>OU342740.1:184916901-185232557 GCA_910589775.1 Avena eriantha | reverse complement strand
AATAGACATGCAATGACAGTGGTGGATCCTTATGTGGTTTGTTTAGAGGAACAGACATGCAATGACTTTAGATATGGTTCATGAAAAGAACATACATGCAATGACACCGGGTGTGGTTCATGAAAAGAACATACATGCAATGACTTATGTGGTTTGTTTAGAAGAACACACATGCAATGACACTGGGTGTGGTTCATGAAAAGAACAGATAGGCAATGACACTGGTGGATCCTTATGTGGTTTGTTTAGAAGAACACACATGCAATGCCACCGGGTGTGGTTCATGAAAAGAACAGACACGTGATGACATCAGTGGATCCTTATGTGGTTTATTTAGAGGAACAGACATGCAATCACACTAGGTGGATCCATATGTGGTTTATGGAATTAAAAGACACGCAATGACACTGGATATGGTTCATTAAAAGAACAGACATGCAATGACACTGGTGGATCCTTATGTGGTTTGTTTAGAGGAACATACATGCAATGACTCTAGATATGGTTCATGAAAGAACATACATGCAATGACACTGGGTGTGGTTCATTAAAAGAATATATAGGCAATGACTTATGTGGTTTGTTTAGAAGAACACACATGCAATGACACTGGGTGTGGTTCATGAAAAGAACAAATAGGCAATTACACTGCTGGATCCTTATGTGGTTTGTTTAGAAGAACACACATGCAATGACACTGGGTGTGGTTCATGAAAAGAACAGGCACGCAATGACACTAGTGGATCCTTATGTGGTTTGTTTAGAGGAACATACATGCAATCAAACTAGGTGGATCCATATGTGGTTTATGGAATTAAAAGACATGCAATGACTCTAGCTGTGATTCATGAAAAGAACAGACATGTAATGACACTGTTGCATCCTTATGTGGTTCATGAAAAGAACAGACAGGCAATGACACTAGTGGATCCTTATGTGGTTCGTTTAGAGGAACAGACATGCAATCACACTGGGTGGATCCATATGTGGTTTATGGAAGTAACAAACATGCAATGACTCTAGCTGTGATTGATGAAAAGAACAGACAGGCAATGACACTGGTGGATCCATGTTTGGTTCATGGGAAGAACAGACATCCAACAACACTGGTTTACTCTAGCTGTGGTTCATGAAAAGAAAATACATGCAATGACACTGGTGGATCCTTATGTGGTTTGTTTAGAGGAACATACATGCACTCTCACTAGGTGGATCCATATGTGGTTGATGGAATTAAAAGACATGCAATGACTCTAGCTGTGATTCATGAAAAGAACAGACATGCAATGACACTGTTGGATCCTTATGTGGTTCATGAAAAGAACTGACAGGCAATGACACTGGTGGATCCTTATGTGGTTGTTTTAGAGGAACATACATGCTATCACACTAGGTGGATCCATATGTGGTTTATGGAAGTAACACACATGCAATGACTCTAGCTGTGATTCGTGAAAAGAACAGACATGCAATGACACTAGTGGATCCTTATGTGGTTCATGAAAAGAACAGACAGGCAATGACACTGGTGGACTCTAGCTGTGGTTCATGAAAATAACAGACATGCAATGTCACTGGTGGACACATATATGGTTTGTCAGGAGAACACACATGCAGTGACACTAGGTGTGGTTCATGAAAAGAACATACATGCAATGACATCGGTGGATCCTTGTGTGGTTTATGGAAGTAACAGACATGCAATGACTCTAGCTATGGTTAATGAAAAGAACACGCATGCAATAACACTGGGTGTGGTTCATGAAAAGAACAGACATGCAATGACACTGGTGGATCCTTATGTGGTTTGTTTAGAGGAACAGACATGCAATGACTCTAGATATGGTTCATGAAAAGAACAGACACGCAATGACACTGGTGGATCCTTATGTGGTTTGTTTAGAGGAACGGACATGCAATCACACTAGGTGGATCCATATGTGGTTTATGGAATTAAAAGACATGCAATGACACTGGGTGTGGTTCATAAAAGAACAGACATGCAATGATACTGGTGGATCCTTATGTGGTTCATGAAAAGAACAGACAGGCAATGACACTGGTGGATCCTTATGTGGTTTGTTTAGAAGAACACACATGGAATGACACTGGGTGTGGTTCATGAGAAGAAGACACATCCAATGACACTGGTGGATCCTTATGTGGTTTGTTTAGAGGAACAGACATGCAATCACACTAGGTGGATCCATATGTGGTTTATCGAAGTAACAAACATGCAATGACTCTAGCTGTGATTCATGAAAGGAAAAGAAAGGAAATGACATTGGTGGATCCATGTGTGGTTCATGGGAAGAACAGACATCCAATGACACTGGTGGACTCTAGCCGTGCTTCATGAAAGGAACAGACATGCAATGACACTAGTGGATCCATATGTGGTTTGTTAGGAGAACACACATGTAGTGACACTGGGTATGGTTCATGAAAAGAACAGACATGCAATGACATCGGTGGATCCATGTGTGGTTTATGGAAGTAACAGACATGCAATGACTCTAGCTATGGTTAATGAAAAGAGCACGCATGGAATGACACTTCGTGTGGTTCATGAAAAGAACAGACATGCAATGACACTGGTGGATCCTTATGTGGTTTGTTTAGAGGAAGAGACATGCAATGACTCTAGATATGGTTCATGAAAAGAACAGACATGCAATGACAACGGGTGTGGTTCATGAAAAGAACAGACATGCAGTGACTTATGTGGTTTGTTTAGAAGAATACACATGCACTGACACTGGGTGTGGTTCATGAAAAGAACAGATAGGCAATTACGCAGGTGGATCCTTTTGTGGTTTGTTTAGAAGAACACACATGCAATGACACTGGGTGTGGTTCATGAAAAGAACATACACGCAATGACACTGGTGGATACTTATGTGGTTTGTTTAGAGGAACATACATGCAATCACACTAGGTGGATCCATATGTGGTTTACGGAATTAAAATACATGCAATGACTCTAGCTGTGATTCATGAAAAGAACAGACATGCAATGACACTGGTGGATCCTTATGTTGTTCATGAAAAGAACAGACAGGCAATGACACTGGTGGATCCTTATGTGGTTTGTTTAGAGGAACAGACATGCAATCACACTAGGTGGATCCATATGTGGTTTATGGAAGCAACAAACATGCAATGACTCTAACTATGATTCATGAAAAGAATAGACAGGCAATGACACTGGTGGATCCATGTGTGGTTCATGGGAAGAACATACATCCAATGACACTGGTGGAATCTAGCTGTGGTTCATGAAAAGAACATACATGCAATGACACTGGTGGATCCATATGTGGTTTGTCAGGAGAACACACATGCAGTGACACTGGGTGTGGTTCATGAAAAGAACAGACATGCAATGACATCGGTGGATCCTTCTGTGGTTTATGGAAGTAACGGACATGGAATGACTCTAGCTATGGTTAATGAAAAGAACACGCATGCAATAACACTAGGTGTGGTTCATGAAACGAACAGACATGCAATGACACTGGTGGATCCTTATGTGGTTTGTTTAGAGGAACAGACATGCAATCACTCTAGATATGGTTCATAAAAAGAACAGACACGCAATGACACTGGTGGATCCTTATGTGGTTTGTTTAGAGGAACGGACATGCAATCACACTAGGTGGATCCATATGTGGTTTATGGAATTAAAAGACATGCAATGACACTGGGTGTGGTTCATGAAAAGAACAGACATGCAATGACACTGGTGGATCCTTATGTGGTTCATGAAAAGAACAGACTGGCAATGACACTGGTGGATCCTTATGTGGTTTGTTTAGAAGAACACACATGCAATGACACTGGGTGTGGTTCCTGAGAAGAACACGCATCCAATGACACTGGTGGATCCTTATGTGGTTTATTTACAGGAACAGACATGCAATCACACAAGGTGGATACATATGTGGTTTATGGAAGTAACAGACATGCAATGACTCTAGCTGTGATTCATGAAGAGAACAGAAAGGCAATGACACTGGTGGATCCATGTGTGGTTCATGGGAAGAACAAACATCCAATGACACCGGTGGACTCTAGCCGTGGTTCATGAAAAGAACATACATGCAATGACACTAGTGGATCCATATGTGGTTTGTCAGGAGAACACACATGTAGTGACACTGGGTGTGGTTCATGGAAATAACAGACATGCAATGACATCGGTGGATCCATGTGTGGTTTATGGAAGTAACAAACATGCAATGACTCTAGCTATGGTTAATGAAAAGAACACGCATGCAATGACACTGGGTGTGGTTCATGAAAAGAACAGACATGCAATGACACTGGTGGATCCTTATGTGGTTTGTTTAGAGGAACAAACATGCAATGACTCTAGATATGGTTCATGAAAAGAACAGACATGCAATGACAACGGGTGTGGTTCATGAAAAGAACAGACATGCAGTGACTTATGTGGTTTGTTTAGAAGAATACACAGGCACTGACACTGGGTGTGGTTCATGAAAAGAACAAATAGGCAATTACACTGCTGGATCCTTATGTGGTTTGTTTAGAAGAACACACATGCAATGACACTGGGTGTGGTTCATGAAAAGAACAGGCACGCAATGACACTAGTGGATCCTTATGTGGTTTGTTTAGAGGAACATACATGCAATCACACTAGGTGGATCCATATGTGGTTTACGGAATTAAAAGACATGGAATGACTCTAGCTGTGATTCATGAAAAGAACAGACATGCAATGACACTGGTGGATCCATATGTGGTTTATGGAAGTAACAGACATGCAATGACTCTAGCTGTGATTCATGAAAAGAACAGACAGGCAATGACACTGGTGGATCCATGTGTGGTTCATGGGAAGAACATACATCCAATGACACTGGTGGACTCTAGCTGTGGTTCATGAAAAGAACATACATGCAATGGCACTAGTGGATCCATATGTGGTTTGTCAGGAGAACACACATGCAGTGACACTGGGTGTGGTTCATGAAAAAGAACATACATGCAATGACATCGGTGGATCCTTGTGTGGTTTATGGAAGTAACAGACATGCAATGACTCTAGCTATGGTTAATGAAAAGAACACGCATGAAGTGACACTGGGTGTGGTTCATGAAAAGAACATACATGCAATGACACTTGTGGATCCTTATGTGGTTTGTTTAGAGGAACAGACATGTAATCACTCTAGATATGGTTCATGAAAAGAACAGACACGCAATGACACTGGTGGATCCTTATGTGGTTTGTTTAGAGGAACGGACATGCAATCACACTAGGTGGATCCATATGTGGTTTATGGAATTAAAAGACATGCAATGACACTAGGTGTGGTTCATGAATAGAACATACATGCAATGACACTGGTGGATCCTTATGTGGTTTGTTTAGAAGAACACACATGCAATGACACTGGGTGTGGTTCATGAGAAGAACACACATCCAATGACACTGGTGGATCCTTATGTGGTTTGATTAGAGGAACATACATGCAATCACACTAGGTGGATCCATATGTGGTTTATGGAAGTAATAGACATGCAATGACTCTAGTTGTGATTCATGAAAAGAACAGAAAGGCAATGACACTAGTGGATCCATGTGTGGTTCATGGGAAGAACAGACATCCAATGACACTGGTGGACTCTAGCGTGGTTCATGAAAAGAACATACATGCAATGACACTGATGGATCCATATGTGGTTTGTCAGGAGAACACACATGTAGTGACACTGGGTGTGGTTCATGAAAAGAACAGACATGCAATGACATCGGTGGATCCATGTGTGGTTTATGGAAGTAACACACATGCAATGACTCTAGCTATGGTTAATGAAAAGAACACGCATGCAATGACACTGGGTGTGGTTCATGAAAAGAACAGACATGCAATGACACTGGTGGATCCTCATGTGGTTTGTTTAGAGGAACAGACATGCAATGACTCTAGATATTTTTCATGAAAAGAACAGACATGCAATGACACCGGGTGTGGTTCACGAAAAGAACAGACATGCAATGACTTATGTGGTTTGTTTAGGAGAACACACATGCAATGACACTGGGTGTGGTTCATGAAAAGAACGGATAGGCAATGACACTGGTGGATCCTTATGTGGTTTGTTTAGAAGAACACACATGAAATGACACTGGGTGTGGTTAATGAAAAGGACAGACACGCAATGACACTGGTGGATCCTTATGTGGTTTGTTTAAAGGAACATACATACAATCACACTAGGTGGATCCATATGTGGTTTATGGAATTAAAAGACATGCAATGACACTAGGTGTGGTTCATGAAAAGAACAGACATGCAATGACACTGGTGGATCCTTATGTGGTTTGTTTGGAGGAACAAACATGCAATGACTCTAGATATGGTTCATGAAAAGAACAGACATGCAATGACACCGGGTGTGGTTCATGAAAAGAACAGACATGGAATGACTTATGTGGTTTGTTTAGAAGAACACACATGCAATGACACTGGGTCTGGTTCATGAAAAGAACAGATAGGCAATGACACTGGTGGATCCTTATGTGGTCTGTTTAGAAGAACACACATGCAATGACACTGGGTGTGGTTCATGAAAAGAATAGACACGCAATGACACTGGTGGATCGTGATGTGGTTTGTTTAGAGGAACAAACATGCAATCACACTAGGTGGATCCGTATGTGGTTTATGGAATTAAAAGACATGCGATGACTCTAGCTGTGATTCATGAAAAGAACAGACATGCAATGACACTGGTGGATCCTTATGTGGTTCATGAAAAGAACAGACAGGCAAAGACACTGGTGGATCCTTATGTGGTTTGTTTAGAAGAACACACATGCAATGACACTGGGTGTGGTTCATGAAAAGAACAGATAGGAAATGACACTGGTGGATCCTCATGTGGTTTGTTTAGAATAACACAGATGCAATGACACCGGGTGTGGTTCATGAAAAGAACAGACACGAATGACAATGGTGGATCCTTATGTGGTTTGTTTAGAGGAACATACATGCAATCACACTAGGTGGATCCATATGTGGTTTATGGAATTAAAATACATGCAATGACACTGGATGTGGTTCATGAAAAGAACAGACATGCAATGACACTAGTGGATCCTTATGTGGTTTGTTTAGAGGAACAGACATACAATGACTCTAGATATGGTTCATGAAAAGAACAGACATGCAATGACACTGGGTGTGGTTCATTAAAAGAACAGATATGCAATGACTTATGTTGTTTGTTTAGAAGAACACACATGCAATGACACTGGGTGTGGTTCATGAAAAGAACAGATAGGCAATGACACTGGTGGATCCTTATGTGGTTTGTTTAGAAGAACACACATGCAATGACACAGGGTGTGGTTCATGAAAAGAACAGACACACAATGACACTGGTGGATCCTTATGTGGTTTGTTTAGAGGAACATACATGCAATCACACTAGGTGGATCCAGATGTGGTTTATGGAATTAAAAGACATGCAATGACTCTAGCTTTGATTCATGAAAAGAACAGACATGCAATGACACTGGTGGATCCACGTGTGGTTCATGAAAAGAACAGACAGGCAAAGACACTGGTGGATCCTTATGTGGTTCATGAAAAGAACTGACATGCAGTGGCACTGGGTGTGGTTCATGAGAAGAATAGACATGCACTGACACTAGGTGTGTCATGAAAAGAACAGACATGCAATGACACTGGTGGATCCTTATGTGGTTTGTTTAGAAGAACACACATGCAATGACACTGGTGGATCCATGTGTGGTTTATGAGAAGAACACACATCCAATGAACTCTATTGGATCTATCTTGGCATAATTTGATGTATTCCACGATATATTTCATTGTACAAGACACTTTCCATTTTTATACTACTCAGTTTTGCCCTTGGTTTTATGTGGTACTACTTAGTTTTGCCCACCCCCCTCTCTATCTTTCGTAGAAGCCTAAAACTATGCTCACCCTGTCTGCTACTCCCTGATTGGTTGTCACCGTTGTCACGCGGATCGTGCGCACCAACCGTTGATTCTATGCGATCCAACGATGATCGTTGCACACCTCGTGCCCTTCACAGTACAGCGTGAGACAGCACGGACGTCTCCCTCTGCGAGACTTCTACAGGAAGGAACACGATGCCGTCCATGGAAAAAGTCGTCGAGCAGTCATGTCAAGTTTAATCAAGTCTGAAAATCCTACTACTGCTACTACTACTCATGCACATGGCAACGGGGTCATCGAGTGCACGGTTGTCGACGGGACGCTGCAATTTATTGCCACTTGATTTTAATCAGACATATCCCATTTTTACGCAGCGCTCTAAATCTCACTTCCAACTGGGCCCTACCGCTAGTAAATTCCATGAGTCAAGGGCCCCCCTCGAGTAGATCTAACGTTGCTAGAAATTAGTTCTGCGCCACTTGCATGCAGTGGAATTGAGGTCTTCCATGAGCGTGTTTTCAATGCAGCTCTAAAGTGGAGATCATGGCTGTTTCAAAAAAAAGGGAACCGGAAAAGGGTGGAGATCGTGGTAGCCCCTCGCCCCCGCCCACCACACATGTCCCCTCGAGGACTACAAATGGTCCGGTGTTTATAACCCCCTCGACCTTCTTCTTCCATGAGCTCGTGTCATTTCCCCCAGTCTGTCTAGTCCCAAGACCCCAATCTACACCTTCCGCGCGCGCCGAAGCTCCCTCGTTTGCACTACCTCCTTCCCTTGGTGCACCATGAAGCGTACGCGTGGAGAAGATCTGGAGGTGAAGACAGTTGAAGGCGTAGCAGCAAATGGCTCGGTCATCGCCAAGCAGGCGGAGGCGTCTTCTCCGAGCACGAACGCCGCTCGTTGCCGCGCCGTCGAGGGTGCGAACTCATCCGTCCAGCTAGTAGTCGTCGCCGCCGAGCAGCAGGTGGTAGCCGTCGCCGCCGAGCAGCAGTTGGTAGCCGTCGCTGTCGAGCAGCAGGTGGTAGCCATCGCCGCCAAGCAGCAGGTAGTAGCCGTCGCCGCCGAGCAGCAGGTGGCCGACAACGTCGTGGTGCCAGCGGCAGATCTGGATGGGGGGCAAGCGGCAGGCGGAGGCAATCCGGTGATCTACATCGATGACCCCATCGCCGTTCAAGAAATCTTCAATGCAATCGCGGAGAATGATGAGTTCGAGGAGGAGGTCCCTGATGAGGAGTCCGAGGTACTACATTGCTAGCTTCTCTAGTCGCAGCCGTAGTTTTCACTGTTCATACATAGGATTTGCTCAATCGTGTACAGATTCTTTTGCTCTTGAAGTAGGGTAGTATATATATGATTCGATCGGTTGATTGATGCATCTGCCATCTAGTCACAAAACCTTAATCCGTCTAGTCACAAAACCCCAATCTGCTCATCTGCCATCTAGTTGAGTTTGCTAGTTGAGTGTTGATTTCGATACACAGCAGGCCTATAACATTACATTTCTATTCCTTACTGAGCCCAATGATTCAATTTTGCCCCAAAATAGTGCAAGGGCATCTGATGGTCTCATTTTCTTAGGGATGGTTAGTGGACCTGAGGCAGCAATGCACATAAACAATATAGGTTGTGCTGTTGGTATTTTGGTTCTCCGAATCCATCGCTGAAAAAAATGAGGCCCTAATTTTTTCTCTTATATGGAACCTAAATATATAATATTTGTATTGTTTCTGATCTATGAATGCGTTGTATGATGCATTTGTATATCCCTGAATATTGTTTGGTACGATTACATTTCAATTTCTTATTGTGGCCAATGATTCAAATTTGCCCCAAAGAGAGGCAGACACATTGGTGTCAAATTTTTACAGGGATGAGTGAGCGAACCTGGGGCGATGTACAAGAACAATATAGGCTGTGCAATTTTTACTTGGTTCACTTATGCCGTCCCTGTAGAAACTTATGAGGCCTTAATCTTTTTTCTACATTCATAGAACTATGATATTCGAATTACCTATTCAATGCATTCAGTGTATAAGAATTACATTTTAGTTTGTCACTGAGGCCGATGATTGAAATTTGCCCCAAAAGAGTTCAAGGGGAGACACGTATGACGATGTCATGTTTTAGGGATGGGTTGGTGAACCTGAGGCAGCAATGCACACAAACAATATAGGTTGTGTTGTTGGTACTTTGGTTCTCCAACTCCATCTCTGAAACAAATTTTGAGGCCCTAGATTTATTCTCATATGGAACTACATATATGATCCTTGAATTGTTTCTGATCGTTTAATGATTGGTATGATGCATATGTATATGAATGGTTTTGATCAATAAGTATTTTTAACATGCACCTGAAGATTAATTGTTTGGTTTTTCATTTATAATTACAATATTTAGGCTTGTTTTTGTACCTGACTATGTATATCCCTGAATAATGTTTTGTACGATTACATTTCAATTTCTTATTGTGGTCAATGATTCAAATTTGCCCCAAAGGAGAGGCAGACACATTGGTGTTAGATTTTTTCAGGGACGAGTTAGTGAACCTGGGGCGATGTACAACAACAATATAGGCTGTGCAATTATTACTTGGTTCACTCACGCCGTCCCTGAATAAACTTATGAGGCTGCAATCTTTATTCTACATTCATAGAACTATGATATTCGAATTAAGAATTACATTTTAGTTTGTCACCGAGGTCGATGATTGAAATTAGCCCCAAAAGATTTCAAGGGGAGACACGTATGATGGTGTCGTGTTTTAGGGATGGGTTGGTGAACCTGAGGCAGCAATGCACACAAACAATATAAGTTGTGCTGTTGGTACTTTGGTTCGCCAACTCCATCTCTAAAACAAATTATGAGGCCCTAGATTTATTCTCATATGGAACTACATATATGATCCTGGAATTGTTTCTGATCTTTTAATGATTGGTATGATGCATATGTATATGAATGGTTTTGATCATAAGTATTTTTAGCATGCACCTGAAGATTAATTATTTGGTTTTTTATTTATAATTACAATATTGAGGCTTGTTTTTGTACCTGACTATGTATATCCCTGAATAATGTTTTGTACGATTACATTTCAATTTCTTATTGTGGCTAATGATTCAAATTTGTCCCAAAAGAGAGGCAGACACATTGGTGTCAGATTTTTTCAGGGATGAGTTAGTGAACCTGGGGCGATGTACAACAACATTAGATGTTGTGCAATTGTTACTTGGTTCGCTGACTCCATCCCTGAAGAAACTTATGAGGCCGCAATCTGATGCAATTATTTGCCATTGTGTTGAGATGAAATGATATATGAACCGGTCAAACTATTGCTGAGATGCTTTATCTTTGATATCCACGGATATATTGTCTTACAAATACATGTTGTCAATTCTTGAGTTGTAATACAATTCAATCATATGTATGAGTTCTAAGTTATGTTCTTAAAAATCAACAGGAGGATGTTGATGAAGTGGACGATAGCAAGGTATCCAGGGACAACAAGAGCCGCTACGTGCTGAGGTGGTTACGGTGTGGGCTAATCCGTTTCCACCGTAGGGGGAGACTCTTTTGCCCATTCTGTGGCAGAGCAATCAACGTGGACCTCAACAGCATGATCCAGCACGCAGAGGGCGTTGGTAGAGGCGGAGGCAGAAGCCATAGGCCGATTACCTTCGCACGGCACGCAGCCTACGGCAAATTCCTCCAGGAGTATGTCAGGACTGGCCTGTATCCCATTGACTAGGTTCTCGCTGCCTCTTGCTGATAAACCCCTGCCCTGCTAGGCGTCTTCGTGTCCTGGCCTCCTGCTGCAGCCCTTGCTTTTATTTTGTTCTAGTTAATTATTACCTGTGTGTGGCATGCAAGACAATATATCCGTGGTGTCTCTGGTGAACCTTATATATTAATCTACTCCTTTATATGGAGTGCCTTAAAGTTTCTAGTGTTCAATTATATTTACTAATCATGCTCATGCACACTACAAAATATTTCTAGTGCTCAATTATATTAAAATTGTCAAGATATACATCAACAAGTTAAATTGGTCCAAATTTTGTATTGAAGTAACTAAATGTATCACACACATAATAAACTAGAAACTAAAATCTAGTTCAAACACATAATGTATCACCACCACTTGTTGTCGTCCTTGACTTGCTTCCCCTTCAGCCGCTTGATGTCGCCACCGTCCCAAGATCCCTGCTCGTCCTAAAACCGCTTTCTGTCCTCCTCGCGCTTCTTCTCCTGGGCTAGCTTGCAACCAGGGCATAGCTCTCTCACGAAAACCCCCGCCTTAACCATCCCATCTTTCATGGTAATGAGCTTACTGTACAACTAGTACGCCATGTAGGCGTCTCTGGCTGCATACTCGGGGCGCACCTAGCTCATCGGCTTCCACTCCCAGTAGTCGTGATCGAGTCGCTTCAATTTCTTCAGTTTTTCATAGGATTTATTGATGATTTCCGCTGCCAGATCACCCATGCCATCCTTCACTGGGTATGATTTGATCTTGTACAGATTTTGGATGTCGATGTGGTGTCCCTTTGGGATTTTTATGAACGCACGAGAAAGCATAATTGTGCCATTTGTGATATCCACGCTAGTGAAAGTTATCCCTTTCCTACACAAGAACTCGACTAGAGCCGGACAACGCATCTCAGTTGGTTTACTCCTGCACTTAGATGGTTCTAGGGATGTAAGGGAATAAGGGATGCAGAAGTGGTGATCTCAAATTTAAATTTCACATACCTGCAGAAGTGGTAAAATAGGACCTCCTCATGTATGGCGATTTGCACGACAGCAATCTCTTGTGGAGGATTTTTTCGCTTATTTGCACGGGTGTACTCCAAGTCTAGCCCCACAAACTTGTGCTTCTCTTTCTCAAGCAATTGCTCAAACCTGGCGAGAGTTGCCTCCACAGTCGCTTCATCATTTGTGTACACCACTGTCAAAGTCGTGGTGCCATAGGCAGGGACCAAGTGGGTCTCTGTTGTGCGTTTCCCATCGTCCATGCCTGCAAGGAAATGGGTGAAAGGAACTGCCTGCAAGAGGAAGAAGAAGATGAACCGACGGTTCCGGAACAGAGGAAGAAGAAGCGCTCAGGAAAAACTACAGAGGAATGACTGAGGAAGAGGAATGACTACAGAAGAAATGTGGTAACTGCAACTTTCGGTTCGAGTACTCAGTGTGGTTACGTGGAGATCGTGGCAGTGCTGCCGGTTCAACAAGTGGGGCCAGTTCCTGCGAGAATATGAAATTAGCTGTGCATTTTTCTATGCGAGAAATTGAGAGAAGTCATTTATATTTTGTCTTTCATAATTAAACACAATGAAGTTGGTACAGCCCAAGAGATTTGAACAAATGAGATTTGCTAGTTTAACATACAACAACACTTACAGGCCCAACATGGCAGAACTTGGAGAGCCCCAGAACTTGAGCTACCACAGAGACCTCAGCAGAGGTGGCAGAATTGGTGCAGGTGCAACCACGGCGACGGCGAGCTCGGATTCTAGAGGAGGAAAACAGAACCGAGCATGGTCGATAAGGTGATAGATCTCACCGGGAACCAATTCTCGTCCCCGACCGTGCCATGGGTGCGTCCATGGTGAGGGCGAGCTCCGCCTCGGGATGGGGAGGAGAGCGGGGCCGTGCAGCTTCGTCACTTCCCAGCTCTGCACCATGGTCACGACCACAGATTGCCGCTCCGGGGAAGAAGACGAGTAATGGATGCAGGCGCCAACGCTGCAAGCCTACAGGAAGGAGAGCTGGGCCGAGTAGGTTCGTCCATGTCCCAGCTCTGCGCCATGGCTGCGACGCCCCACAGATTGCCGCTCCGAGGAAGAAGATGACGTGTAATGGATGCATGCGCCAACGCTGCAAGCCTAATTGACACCTAAGCGACAGGAGCAACAGGAGCGACATAACGGCGAAACTAACAGGAGGGGACCAACTTGATGGCCATTAGCCTGATTTTTTGTATTGAAACATAAAGTTGAATTCGTGCCGAAAAAGACCCTCTGAGTATTTGGCACTCCAAATGTAGTCATCGCGGATGATTTCAGGGAACTTGGGTACCGCGTGGCCTGTCCACCCCACATTTCAGGCCGCAAAATGATATTCTCCATTAAAATGCCCCTTCACATTCTCTTTTAAAGTCTCCACTTTAAATACATTAAAATTCTCTAAGTTTAATGCTCTCTCATTTAATAAAACTCTTTTATTAAATTTATTCAGAATTTTGTTAATTACTTTAATTAACAAACATTCACATAAAACCCCTTGCAACATTTCAATATCACATGCAGAACCACTTTCTACAATTTCACCCGAAATAATTCCGGTTTCTATCGAAACAATTCATGTGCTTTGCAATTCTTTCGTCTGAAACATATGTGCTCCAAAATGGTGTCCGACAACCCTTAAGTGTGTCACCCTACGGTTCGTGAATAATGCAGACATGATTGAGACTCCTCTTAGATCAATAATCAGAAGCGGGACCTGGAGATCCTGACTCCTGCACATTCAATGATGACTTCCGTGATCGTGAGAACCTTTAACGCTAGTAACTTAATCCCTTTGTATCATGATATAATACATGTCCAAGATTTGATCATCGGTATCCAAATACCTAGTTTGATCTTGTTACCGACATACACTCTTTTCTCGTTCCCGTGATATAACATTCTGGTGATCACATCACTTGCTTGCAAGCTATCAACATAACAGAGTATATCTATCCGTCATCGGGTTTGACAAATTCCACTCTTGATCCATGAGCCTCAACATAACACCTTCGTAGCACTAAACCCATCTTTATAGTCACCCTGTTATGGTGTGACGTTTGATGGTATCAAGATACTCTTACGGTGTTAGCAGTTGACATGATCTCATGGTCTAAGAATAAAGATTACTTCGTATGATGTTATAGCAATATAAACATAATGACTTGATCGTAATGCTATATTTCGGATGAATGTTTATCACATTATTTCACAAATGTTGTGACCTTGTTATTAACAACATCCAATGTCCATGATGAGGAAACCTTGATCATCTTGTTAATCAACAAGCTAGTCTATAAGATAGGCATAACTAGGAACCCTTTTTGTTTATTAAACACACATGTATTGACGTTTCTGATCAATACAATTATAGCATGCAAAATAAACATCTATCATATACGAGGAATACATAATAACAACTTTAGTATTGCCTCTCAGGGCATATTTCCTTCACGCTGGACACCAGGCGAAGATTTCCCAGTGCTCACGGAGGAATTCGATGAGCGCGAGTTCCTATGCGGAACTCAGGTTGTTCGCGATGAGGGCCATCTTGGTCGGGTTCGATGGATGGACCTGGACTTTCTTCGTGTGCATCGACGCGTTGAAGGACAGGTCAGGTGAACTGGGCCGGCTCAGGGGAGGCAGACTATTGTGTGTCGACTCCTTCAATCTTGTGAGCTCCTCCTGCATGCCGAAGGATTGGCAGATTCTGTTGAATTACCTGTCGCAACTGTCGGACCTCTCGAAGCTCCCGTTGATTGTGATGATGACGTTTGGACCTGGCATTTTCATCTGCAGGTAGGCGTAGTGTGGCACTGCCATGAACCTAGCAAACGCGACGCGTTCGAGGATGCAGTGGTACTGTGAAGGCCAGTCGACGACTTCGAAGTTGATGCGTTTGCGTCGAAAGTTTTTTGGCATGCCGAAGATGACGTCGAGGTTGATTTTGCCTAGGGGATATATGCCCTTGCATGGGACGACACCGTGGAATGTCGTGTATGAGACCTCTAGGCATGTCAGAGGGATCCTCATTGCACGCAAGGTACTTGCGACCATGAGGTTGATGCTGCTTCCGCCGTCCATGAAGACGCGACTCATGTCGAAACCTCCGATCTATGCCTCGAGTACGAGGGGACAATGGCCTGGACGAGGGACGTGTCGCGGATGGTCACACTTGTTGAAGGTGATGCAGGAGTCGCTTCCACTGAGGTACACGGTGGGGAGTTTGTCACCAAGTTGACTTGGCGAGTGATGGCCTTCTGCACCTGATTTGAGGGGCGTCCCTTTTGGATCATCATGTTGCCCACGACCCGTGGGTACGGCTCGCCTCCGTGATGTTGGACTGGCGCAGCCGCGGGTGGTGGTGGTCCGGGCGGTGGTGGAGGAGCTACACGGGGAGGTTCCGTAACCCCTGTTGACCGCGTCGCGATTCTTCCGAGCGAGGCCCTCATGGAGTTTGAGGAACTCGCGGCAGTCCTTGAGGAGGTGGCTGGATTTTTTGTTACCGTCGTGCTTGTCGATGTAAAAGTGCGTGTTGCACGGCCCAGACATATTTTCCTCAATGGATGATGCGGGTGCCTCTTCGCGAGTCCGGCGTTGCCATACTTGCGTGGTTTTTCTGGAGTCGCGGTATCCGTCGCTGCGATAGCCGCTATTGCGGTTGTTGTCGCGTTTGTCGGCGTAGCCTGCTCCGACCATATTAAGGTCGTCGTGATCATCGTAGATGCGCATTCGACGCTTGCTTCGGTGGTCGCGTCTGCGTTCGAGTTCTGCTTCATCGTCGGAGTGGACGCGGTTTTTTACCAAGTCTTCTCCATCCGCCCACCGATTCGCGATTTCAAGTGGTCAAGTGTCTTGGGCTTCGAGCGGCCCAGCTCCTCCCTGAGCTCTATGTGGCGAACACCACCGTTGAACGCGTCAATCGTGCAATCCTCCAAGATGCTTTCTGTGGATTTCTTGATGATGGACCACCTTTGGATGTATGAGCGTAGTGGCTCGCTAGATCTCTATTGGCAACTTCTTAATTCTTCGATTGATGGGGGCCTTTTGTAGGTGCCCTTGAAGTTGTGGACGAAGGTGTAGACCAGCTCTTCCTAGCTGCGAATCGATCCGCATGGGAGGTTATTGAGCCATGCGCGAGCGGCGCCCTATAGCTGCAGCTGCATGCACTGCATGGCCATGCTTCGACTCCCGCCATGGAGCCTAACGGAGGAGATGTGGTCCTCCAACCAGATTTTCGGGTCCTGTAAACCGCCAAATTTTGGGTTCTCCGATGGGAGTTTGAACCCCTTAGGCATGCGTTTCTGCCTGATGGCTCTGCTGAAGCATCTGGCACTGCAGAGCTCTATGTCTTCATCCTCTGAAACAGTTGAACGGGCACGCCGTGCCCTTGACTTGTCGATTTTGCATTGTGTGAGGTCATCGCGCGCATCGTAGTCGTGGTCATGTCGCTATGACCGGTGACGCCGAGACAGATCGTGACTGTCGTCGCTGGACGAGGGTGAGGAATAGCGTTTTGCCAGGGCTTGCCTTTCTTCGGCTCCAGAGTCAGCTCTTTGTCGAGAGCAGCCTCGACTAGCTCCAAGCCCACGATCATGGATCGGTGCATGGCGGCTCGGGGATCTCCAGCTGACGGCTGGTTGTTGAGGAGGTACATGGTGGCCGCTGTTACCGCAGCTTGTGGTCTCTTCAGGACCATGTTGCCCCACGTGTCGACTGTCATAGAGCTAAAGTCGAGGACTTTTGCAGCTTCTATGCGTTATTTCTCAGTGAGATGGGCCATTCGAGATCGCCTCTTGTTGGCGACATACTCGTTGCCTTTAGATGAGGATCCTCCATGGGAGGAGAGACCAGCCTGTCGAAGACTCGACTCGTCTGCCGCCTTTTTGCGGGCTTCGAGTTGCGTGATTGCATGCACCTGGCGCCTAAATTCTTCCTTTAGTAGCCAATGGTAACCCATCAGCATGTTCTGCTGGCAGTCGAAAGGCAGAAGATTGCCTCGTAGGGCCTCTCGGCAGCGGGCCCACTCGTTGTCGTTGAGCCTGATCACCACGCGTTCCCCAGTGTTTTCGTTCACAATGGTTGGTGGTTCGACTGCCTGTCCATTGTTGATGGGCGCGCCGTTGCCACCATTGACGGGGTTGCCGTTAGGTGGTCTGCCTCTAGGTATGCCACCGTTGGGCGGATCGGATCCGTTGCCATCGTTTTTGCCATTGGCACTGGTGTCGTCGGCGTTGATGACAGCGCACATGAAGTGGTTGGGGAAGATGTTGCTTCCGCAACTTTAGGATCCGCGGTCGTAGACTCTATCTTCCGTCGCTAGGTCACCCAGATCGGATATGCGAATGTTGTCACTGTCCGTTCTCTCAGATGCTGCTGAGGTGCTGAGCTCGCGGAGGGTGCCGATTGGTGGCGGGAACCACGATGCTGGAGCAATGGCGAGTGTCGTAGGCTGGTCAGGCATGCGAAGCATGCACACCTGACCAACTTGGAAGCAGAAGCTCCCGATCGCCAGGCTGATTCCATCGCCCACAGACTCGAAAGCTGGGCGAGTGGCTGACGTGTGGACGGTGAAGTCAAACGCGCCAAAGAGCTGGCGAATCTCTGCTGTTGCGGAGTTGTAGATCGCGGTTGATGGGGCCAAAGAAGCCACGACATCAGCACTCCCAATTCCCACAGACGGCGTCAATTGACGAGGGTTTAACTCATCAATGCCCATTGTTATGGACTTGGGTTTTGGACAAGGAGGGAGCGCTGGAGGCATCAGTCGGCTAGCAAAGAAGCACACAGGGACGCAAGTTTTACCCAGGTTTAGGCCTCGTAGAGGTCCTTCTTCTTCTTGTCTGCTCTTGGAATTAATGGAGGAATCGAAGATTGCAGGGGTGCGCAGATGCGAGAGTTGTGGAAACTAGGGTTGCGTGTGTCCTCCTCGCCGCCCCCTCCTAGCCTTTATATAGATAGGCTAGGTCTCGGGTAGCAGGTCAAGTCGGTTACAGATTAGGGTTTTCCCTTTAAACTTTCTATCTTTAAGATTCTTCTTATCTCGCAAGTAATCGAGAGTCCGTGGGCACTCGAAGTCTTTATCGAGCCGTGGCAACGTCGTGGGCTTCCACCATATCTGGACTGTATATACCAAACTCGAGTACCTGCAGGGTATACCCATGTCAGATAGTATCTCTTAGTCAAATGAAATGTCTAAGAGATAAGTAGAATACCAGTTGAGAGTGTTTTGATGGAAGCCTTGTCCACTTGTTTGTCCTAAACCCTGAAAAGGACCTAATCTCATATACCATCAAGATCACTATAGTATAGCAATATCAATAGCTCACTCTAAGTTGAGTTATCATCCATGGCCACAAAACATGAAGGCAATTCACCCTTGCTCTTAATCTTCATCCATATCCATAATAAAATGTGAGTCTATTCAATATTCTCCAAACTTAGGATAACCACTTATTAAATGAGTATCTTCCTTCCTCCACCAGTGATTGTTGTTTGTGCATAAATACTTAACCAGGATTGTTTTATGCTAATTATAAAACCCACACTCTAAGTAGAGTTTGAATAAGAGAAATCGCCAAAAAAATGGAGAATCATGAAATTCAAACCACCATAGTATAAACCCCAGGGTTTAATACCTTGTAATATATTTGCATAGTCCCTTTATAAGGCTAAATATGAGTAGAGTTCTATATATATATCATTAACCATCTTAAATCTTAACCATTACAATTACCAATGTGAGAATAATCATATTTTTATAAAATCTTTATATACATGAAGTAAATTCATAAAACCCTCATTTCATGAAAATTCCCTAATGAAGAGCACCTTTCATATACTTCTGAATATTTTATATACAATAAGAAATGCAGAGGAAATAGTTATAATTGCTGAATACAACAATATTCGCGACCTATATTTTTTTGGATATTTTAAAACTTGGGAAATCCATATTTGAAAACATTTAGTGAAATTAGAAATGGAAAATCATAAAAGAAAAGAAACAGCCAGTAGCCACGGCCCATCTCTTCTGCGCCTACCTGTCGCTCACGTGTAGCCCCAGCAACTTTTCACAACTCCACCGCAGCCTAGTACCGGCCCAGGCCCAAGTACCGTTTTGTCGATCTAATCGTCGTCGTCTACCTCGCAAGGCCGCCGAAGCAGCAGCGTGGCATGTGTGCCGCCGCTCGCCAGCGTGGAGGTCTGTGCCGTCGTCACTTGGAGGGGATAAGGAGGCCACAACGACGCCCTCGCTCATCCTCATCCCTATCCACTCTCGCTCGCTCTCTTCCTCTCCGTGACACAGAGGCTAGCCGAAACCCAAGCTGGCTAGAGCCGACCACTGTCATTAGTAGAGGTCGTCCCAGAGACCGTGGAGTTATCGAGGAGAAGTGCCTCGACATCCTTGTCTCTTGAGGGGTAACAGCGGAGCAAGGGGTGCTCGGAATCAGTGTAATTTCGCTGTTCCCTTTCTCCGGTGATTGTCGGAGTCCGCGAGGATTAGGCCGTACCGGAGCGCCATCGTCATCACCAACCACCGCAATAGCATCAGGGTGAGCTACCGGTCCCTATGGACCTCTCCAATCTCTTCTTTTTGCCATGCATCACCGTAGCGTCGTAGACCGCCGTGCACCACAGCCAGCCGCCGTCGTGCACTGCTCTTCGGTGACCAAAAACAAGTGGCATAGCCACTGTTAGGTTCGCCAGGAGCCCCTCTGTCCAACGCACACAACCGTGTTTGCTGAAACACCGTGGTTCACCGTCGGCGACCATGATCTGGTGGTGGCCAGCACGCTTACATGATCGTGACGTCACGCCTGCGTCATCCCAGCCACGTCAGCGCTATTTGACTTAGTCCACTGCACGCGTTGCATCCAACATGGTCCTAACCCCACGGGTCAGTGACCCAGGGTAGGTTCAGGTTGGTATAAATGGGTATTGCCTATTTAGTAAATAAGTAAATCAATATAAATTCAAATATAAATTATTTTTAGGAATTTAAGAAATGATTAAATCTTGTTAATGCAATATCTTTTGTTTTATAATTCAGAAATATATATATTATATATCAAAATGTTCAGAAAAATAAGTTCTATATTATAAACCTATTATCATATTTTATTTTCCAACTTAAATAAAATAGTTAGTATTAATTAGTAAATACCTTATTAAGGATAAATCTTAAATAAACATATTCTATTATTAAAATTTTCCAAAAATAGGTATAATATATCAAAAGTCTTAGAAAAACAAAATATAAATTTATAAACTTGTTTTATACATTTTATATCACCTAGATAATATTTATTATCTATTAAGTGTTTATAAGTGATAATATTTATAAAAATCATATCTTATTAATTATAAATCATAAAAATACTTATAATATACCAAAATTATCAAAAAAATAAAATCCACACATAAAAAATATAAATCTTCACATTAGAAGTAAAATAAGTGAAAATATATATTAACTCTTGATTAAAACTATTTCCTAATATCTTAATGGATTAAAAATACCTAACTCTTTACTTTGCCTTTGGCATTATTTGTTTAAAGTCTAAAAGTGTGAAAAACAAGTTCAATGGATGTTTAAGTGAAGTCGAAATAGGTCTAACCTTCTTAAGATGTAATTACTAAAACTATCATCTCAAATTAAGTGTATCTTAATGTTCCTAAAAAGATTTCATCAAGTATAAAATCATTAAAAATAGTGTATGATTTGTTAGGAGGAGTTTATTTATCTATAAAATCATCTAAGCAATATCTATCCAGTTCTTGAACCAATTTGTGAATTCACTAAAAAATCTAAACAAAGTTTTTATTAATTAAAGTAATGCTTTGTCCCATGCTTATAAAATATAAGCATTACTTCTAAAATAGGTTAGTTATTCTATTCACTTATAGTATTAAGAAAACACTACTCCAACAAGGAAAATAATTTCACCTTTAGTAAGTATTATGAAATAAAACAACATATAATGTCATGTTGTATTCGATACATATAAGTCTCCACTACAAGTGTTATGATCTAGTGATGCTTTCCTTTTTAGTAACTATATTTAGAAAGGAACCCTAAGAGTGTTAACTTTAAGATTAAATGCTTTTACTTTGTAAAGTAATATTTTCCTCAAAAGTTATTCTTTGAAGAAATATTAAAAATAATCCTTAAGCATTTGTATCAAGGCTCTAATTGATTAATAATCTTGCTTAAGAAATCTTTTAGATACCGTGCCCCATTTGAGTGCTTTAGTATTGCATGCGACTTGTTGTATTTATATATTGTTTCACACACTCTCACAAGCCTTAATAAGAAGCACAAGTGTAAAGCTGCTATAAAAGTGAAACGCATTCTAAAGAAACCATTCCTAGTTTCCGAACCCTAAATCAGATATGATTATTCCGGGGATTCGCGATTATCAAACTGCATTATATTACTTATGCATAATTGCATCTTGCTTCTTTAAACATTCTCCCTTACCGGACCAATGATGTCATTTACAGAATTTGGATCTTCTATTCTCTCGAAGACCGTGTGTGCATAATCTTGCAATCCCAAAAGGCAAGTTCACGCTTGCTCATGTCCTTTGATTATTTTCTATGCTTGTAACTCAACTGTTGTCATCACCTGCATTTCAAAAAGGTCAAAAACATTATTTTCATAATTAATTGGAAGTATCGGTTACTAATCCAGGGTGATCAGCTAATCAATTATAACTGGCAATGGAAACACCATTGTATAGGAATGTATCATCTAGGACTTAACAACCAATGTCGCTAGTGATTCTAGCGCCGTATATTACGCGTTAACCATGATATTTGGAATGGGACGGAGAAGTCAGCTGGATCTTCTTACTTTCACATGGACGGATGACCTTATCGTGAGGCTGTAGCTTCCTTGCGGGGACACAACATATGGGTGGGACTCCTAGTTCCCCGCGATATTGGTGTCTAGACTTTCCGTGAGGGGCTGTCGGAGGTATATCTGCCTATATGGGGGTTTCCAGGGACATGATCTGCTCACTGGAGTCTCCAAGGGGTAGCCAGGGTTATATCTTCCTATATGGGGGTTAATGGAGGTATATCTGCTTTGGGAGGTCGTGTCTTCATATGGGGTCGCGAAGAGGGCAGTGATTGGCTTGGATCTTAGACCGGGCCCCATACCAAGGAAGTATGGACAAGCTCAAGATTTGGATGTGCAACAAGGCTAAGGTCTCTCATGGGTAAAGCAACGCACCTCTATAGAGTGTAAGAATTGTGACATGTTACTCCCTGTTCTGGGAAGGAGCTACGAACGTGGAAGAAAAGGAACCCACGAAGGTTCTGGTCAACCTATGAAGGCTGTGGGACATAGTTTTCAGAATAAAAGCAACCTTTGAAGAAATGTTTACGAAAACCTGCATTGCCTCGACCTATGGTCTATGGCTATAGAGATAGTGCATCAAACACTCCTTTTTAGTGAACTTGCTGATTACGCTCATACTCAACCGTACCTTCTTAACCCTTGCTAGGTTCTAACCATTGAAGACGACGTCAACATCAATTTCTGCTCAAGAAACCATCATCGGCAGCTCAAGTTCTTCAATAAAGACGATGAAGTCAACATATACATCAACCGAAGCAAAGACAAAGATCTTGATTAGATAGGAGTAGATACTCTAGCCATAAAACCTACTTCTATAGAACATGGCACTAGTAGTAATTACATGCCAGATAGTTTAGATGCTAGTCTTATTCGCTATATAGTTCTGAGTTATTATTTCTGTTTCTTCTTTGTAAGAAGTTTTTTCTCTCTCTTTAACCTAGAGTGTTCTCTGGATCATTTGTAAAGAGTCGAGTTGTAATCTATAGTCATGTCTTGGACCTGCTGTGTTTCTGTTGTACCACTCTAAAGGATGTAATACTGGTGAACGGTGTTTCATTGGTGTTATGTGAATGACTATAGTGTACTACATCATGAAGTGGTATGCTGGGTCACTACAGATGGATTGTTGTGCCTTGGCCAAATCTCTGTCTAGCTAGGCAACCTGTTCTGTGATGCATTTGACTTCCGAGAGGATTTTTGCACGTTTCTCGTCGAGCTCCATAACGCTTTGAATATGGGCGACGGTGATGGGTTCGACGAGGAGTGGACCATACATCACCTTGTCGGTGGGAGTAACCAATGGGTTGCCAGCTGCAGAAGTTGATGGTAGCGGTGGCGGCAGGTTTGTTTGCTTGGCAGTACTAGGGCCTCTGGTGAGTTCCTGCGCCTGCAGCGGGGGAATGACCAGAGGGGGCATCGTTTTGGCTGGACCTAGAGGGTCGGCGACCAACTATGCTGCTGCCACTCTGATAACTGTAGGCGTGGGGTAGAGCTCTTTTAGGCTCCGGTTCCTGTCCGTCTTCTTCCATCATGTTCCCGATGGCGACTAGCACCTGACGGGAAGTGGCAGCTTTCTCGGCGCGCTCCTCCCTCTCGATCTCCTGCTCAATCTCCCTCATAACAGCATCATATTCGTCCGAGTTAGCGTCTGAGCCGCCACCATCCATGTTGATGTCGATGTATCGTGCGCCGAGCACTGAGTCGGAGTTGGCTTCGGTGTTGTTGAAGACAGAGGTGGAGGGATATGGCGGAGGGCCATTGATGTAGTTGGTTCATCCAGCTGCGGCGACGATCTCGGCCTCGGCCTCCTCATTGGCGTCCGCGTAGTTGTTGACAATTGTGACCATCTCACCAAGGGTGAATAGGCCAGTGGCCTGCCGCCTCCTAAGCGTGTGCTGGAGGAGTGTCCCGGGCATGAGCCCTTCCTCAAAGTAGTAGACGAGTTCATCAGCGCGGTTAACCTCCAAGGTCTCCCTCACCCTCATCCATCTAGCGAGGTATTCACGGGGAGATTCTCCATCCCTCTGTACACATCTGGCTGGATCGAATATGGTAACGAGAACGACAATGTGTGACCTCCGTGTCTCTAATGCTTGGGGAAGCCAAGCAAATCAATGGGGTCCTTCCACCGTTATATCCTGCACAGGGACGGTTTTGGTGGGCCTTGAAATTTCCTGATCTGAGGCGGTATACTCTAGAGAGAGATACATCCCAGATTCTTCCACGAATGTGTCCTGCCGTAGGCGGTCCGTGCGGGCCTTGATGAGTTTCCGACTTCTTGGGGGCTAGGACCCGAGGCTGTATTGCCGATGAAGATGTGGATGTCTCCGACTGGAACGACGGAGCAACGAGTAGGGTTCGCCTTCGCCAGGACCCAGAACTCGTCCAAAGGGACGATCGGGACTTTGCTAGAGAAAAGAATGCACCCGATGGCTACAGTGTCGCTGATTCCCGCGAAGATATTGGACCTCGCACAGTGTAGAGCTCGAAGCGCCTCTCGCCCCACGGTGGGCACCAACTATCATGGTATTGCCGACGAGTACGCCATGAAGGGGTCCTCACAGAGCATGTTTAGAGACGTGGGTTAAGGCAGAGAGTTGGCGGGTACGAGGTAGCATAGCTTACCCACATTCAAGTCCCACAACTGTGGTGGAAATCTACTCCTGTTATAAATCACTATAATGGCAATATGCCAAGTTATAGGGATCAGTTTGCTGTGCAAGGTGTTGTACGTTGTACGTTATTTGTCTTGCCCTAAAGGCTCCCACATGTCCGGCTTATAAAGGAACGAGAACCTAGGGTTACAGGGAAAGGACCTTGCCGGCCAAGTTACAGAGTCCTACACTAATACTAACTAGTCTTCGTGTCTTGTACTCCAAGGCTCCGAGTATGTCGGTGACTCCCATGTAGCCTTCCTATGTCCAGCATGGGCCTCCCTTCTGGACCCGTCTAAATGGGCCACCCAGCAGGCCATGGGCCATGCTACTGATGACTGCAAGTGCACAAATTGTTTGTAGCTAGTTTCAAAATAAAGATATTGATCCCACATGGAGCAGTAGGAAAAAGACTAAAATGCATTTAACTATAACTAAATGAGGTACTTAAGAAATAACTTCAAGATGCAAGATAAGTAGAGTTGTTTTGGGGTTTTTAGTTTAACAAGTAATTTAAAGTAAAGCAAAACGTAATGCAGAAAGTAAGAATCGCGTGTGTAATAGAACTTTGGAACTACAATAGGGAAAAAGGCATTCTCAAGGAATAGTGGATACACCGCTAGAAACTTAGACTAAGTAATCGAGAGTATTATAACAAATATTCTCATAATGTGTATGTATGTGGGAGGAGCACCATATATGGATGATTTGCCAGCAACTGCTACACACATCGTCCTCATAACCACAACAGACAGTAACCGACAACCATCGTGTTACCGCACTTTTAAGGGATTTCTCCCGTGGCATGGACATGGCTTAATGAGTTCTCCTTGATTCCCCAAGTTGGTACGTAAAGAATGACAACAACTTTATAGTCATAGTAAGTGCTATCATCCCTCCGTCTACCAACAAGTAATCCCCTTCATCGAGTCCCTATAAGGGGCAAATATTAAGGAGGTGCACAACTCCCAATATCAAGATGAAGACAATTAACACGTACACATAATGATGTATAACATAATAATCTTTATCTCATCTTAGTCATATGCTAGGGTTTCTCCATCTCCCCAAGAACGAGAGATATACTAAGACATGGAGGCAATCAACATCATAGCAATGGTAATGGAAACAATCATAGATGAATAGTACTTGTATAAATCCACAATGGCTACGGGAATTACAACAAGATCTAGACAAGATGTAGATGGGATGGATGGAGATGGTGGTGATGTAGTGGTGGTTGATGAAGATCGATGCCTTAGCCTCCCGGATCTGCGCAGGGTGAAGATGGATCCCTAGCGGACGAGTTCCCCCTCCAGATGCCTTCCAGAGGTGAGGTTTTCGCGATTTCTGGGTGTTCTATATGTCGTCTCATCGAACCAATTGCACGGGGTGAAACTATTTGATGAGGCGGAAGCGACACCAACTATACGGCCGGAGCTATACACCGGAAAAGTTGCTCTAGTCGTATAGTTGGTCGTTGGACTCTCTGCCTCCGTTGTTCGCTTCTGGTTTTCTTCTGGTATTATTAATATTTCCCGAATAAACGATTTACGTTGTTTTTGACTCCTTTTATCGATAGTACAACTGCTCCAAGAATTGTATCCATTGGATCCATCATCTTTCCTATTCCTAGTGAAAATAGACATAAAATGTGCGCGTGAGCGCCGTAAAATACCAAGATCCTACATCTACAATGTAAAATAATAATGTAAAACATGATGCAAATATGCACTCATCAACTTCCCCAAGCTTAGAATCTTGCTAATCCCGAGCAAGTTTTAGCTTAATGGATGTGAACATCATATTCATGAAGCTGAGTCGATAAAATAAATGAGGCAATTGCAGCATGTGTTTATCATATATGATACATAGGAACAAGTTCATGAATAGTACCTTACTCGAACCACATGAATAGTATTAGCAAGCTTCCACACCTTAGTTATCAACAGTTCATAAAAGATGAATCTCAACATAATGTAAAAATATTCGGTTCAACCGAATGAGTTAACGAGGTAGTCCCAAGTGTTTTAGGATCAACGTATTCACTTGGGATTCAAAATCTCAAAAGTGTTTCTTTGTCATACTACAATACTGTGGTCTATGCCTATTTGGTCTTTACACACTCGCTCTTTTTCTTCTTTCTTTTGCATATATGCTCACACTTTTGGTGTTAAGTGTTGTGCAAAGGAGCTAGCCATATATTCCACCTTATGTAGGAATTCAAAGTTCAACGATCTCAATTATCAAATTCCAACTGTATATGAAGCATTCTTATCACTTGGAGATTCTACCATGACTTGTTCTAACTCTATTTTGATAGCACTTTCATTTTTCCTTTGTTCAAGGTTTCTTTTTCAACTTAATTGTATAGATAATTTCCCTTTGTAAATCAAACAGTAGACTTATAGCATGTTGACCAAATTATCTTTATGTGTTCTATTAATACCAAAGGTGTGGAAGACTCCTATTGCCATCATCATATGCAAGTAAAATCATACTCAAGCCATTCATATATCATTAAAGCAAACTCAAACTCAATATTGCTCCATATATAATAATAAACTCAGAATTTCATAAAAGGGACCGACTATTCCTGAAGGGAATTCTAATGATGCAAACTTTATTTCAAGTTTGATCTAATGCTAAAACTTGTAATATAAAAACTTATAAGAAAGATTACAAGGTCTTTAAAGATCTCCCCAAGCTTGGAATCAGGCCAGGCGGGATCAATTAACTCCTTGTGGGTATCTATTCCTCCTCTTGGGTAGATAGATCGTCGCCTTCTTATTTTATGTTTCCCGCTTTAACTATGCTTTCAAAGTGAATGATGAGCTTGGCCATGTCGTATTGGAGCTTCAACATTTTCCTCTTGAGGAATTTCTTCTCATCTGTTAACTCAAAGACAATTTTAATTAGGAAACTAACTCTACCATCGATTGCATCGACCTTCTTCATAAGGTCTTTGCTCATCATCTAGTAGGAGTTAATCCCTTCTCCAATTGTTTCAACGCATGCCTTAGAAGCCTTTTATAACTCATAGATCTTATCATGAATCTCATCTTGCCGTACCTTCTTAGGTTTAAGAGGTGATGGACAAAGAGGAGGTTTATAATAGGATCCTATGTTGTAACGATAAGGATTAGGGACGTACTCATCCTTGTTCCTTCCCTACTTAGCTTGTCTCATCGTCTCCATCCTTTTTGGGAACAATTCCTCCCAATTTGGGCGAGGCTTGATCTTCAGGCCTGATGATGACGACGATCTTTTGGTTCTGCTTCCTCGATCCTCTTCACGGGCTTCTCTTCTTTCTTCTTCCAGATCTGATTGACGTGGAAGGGCTACATGGCTTTGCTACATAGATGTTTGTTAAAGGGGTTCGTATAGGGATGATGAAGATCTTTCGAGGCTAGAAGCTGTAGCTCTGGGAAAACTTAATGAAAAAGGTTAGATGCGATTAGCTTTGAAAGGAGGGGTCAAAAACCCTAGCCGCCTTGCGTAAAGAGCAACTATACGGACGTGGACCGTATAGTTCCCGCCATATAGTTGTGAACCGACTATAGATTAGATCTATGGCGGACCCTAACTATACGGCCGCAATTATACGGGTGGAATTTTTAATTCTCTACGTATAGTTGGTCATTAAACTCTTTGTATCCTAGATAAAAAATTTGGAGAAGGGTCGACAACTATACGACCGCGACTGTACGAGTGGAATTTTTAATTCCGGCCATATAGTTGGTTGTTAAACTCTCAGTACCTTTTGTGGATGGAAGCGTTGTCGTCGCAACAACTATATGGCTGGAATTTTTATTCCTGCTGTATAGTTGGTTGTTAAACCTTCTGTGTCCACCAAAAAAAATTTGCTTCTCCAAATATTCTTTATTAATCTGATACTTAACGAAATATCGAGTTTTGACGGAGAAATGTCAACTTAGACTTTTGACAAATTTTGACACCATCAATCTTCCTTCTTCTTGCTAGAGCATGAATTGTTCTCAATAAAAACAATACTCAAACTAGACTTTAGTTGAAAATTTAAAAACTTACTCAAACCTTTATTCACATGGGTTGCCTGCCATGAAGCGCTCTTTTATGGTCAATAGCTTGACCGTAGTTCCTCTCATTCTATCTTGAATACATTCTTCTTGTGATTGTCGTTCTTTGTATATCTTCGCTTTATCACTTGTTCGGGGGTGCTCAACTCTATAGTGATTGCACTTATATCTTCTTTCACCCGATAATGCTTCAAGCGTTGTCCATTTACCACCCATGCAAGAGAGGGTGTTTTAACTTGGATCTTCACTACTTCCGACGAATAGACTTCTTCAAATACATATGGAACTTCCCACTTCGATCCGAGTTTTCCTGGAAACAACTTAAGACGAGAATTATAGAGCAACACTTTGTCTCTAGTTTTAAAAGTTTTATTCTCTATTTTTCTATCATGTCATCTTTTAACTTTTTCCTTAAACAACCTAGCATTCTCATCAGCTTCACTTCTAAACTCATCTAAATCATGCATATCTAATAAACACTTCTCCCCTGCTCCTTTGAGATTATAATTTAGATTCTTGATTGCCCAAAAAGCTTGGTGTTCTAGTTCTAATGGTAAATGGCATACCTTACCGTACACCATCTTATAAGGTGTCATACCCATTGGATTTTTAAACGCAGTACGGTTCTGCCCATAGAGTGTCATTTAACTTGCTTGACCAATCACTTCTTGATTCGTCCACCGTCTTCTCGAGTATGGTCTTCAGTTCTCTATGTGATAGTTCCACTTGACCACTTGTTTGGGGATGATATGGTGAAGCAACACGGTGAGTTACTCCATACTTGCTAAGGATTTTCCTAAAAGTCCCTTTCATAAAATGAGAACAACCGTCAGTAATTAAAAATCTAGGAACTCCAAACCTTGGGAATATGACATCCTTGATCATCTTCACTGAGGTAGCTACATCCTCGTGATTTGTTGGGATAACTTCAACCCACTTAGTAACATAGTCAATAGCAACAAGAATATGAGTATAACCATTCGACTCTGTAAATGGTCCCATGTAATCATTCCCCATACATCACAGCGTTCAATTATTAGACTATAATTCATCGCTATTTCTTGTCTCCTAACTATATTACCTCTTCTTTGGCAAGCATCGTAGTATTCCACATACCCATGTGCATCCTTAAGCAAGGTGGGCCAATAGAATCTAGATTGAAGTACCTTTGCAGCAGTTCTTTTACCTGCATGATGCCCTCCAATATGGACTGTCATGAAAAGCCTTCAATATCGCATTCATTTCATGATTAGGAACACACTTCCGAATCATTCTGTTAAGTCTATGATGATATAGATACGGATCATCCCAAAAGTAATATTTAAGATCATTAAAGAATTTCATTCTTTGATTTTTTGACATACCGGGAGGTAAAAAATTTGTTGCTAGATAGTTAACATAATCTGCATACCATGGACCAGCAATTTCTACCTTTGGTAAATATTCTCCCGGAAATGATTCATTAATAGGTACGTGGTCATTAATTATTCCCTCCATCCTAGAGAAATGATCTGCTACCGGATTATCCTTACCCCTCCTATCTACTATTTGCAAATCATATTCTTGTAGTAATAAAACCCACCTAATTAACTTGGGTTTAACATCATTTTTCATAAGGAGGTGACACAAAGCTTGGTGATCCGTATGAATTATTACCTTAGATTTAACTATGTAAGATCTAAATTTGTCGCAAGCAAAAATGATAGCTAGAAACTCTTTTTCTGTAGTAGCATAATGTTTCTGAATCTTATTAAGAGGTCTACTAGCGTAATAAATAACATTCCAATTATTTCCATCTCGTTGTCCCAACACAGCCCCTAAAGCATAATCACTAGCATCACACATAATTTCAAAAGGTTCATCCCACTTTGGAGATTGCATGATAGGTGCTGAAACTAGTTTATCCTTAAGGTTCTCAAAAGTTGCAATGTAGTCATAGTCTAAATAGAATGGAGTTTCTTTATCAAGAAGATTGGTAAGGGGCATAGCAAGTTTAGCAAAATCTTTTATAAACCACTTATAAAATCCTGCATGTCCTAGAAACATTTTTAAGTTTTTTAATGTACTGAGGTATTAGGAGGTTTTCTATAGCATTTATATTAGTTTTATCTATTTCTATTCCCTTCTCCAAAACTTTGTTCCCAAAAACTTTACATTCTCTTTCCATGAAACGACGTTGCTTCCAATTTAAAACCAAGTTTGATTGCATGTATCTCTGCAAAACTTTGGTCAGATTGTAAAGGCAATTATCAAAAGTTGTTCCACAAACGACAAAATTGTTTGTTAGGACTTCCATAGTCTTCTCAACAAAATCATAAAAAATCTTTAGAACACATTCCTAAAAATTTGTTGCTGCATTACATAATCCAAATGGAATTAATCTATAAGCATATGGGCCATAAGGACAAGTGAAAGTTGTTTTCTCTTGATCTTCCGGCTGTATGGCAATTTGAGAGTATCCAGAATAACCATCAAGAAAACCAAAGTAAGAATTATTACTAAGTCTTTCTAGAATTTTATCCATGAATGGTATAGGTTTATGATTCTTTTGTGTCTCACAGTTTAGTTTCCTAGAGTCAATGCACATAGGATATCCTCCAATTGGTCTTACAGGAACTAGCTCACCTTCCTCATTCATAACAACATCAAGACCACCTTGTCTTGGTATACAATGAGCTGGGCTAACCCACTTACTATCAAAAATAGGATATATTATGCCAGCATCAAGTAAGTGTATAACTTCTTTTCTGACTACTTCCTTCATCTTAGGGTTAAGCCTTCTTTGCGTATCTACTACGGGTTTAGCATCATCAAGCATGGTAATCTTATGTGTTACAATAGATGGATCTATTCCTTTAATATCACTTAATGTATATCCAAAGGCTTCATGATGCTTAACCAAAACTGAAATGAGTTTATTCGTTTCATTTTCTGATAGATTCTTGCTAATAATAATAGGACATTTATTTTCATTATCTAAAAACTCATACCTCATATTGTCTAGAAGTTTTTTCAATTCTATTGGTGGAGGTTCCTCATCTCCCGTTCTTACCAATTCTTCATAGTCATGTGGATTTTGTGCTTCCGGAATTGAATCAAGGTAATCATCCATGTCTTCTTTCTTCTCATCATCTGGTGCTTCTTCCCAATTAATCAAGCTCCTTTCTAATTCATCTTGTGGAGTGCTGAAATGAATTGTTGCTAGCTCGACAATCATCTTTTCTTCCTTGATATCCTCCACTTCATATGGCCTCTTCTTTAGTTTGGCGAAATGGATTGTCATTTCCTCTTCTCCAAACTTTAGTGAAATAGTCTCCTTCTGATTATCTACTCGAGCTTTGGTGACGGAAATAAAAGGCCTGCCTAAAAGAATAGGGCAAAAAGAATCTTGAGGCATATCAACAATATCAAAATCAATGGGATACATGAGTGAGCCAATAAAGACATAGATATTTCTAATTACCCCTTCTGGTTTTATATTGGTTCTATTAGACAATTGAATAATAGTGTCTACCGGTTCAACATCTGGATTATTTAAGTTGTAGCAAAGTTCTTCATAAAGTGCTGACGACATAATATTTATGGTGGAAATTGGTTCACATATTCCATATAAGAAAGTTTATCCACAATATATAGGGGTCGTATGCTTTGAAGTTTCGTTACCTCGAACCTTACCTTGGATGAATTCTGAGGTTTCACGATCTAACGTAACCACTTCATCTTCCACTATTCGTGCTTCCATAAGATCTTTTATTATAACATTATTTATATTTGTAGCTTCGGAATTCCTTTCTGGTTTCTTCGGTCTCTTCTTTATTTGTTCTTCCTCTCTTTGTCTTTTTTTCGAAGATCCCCTATATAGGTATCGAGGAGAACTCTTCCATTTGTGTTCTTGTACACTTCTTTTCTTCGAGGAGTTTGCGAGGTTCCCATTCTATAGGTACCTGCAAATGCCCTGCATAATTCTCAATAATTTTCTTTACTGAGTAAAAATCAATACCGAGGGTTTTAATCATTGTATCTGTCCTCTCATATGCAAGGAAATCGTTAATGCAAGCATATTCAGAAAAACTATTTGTAATATTTTCCTTATCTTAAATTTTTTCAGTTGGTTCTCTCATTTTATTATTAGATTCCAAGCCTCATCATAGGTATAAGATAGAAAACTGCCATTTGAAGCAGTGTCTAGATTCATCCTATTTTCAATATTTATCCCTCCATAAAATGTATGGGTGATTAACCAATCAGGCAAATGATGATGGGGGCAATTATCTAGATAGCTTTTATACCTTAGATATCCTTCATATAAGCCCTCACTAGGATTATTTTTGAAACTAATAATAATACCTCTCATCCTATGAGCTTTGCTTTTAGAATAATATTTTGATAGGAACTTAATTGTCAATTCCTCCCAAGTCCTTAGTGCTTCTACACAAAAAGATCGGTACCAGTCGCAAACATTATTAGAGAGATTTGGTCTAAACAACTGGATTTTAACCATATCAAGATTACAGTCGTCAAAAATAAAGGAACTGAGAATGTCTTCAAAGAATTATAGGTGTCCATATGGACTTTCTTCATTGGTTACTACAAATTTCTTAGAATGTAACAATTCGAATAATAAAGGATGGATCTCCACTCCATCTGGATTTATGCTTTTGATGAAAGTTATAAAAGCGTCCATGGGCGAACCCATTTTCCTTACTGCCTCAAGCTGGTTTAAATGCTGAATTTTGTCCATAGTTGTGGTCCTTCAACTCAAGTAAAAATTAGTACAACAAAAGTAAATAACTAAAAGTAAAGTGACTAATAGCGCTAAGCTCCCCGACAACGGCGCCAAAAAATAGCTTGATGACTGCAAGTGCACAAATCATTTGTAGCTAGTTTTGAAATAAAGATATCGATCCCACAAGGAGTAGTAGGCAAAAGACTAAAATGCTTTTAACTATAACTAAATGAAGTACTTAAGAAATAACTTCAAGATGCAAGATAAGTAAAGTTGTTTTTGGGTTTTTGGTTGAACAAGGTAATTTAAAGTAAAGCAAAACTTAATGCAGAAAGTAAGAATCGCGTGTGTAATAGAACTTTGGAACTACAATAGGTAAAAAGGCTTTGTCAGGGAATAGTGGATACACCGCTAGCAATTTATACTAAGTAATCGAGAGTATTATAGCGAATATTCTCATAATGTGTATGTATGTGGGAGGAGGTCCATATATGGACGATTTGCCAGCAACCGCTGCACACATCGTCCTCATAACCACAACAGACAGTAACCGACAACCATCGCGTTACCGCACTTTTAAGGGATTTCTCCCGTGGCATGGACATGGCTTAATGAGTTCTCCTTGATTCCCCAAGTTGGTACGTAAAGAATGACAACAACTTTATAGTCATAGTAAGTGCTATCATCCCTCCATCTACCAACAAGTAATCCCCTTCATCGAGTCCCTATAAGGGGCAAATATTAAGGAGGTGCACAACTCCCAATATCAAGATGAAGACAATTAACACGTACACATAATGATGTATAACATAATAATCTTTATCTCATCTTAGTCATATGCTAGGGTTTCTCCATCTCCCCAAGAACTAGAGATCTACTCAGACACGGATGCAATCAACATCGTAGAAATGGTAATGGAAACAATCATAGATGAATAGTACTTGTATAAATCCACAATGGGTACTGGAATTACAACAAGATCTAGACAATATGTAGATGGGATGGATGAAGATGGTGGTGATGCAGTGGGGGTTGATGAAGATTGATGCCTTAGCCTCCTAGATCTGTGCAGGGTGAAGATGGATCCCTGGCGGATGAGTTCCCCCTCCAGATGCCTTCTAGATGTGAGGTTTTCTCGATTTCTGGGTTTTCTCTATGTTGTCTCCTCGAACCAATTGCACGGGGTGAAACTATTTGATGAGGCTGAGGCGGCGCCAACTAAACGGCCAGAGCTATACAGCCAGAAAAGTTGCTCTGGACATATAGTTGGTCTTTGGACTCTCTGCCTCCGTTGTTCGCTTCTGGTTTTCTTCTGGTATTATTAATATTTCTCAAATAAGCGATTTACGTTGTTTTTGACTCCTATTCTCCACAGTACAACTGCTTCAAGAATTATATCCATTGGATCCATCATCTGTCCTATTCGTAGTGAAAACAGACATAAAATGTGCGCACGAGCTCCGTAAAATACCAAGATCCTACATCTACAATGTAAAATAATAATGTAAAACATGATGCAAATATGCACTCATCAGCTACCAACTGCTGGCCACTTGGGTTAGCCGGATTAGAGACATGAAATGGTGATACCCATTTAGCATATCCCCAATACCTGGCGACTAAAGATGGTGGCCTGAGACTCTAGCTAGGCCTAGTCGGATTAGGTCAAAGCTTCCGAGACATAAACTGATTCAGTTGTAACTGTCTAAACCCTAGCGAGGTGACTCTATATAAACCTCCCTAGGGCTCTCATTGTACTTACGTCCTATTAGCTACCCCATCCAAGTGACTCACTGCCTAGCCGCCAAGCTTGCCAATCTTGTAATCCAATCAGCCATAATACAATCTAGTAGGAAGTAGGTCTTTACCCTAAGAGGGGCGAACTTGGGTGAACCCTCGTGTTGGCTCCCAATCTCGTTCCGCGGATGGAGAATTGCTCTTGCCCCCAATCGTATCAATCACTACCCCTAGTAGCGACTGCCATGGCCATTCCCACGACAGTGGTGCCCACCATGGGGCTTGGCCAGTTAAGCCTGAGATCTGCGGCGAGACCCTACAATCCAATCGACCGGCCGATCGTCACCAGCCGCATGGTTGCTAGCGTCTGATTCCTCCAGATCCTACCGAGCAGCTACATACCGGCATCACGCCCGGTCACTCATGATGCGGTGATGCCAGTTGCCACCATCAACCTCTTCATCAGGTTCATGGACGTGTTGTGACCTCGGATCGTTAAGGATCCTAAGTTCCTGTGATTAACATGCTAGTCCCTGGATTAATAGCTAGCACTTCACAGTCGATGAATATCATGTAAAACACAAGTCATTATTACACGAATAATCTAGAGTATATTTATTACAACTTGCATAGCTTATAGCTAGCTCAAATAGAACAGCGGAAACTAAGTAAATCTTGAGTCCATCAGCGCCTCAGGCTAGTTACGTGAAGACCCGTGATCCCTACGCACCTTTTAGTCTTCGGATTCTGCACATAAGACGTGCAACCAACAAGTTGGGTCAATACTTTGAATGTATTGGCAAATTACACCAAGGAAAGAATAGGACTATCTCTACATGAAAGGCTAAGTGTAGGCTTTGGGGTTCTTTTGCTTTAATCCAATTTTCTCTAAGTAAGATGAAAAGAGGAAGAGTTTACCCTACTTTGTAAACATTGATAAGTAGTATAGGGTTGAGTGGAAAACGTGGATATTACTCACCAAGTGTCCACTCAACCTAGCACTTGGATATTACGCACCAAGTCCCCAAAATCCCACCCAATGGCGATATTACTCACGCCTTGGGGTTTATAAAACTTTAAGTTTAGAAAAGAGAGAGGAAGATCTTTCAGAGGCTCCATCCTTCAGATGCTCAAAGTGTTCTTTTCCGTGAACTCGGCTGATCGATCAGATTGCAATACTCTCGAGAGGTTGTGCACTTTCCCCACAATCCACGATCAAGTCCTTTTACAGACAAGACCATGGCGAAGCCTTCACTTAGTAGCCCCTCTACCAGCTGGATCCAACCGTACCAAGAACCTCCAAATGTTGGTACCCCGGTGAGGTTTCCCACTAAGTACTAAGCCAAGACAGAGCCCATATGTATTGTGGTTGCACTGGAAGCTTCTGAATTCTGAAACATGGCAGACTTCTTTGATTCCTAGGCGGCCGTGCTCCATGAAAATCCCGCTCGTTGTCCCGACAACCATCCCGCCCAGAAGAAAACTTAGTTTTATTTTGAAGGGGTTTTGAGAAGAAAAGTTCGCTCGAGAGAGATCTCATACTTAGAAAATTTTGAGTCCTTCGAACCCCCCAACTGTACTTAGTATATATATAGCATAGCAAGCAATACTTAGCAAAAACAGGGGAACCTATTAGGACGGAAATTCCTAAGTATAAATCTACTCATGGCATACTACAAAACCGCACTTGCAAAACCTACACATGCATACTACAAGATTTGAAGAGTAAAACATGCATAGTCAAAAACGGGGACATTAATATGAACAAGTGGTGTAACTTGCCTTGATCCAAGCAGCACTCTACACAACAGTACTCCTCAGCGCACTCCGAACAATCTAACAAAACACAAACATAGATCCAATCACAATTTGCACAAAACAATGCCACGAAGGTAATTATGCATGCATGCAACATGGTAATATGCAAGGATGGATTCAATTTCGACCAAGGGTTTTATTCTGGGGTGTTGTTGAGTTGGGGATGTCATTAGTATCGATTTCCCACAGATTTTAAGTATTTTGGATTAATACTTAATTAAATATGCTCATAAATAGATCTACACTTCCAATCTACCTCGAAAACACTCTAAGCATGATATAACAATTTTCCACAGAATATCTCGTAGATATAAAGCCAACGCAACAAGAATCAACTAAAACAGAGTTACGGATATTTTTCTAGAATTAAAATACTCCAATCTAAACTTTAAATCTTACTACAATATTACTGCACTAAACCAGCAATATTATTGCAGATCTATGTTCTACTCAATTTTGCGAATCCAACGGTATATTATACGCAATTTTTGGAGAAGTACTCGATTTACTATGAATTAAACGAAATTAAAACGATTTCTGCCTATTAAAAAAACAGAACGGCGGCTAGCTACGCGGTGACAAGTGGCGGCTCAGGATTGGGTCGGCGGGACGACGCGCCGCTGACTGAGCGCGCTGACGCGGCACTGCTATGCGGCGCGAGGGGATTGGCCGATACCCCTTCGGCCCGGCCATCTAATCCTATGCGTTAAAAACGAATCGAACGGCTAGGGGGGTGGCCGGTGACTTACAGATGGCAGAGCTGACGAGGTCATCGGCGGACGGTGGCGGCGCGTCGGTGATGGTCGGCAGCGGCGGTGCGGAGGGCCCTCGGCTTGGTTAAGCAGCTGATGGCGTCGGCCTCCTCCTCGTGGTTCCATTCCCGGCGGTGGCATCGGCTCCCTTCTCCCAAAGCGGCGGCGAACGGCGGCTGGTCTTCGCGGGTTCCGACGAAGTCTTCGACGAGCAATTGTGGGTGGCACGAGCTTCTGTTCAAGGGGAAAACAGCACAGATGGTGCGGTCGTTAAAGAGGGAAGCAAGGAACGGACAGAGGGAAGAAAGGGGCCTCGGTTTTGACGGAAAGCTCACCTTACGACGTCACCACCGGCAGAGCTCTGGCGAGATCGATTTGATCTCGAAATCGGCAGCCCGGAGGCGGTTCTCGAGAAATTTGTTTAGGGTTTCGGTGGGGCTCATCGCGGGGATTAAAAGGGCCAGAGACTTGGGGTAGGGGTCGCGGAGTTCCTCTCCGAATCGGCCAGGAAACCGTTTCCAGACGCGGCGGCGGTCGTTGGAGTTTGCTCTGATCTCGTCGGAGGTGATGACGCGGTGGGGCCCGCCTGTCCGTGGCTGCGGGTGCGCGGTGCGGGCTGCGGTGCTTGCTGGGCCGGCCCATGCGGCTGCTACTGCTGCGCTCCGCATGTGCCTGGCTCACGTGGTAGATAGGGGTGGGTCGACTCGGTTGGCCCGGTTAGGCTAGATCCCTTTTTTGTAAATAATCTTTTTATTTTTTGTTTCACTATTTGACCAATAACTTTTGCAAACGGACTCCAAATTTAAAAAAAAAATTCTCTAAAATTTTGTAAAAAGGAGATTACTATGGGGTTATAAAATAACACTTTTGCAAGGGTTTAGGAGGTTAGTTTTTGTTTAACCCCTTTTTGCCTTTATATGACTATAGGGTTTAGGGAAAGTATTTGATGCGGATTTTATTGTGTGATGCAATGATGCAAAAGGTATGATATATGCTTCTAGTAACATATGCAATCGTAAAATTTGGGATGTTACAAACCTACCACCCTTAAGAAGAATCTCGTCCCCGAGATTCAGGTTGGTTAGCAAATAGGTGTGGGTGTTCTTTCTTCAGGTCTTCTTCACGTTCCCACGTGGCCTCTTCCTCGGAATGGTGATTCCATTGAACTTTGCAAAACCTGATAGTCTTGGTACGAGTAACCCTCTCAGCTGTTTCCAGAATCCTGGTGGGTTTTTCCTCAAAGGTGAGATCGTTTTCCAGGTGAACCTCATCCAAAGGAACTGTATCCTTTAGCGGTGTTTCAGCCATTTCCGGGTGACACTTCTTTAGTTGTGACACATGGAACACATCATGAATAGTCAACACTTCGGGCAATTCCAACTGATAGGCAACCTCCCCTCTACGAGCCAAAATATTATAGGGCCCTACGAATCGAGGTGCCAACTTACCCTTGATTCCAAATCTCTTAACTCCTCGTAGTGGCGAAACTCGGAGATATGCACGGTCTCCCACTTCATAAATTACATCCCTGCGCTTGGAATCAGCATAACTCTTTTGCCTGGATTGGGTTACTTTTAACCTGTCTTGAATATTTCTTACCTTTTCTTTGGCATCCTTGATCAGCTCAGGTCCAAACAAGCTACGTTCTCCAACTCCATTCCATAGCAGCGGAGTTCTACACTTTCTGCCATATAGAACTTCAAATGGAGCCATCTTGATACTAGTTTAGTAACTGTTATTGTATGAGAATTCCGCATATGGCAAGTTCTCATCCCAACTAGACCCATAGTCTAGTGCATAGGCTCTTAACATGTCCTCCAAGATCTGATTAACTCTTTCTGTTTGTCCATTTGTTTGCGGGTGGAAAGAAGTACTAAACTCCAGTCGTGTCCCAAGAGACTCGTGTAGCTGTCGCCAAAACTTTGAGGTGAATTGGGTACCTGTATCAGAGACAATCCCCTTGGGTACACCATGAAGACTTACGATCCTTGACATATAAATCTTGGCAAGTTTAGCACTTGTATAGGTGGTCTTTACAGGAATAAATTGGGGCACCTTTGTGAAGTGATTGACCACTACCTAGATAGAATAATACCCAGAACGAGTCCGGGGTAGTCCTGTGATAAAATCCATGCCTACCTTGTCCCACTTCCAATCGGGCACAGGTAATGGCTGCAGCAGCCCTGCTGGTTTTTGATGTTCAGCCTTGACTCTGTTGCACACGTCACACAAAGAGATGTATTCAGCAATTTCTCTTTTCAAGTTATTCCACCAGAATCTATCATTCACATCCATGTACATCTTTGTATTACCAGGATGAATTGAGTAAGGTGAATCGTGAGCTTCCTGAAGAATTAACTTCCTGATATCGAGATCATCGGGAACGCACAAATGCTTCTCATACCAAAGTGTCCCTTGTTCATCCGTATGAAACCCTTTTGCTTTACCCTTGCTTATATTAGCTTTTATTTCTTCCAACTCTTTGTCCCCCTTATGGGCCTCTTTGACTTGGTCCAGAAGCGTTGGCACTATCTCCATAGTTGCTAAGTATCCTTTTGGAACTATTTCCAACCCGAGATCCTTGAACTGTTCACACAAATCCTTTGGAAGTTCTCCCACGGTAAGTCCATTTACATAGACTTTCCGGCTTAAGGCGTCAGACACAACATTGGCCTTTCCAGGATGGTACGGTAGGTCCAAGTCATAGTCCTTGATGAGTTCAAGCCATCTCCTTTGCCTCAAATTTAACTCCTTTTGAGTGAAGATATATTTAAGACTCTTGTGATCCGTGAACACATCACAATGTTTGCCCACAAGGTAATGTCTCCATACCTTGAGCGCATGCACACCTGATGCTAGTTGCAAATCGTGTGTGGGGTAGTTATTCTCATGGTTCTTAAGTTGCCGAGAGGCGTATGACACTAGTTTTCCATCTTGCATCAGTACACTACCAAGTCCTTGTCGAGAAGCGTCGCAATAGACTTGGAAATCTTTTTAGATGTCAGGGAGACACAAAACTGGTGCTGTTACTAGGCGCTTCTTCAATTCTTGAAAACTCGCTTCACATGCCTCGGTCCATTGGAACTTCTTTTCTTTCTTCAACAATTCTGTCATAGGCTTTGCTATCTTGGAAAAAATTTCAATGAACCTTCGGTAATATCCTGGAAGGCCCAAGAAACTCCTGATATCCCCCACATTCTTAGGTGACTCCCATTCTCTCACGGAAGCTACCTTACTTGGGTCCATGGCAACTCCTTTAGCTGAAACAATATGACCAAGGAATCCCACTTCTTTTAACCAGAACTCACATTTGCTAAACTTGGCATACAACTTGTGCTCCCTTAACTTTTCCATAATTAGGCGCAGATGCCTCTCATGTTCCTTCTCATCCTTGGAATATATGAGTATGTCATCAATGAATACCACAATAAACTTATCCAAGTACTCCATGAACACCTTGTTCATCATAGTCATGAAGTATGCTGGGGCATTGGTTAGGCCAAAAGACATCACGGTGTACTCATACAACCCGTATCTTGTGGTGAAGGCTGTCTTGGGTACATCCTACTCTCGGATCTTTAGCTGGAAATAACCTGATCGGAGATCAATTTTAGAGAACACACTAGCTCCCTTTAATTGATTGAACAGGTCGTTGATATTAGGTAGAGGGTACTTGTTCTTGATTGTCACTTCATTCAACGACCGGTAGTCCACGACTAGTCTCTTGGTTTTATCCTTCTTCTCTTGGTTGAATGAAGACTTTGTCTAATTGCTCTCTAAGTTGTTTCTTAAGTTCCTTCAACTCATCAACATCCATCTTGTACGATCTCTTTGCTATTGATCCAGTCCTAGGCATCAAGTTAATGAGAAACTTGATGTCTCGGTCAGGAGGCATCCCTGGCAATTCTTCCAGGAATACATCTGGATACTCCTTCACAATTGGCACATCCTCGAAGCTACCCTTAAGAGAGTTCACCATACTTTCTTTGAGTGCGAAAGCTGACTTAAAGCGGACCCTTTTCTTATCCGGAGTTGTGAGTGCGATAGTCCTTTTGGCACAATCTATGACTCCCTCATATTCCGTCATCCAATTCATGCCCAAAATTATGTCTAAGCCTTGTAACTCTAGAACGACTAGACTTGTGGGAAAGATGTGTGCCCCAATCTTTAGTTCTAACCCACGGCATCCAGAGTTTGCCACTATTTCTCCCCCAGGAGAACTTACCCTTAGGGGAGTACTAATAGTCTCTGTAGGTATCTTGCCTCTATCCACAAATACCCTTGATATGAATGAATGCGATGCACCAGTATCAAAAAGAACAACTGCGGGGGTGGAGTTAAGCTTGAACTTACAATTCACTGAGTCAGGTACCTCACGAGCATCCTCCACGGAGACATGATTCACCGTGGCTTTGACGAATGGATTCGGCTTCTTCCCATTTCCATTACCATTACCATGGTTGTGTCCATTGCCGTTCCCATTGCCATTCCCATTCTTCATCTTTTCGGGGCAAGTAGTTGCATAATGCCCTGTCTTGTAAAACTTGAAGCATGTCACTTCACTCAGATCCTTCCCATTGCCATTTCCATTGCGGTGTTTATGGCCATTGTGGTTATGTCCTCCATGACGATGACCATTATGGTTGTGGCCATTGTGGTTGTGGGGTGGTGGTGACAAAGTGCGTTGCTTCTGATATGGGGCTAAGTTGTGCTTGTGTGAGGTGGACTTTCTCTTGCGGTTCTCTATACTCCTTCGCTTTGCTTCAACCACAACTGCCCTGTCTAGAAGTTCCTGATAGTTTTCAATCTTCAGAGCCACAAGCTGAATGGATATCTCATCATTAAGTCCCCTTAAGAACTCTTCCTGCCTCTTGGCATCAGTGGAGACATCATCAGGTGCATAACGTGCCAGCTTGCTGAAAAGGTCCCCATACTCGGAGACAGAGTGGTGTAGTTGCTTCAAGTCGCGGAACTCATGTCTCTTCAGTGACATGACACCAGCAGCTACGTGATGAGTACGAAAAGCCACCTCAGACTGGTTCTAGGTGATAGCTTCAATATCAGGGTGGGTGACTTGGTAGTTATCCCACCATTTAGCAGCTGGTCCCTCAAGTTGGTGCGCGGCAAAGCGCACCCTGTCATCTCCAACAACTTGGACAATGTCTAACTTCTTGTTGGTGGTGCGGAGCCAGTCATCTGCCACAATTGGCTCAGAACTACTTGAGAAGGTAGGAGGGTTCAATCTCAAGAACCGAGTCAGGCGATCCTGTTGAGGTGGTGGAGGTGGTGGAGGCAGCGGGTTGTTGTTGTTGTTTTGCATGTTTTGAGTGAGGAGTTGGATCAGCTGATTATGGGAGTTCATAAGTTGTGCCATCTCTGGGGGCATATTGTTGTTCCCACGTCTCGCCATCTGTGGGGTTTGGGAAACAAGTTAAGAAATAGATAGAAAGCCTAAGGAATAAACTCCTACCCTTATGTAAACACGAGAAAAACACACGAGAAACACAAAAGGCACACTTAGCACAAAGTTTAACACAACTCATCCAAGTTTAAACCAATAGTTTTGTGTAACACCCTCGAATCGGCCCTATGCAAGTTTTAGCCCTTTTCCGGCAAACCCGCATAGAAACGATTCAAGGACGCCCACCAGGCACTTCGTGCGGGTGGAAAACGAAGTAATACCATTACACAACAGTCCTCGATGGGACCCACAGAACAAATATATATACAACACGACTCCATTAGTCAAGAATACCGATATACAGTACAAACATCCAAATCACCTTGAAATCGCTACAGCGTCCGAGTATGGACAAGATGCAAATGGGGCTAAGAGCCCTGAAGAATAACCAATGGCGTCCATAACCCTGCCCAGGCCAAGTCGGAAGGGTAACCCTGCTAACGACATCGATCTTAAACCTGCTAAAACAAAAGGGGTGCCGACAAAGGGCAGAGGAAAAATAGGAGCGTCAGTACTAAGGCCAGTACACGGCGAGGCTAGAATTCGGCGGTCCTCGCCTACATAGGTATGGTGGACGGAAGCGGCAGCGCATCAACACTAAACAACCTATAGAGACTCAATACAACTATCGGCTATTAGGGAGGGATAAGAAAGACCTATCCGGATCCAACCTGATAGTAACACCAATCATACCCATCCTGGTATTCCCCCTCGAGACCAAACGAGGAAGTCAAACCGAGGAACTCACACAGTTGGCAGTTTTATTCATTCCATTATAGTCGAAGCACTTACTAGTCAGATATAGATAGCATGAGTCATCCTGATAGCATAAGTAGTGTGAAGTTTTAGTTAACCATTCAGTTGTAGTTGCAGTACTTACTAGTCAGATGCAATTAGCATGTGTCATCCCAAACCCAGCAGTTGTTGACACTTTTATTTCATTCCATTGGAGTTGCGATACTTACTAGGAAGGTATAACATGACACGATACACCCCAGTTCCACCAGTTGTTGGCACTTTTATAACCATTCCATTGTAGTGAAGATGATTACTAGTCACACATTAAGTCAAATTTATAGCACTACTTTAGTTATGCTTGTCTATGATCGAGATACTATGCTCCAAGTCATCCATAACCGCGGACACGGCTTTCATAAAGATTTACCCTGCAGGGGTGCACAAATAGCAACACACACACACACACACGATCAACCTTGGAAAAACCAAATCAAAACCCAATGAGGCTTTCACGACAAAGCAATCACAGGATTCATAAAATATTTCAGGGGGCCACCCCACTAAGCTACCCGCGATGAAGTTGGACGGCTCCGAGACGGACCCAGGGTTTGTGTGGACGGCGGTAAACGACTGGGAACCCGAAAGTGTGACTGGGCTTGTCTATACAGCGAAAATGTGTCACGATCCAAAATAGTACAGGTGCTCCACGCACAATCGTAAATAGAGCAGTAAAGCATGGCATATGTACAGGATAGTAATAAAGCCCCAAACTAGTTTGTGGCCCCAAGAAATAAGAAATAAATCAAGCTCTGGCTAAGGGGGATTCATAGACTCTCCCGGATGTGGATAGTGCGAATAGTCAAGGAACAGGTATCAAGCACTCCGGGCCTACGTGACACAAGTGGACATGAAAACCAAATAGCATATATTGCCCACCGGTGCCTCTTTCATTAGTTATCCCAACAATTTAATAGTTGTATTTAAAGTCATGATCATCTCCACCATTTATCATGTGCTAACTTGCCGTCAACGGTGGAACGACAACGACGCGAAGCAACACATAAGCAAGCAACTACGACTCACAAGGCCGACTATCTATCGAACAACATGCAATAGGATGTGTCCATGGAAATTTAGGGCAACAAGGAGTATAAATGGTGCACGTAAACTAAAGCATCGCAATACGGATAGCAATAGATCAACAGGAGGAAATAAAGACTATAAATGCAAAATAGGTAGAAAGGGGGAGAATGCTCGCCTGGGAAACATAGCTGAAGATTCATTATCCGAAGAACTTGCCGATACTCGCATCAACTCATCGGCCTAATCCGCGAAGAAGCAAAGCACGAAAAGAAACACCGTATGCAATATTTAATACTACAGCAGAAGATCCGGCATGATTATGATATGATGCAGATGCGGTGCAATTAGGCAGTATTAAGCGGAACCGGGGTCCCGACAATTAATTAATAGGTTCCAGTTATTTAGATACCCCGCAGTTTAAATGTTGTCTTAACAAGGCAAAACAAGGTATCGGTTCGCTACACAAATTTAAATGGGGCCAATATAAGACTAGAATAGCCCGCATATGGTCTCCATATTTAATTTAGGTGAATCGGCAAAATAACCCGCACCCACAAATTATGTACGCATGCAAGTATGAGTAATTTGAATGCAACAAGTATATGTTATTTATTATGAAATAGGGGTCTCGGAAAAGGGGATCACATTAGGGTTCCGAAGATCTTGGGGTTCGAGGTTCGACGGGGTCCGGGGCCTTGGCGGGATCGGTCTTCAGATCCGGGGTTCGGGTCTTCGAATCCATTGCGATGCTCTTGTCATTACAGGATGAAGACCTTGGTGTACCATCTCGATCATCGGTCAACGTGTTTGGAAGTAGATCTTGGCGTGGCGACATGGGTCTACAAATCATTAGGCAGTGGAACAGGCTGTTGATCTTGCCTTCGAGAACTGGTAGCAGCACCATCACATCAACACAGCGGAGGCTCACATCATCAGCAGGTACAAACAGAGCAGACCTCTAGCGGGCAGCAGAGCTGAACGGGGACACGGTCAATGATGGAGGCTGCCAGAAGGGCACGAGGACGAAGGCCAATAGGAGGACGAGGTCGATGCAGAGGAGGATCGCGTAGGCAGGTGCGATGCTGCTCGCGGCGAGGTCGACGGCAGGGCAGGCGCGGGTCCATGGGAGGAGGAAGCCGCGGCAAGGGGCAAGCTCACGGTGGCGTGCTGGGAGGGCGGCTCCTGGCGACGGTGGAGCTAGAGATCCTCCAGGCCAACGAGAGGGAACGTGGTGGCTGGGTCGCGCGCGGCGGCGTCGGCTCGGAGCACGTCGGCGTGTTGCGAGGAGAGCCGGGTCGGAGGAGGGATGGCAGGGCACGTGCGTCACTTTAGAGGATGCCATGGTGCCGAGCTTGCGGGGAGGAGGGGCGGTGGAGAGGCGATGACGAGGTCGAGGATGACCTGGGCCTTGGCGGCGGCCGAAACTCGCGTGGAGGCGGACTGTCGACGGAGAGAGGCGAGGTGGTCTCCGGCGGCGAGGAGAGGGAGAGCCGGTGATGCGGGTCGCACGGGGTCTAGGAGGCAGCGCATGGGTTGGGGTCCGAGGGAGGCGAGGGCGACCGGAGGCGCTCGCAGGTGGCGGCGCGTCTCGGTGGCGAGCAGGGAACGGGGGAAGGGGATCCCGCGGGGTAGGTAGGCGTCGAACAGGGTGGGGGCCGGGAGAGAGGCAGGGGTGGGGATCACGAGGGATGGGGCGGAAGGCGACAACAGGGTAGGTGGGGTCGCGCTCGTGTTGGGGAACGCGTCATGGTACTGTGGTAGTTGACCAGGTCGGCTGGCTCGCAAGCGGGCGACATTGTGGGCGGGGCGTGCAGCGCGGTGCACCAGTTGGTTCGGGTGTGGCTGTGCCTGTGCGGACGGGGTGGTGCTGGCTCGATGGGGTGGGTCGCTACGTGCGGATGGGTCTAGGTGGTGGCGGCAGGATGGGTAGGCAGGGCTAGGTTGGCGTAGGTAGGATTGGGTAGCTAGGGTTAGGACTAGATTTTTATCTGGAGGTGGCCGGCCAGGCTTTAAGGCCTGGCGGGCTGCCTCCTAAAAACAATTTTAAAATATTTTATTTATTTAAAACAGGAATTTTGTAAACCATTTTTAGACGAAACAAAATAATCCGGAAGACCGGTGTTTTAATTTGAATAAAGACGGGAATATTTAGAAAACAAAAGTAGGCGTTTCGAAAATAGTTTAGACAAAAACCATGCATGATGATGACGATGCTCAAATGCAATGTGGCATGATGGCATGAGCATGCAGTCATGATGATGCACAAAATAAAAACAACACGCGATTTTCTAGTAGTGGTTTTAGCGGGGTGCTACAATTCGACACCACTAACAATGGATCTCGCCCTCGAGATCCGCCTCATGGTACCGGGGAGAAGGCCGACGATCGGAATATGCTTGCTTTGTGTAGATCCTCGCGACACCACTAACAAAAATCCTTGCTCCATCTCGAGATCGACGACACCACCAACAATGGTCGCTGCTCATATTCGTTGAGAGAACACTCCGGAGAAACAAAGACGCAGGTAAACATCTCAAAAGATAAGGCCACCTTTAACTGCGATGAAGGAGAGAAAAGATGCTACCTAATCCACTTCAATGTACGGGAGCAAATAGAATAAGTAGTCATCATGGGGGCCAATCCATCACGCACCCAAACTATTACTCCGCACAATCAGTAGAAAACCGTGCAAACATTCTCGGAATCAGACTGAAGATCTCGACAATCAAGGTTCGGAACAAAGGAGTGATGCAGGCTCTGCATCGGATCTGGCGTAGATGATGTCGTCGCGTCGGAAAACACCGGAAGGCACAAACAAGGAACAAAGAATGGTACCACAGATAAAGGATCACTCAGATAGCATGAAGTCCGGAGGTAGAAACACCGTTGCCAAAGGAGGAAGTGAAACCCTGACGGTACGACGGAACCCAACCACGAGAAATCCTGGACTTGAAGAGAGGTAAGAGAGCAGATTTAAAACACGCAGAGGTAAGAGGAGAATAGCAGAGGGGTAAGGAGTAAAAGCAGACCTAATTAGATCTATCCAACCGATTTTGCAGAATAGTTTTGACACTACTTCGGTCGTTAGCTAGGTTATCCTATAGGCTGGACCAGTGGGATATCGCAACTACTGGGCTTTGATACCACTCTGTAACACCCTCGAATTGGCCCTATGCAAGTTTTAGCCCTTTTCCGCCAAACCCGCATAGAAACGATTCAAGGACACCCACCAGGCACTTTCCTGCGGGTGGAAAACGAAGTAATACCATTACACAACAATCCTCGATGGGACCCACAGAACTGATATATATACAACACAACTCCATGAGTCAAGAATACCGATATACAGTACAAAGATCCAAATCACCTTGATATCGCTACAGCGTCCGAGTACAGACAAGATGCAAATGGGGCTAAGAGCCCTGAAGAATAACCAATGGCGTCCATAACCCTGCCTAGGCCAAGCCGGAAGGGTAACCCTGCTAACGATGTCGATCTTAAACCTGCTAAAACAAAAGGGGTGCCGACAAAGGGCAGAGGAAAAAGAGGAGTGTCAGTACTGAGGCCAGTACACGGCGAGGCTAGAATTCGGCGGTCCTCGCCTACATAGGTATGGTGGACGGAAGCGGCAGCGCATCAACACTAAACAACCTATAGAGACTCAATACAACTATCGGCTATTAGGGAGGGATAAGAAAGACCTATCCAGATCCAACCTGATAGTAACACCAATCATACCCATCCTGGTATTCCCCCTCAAGACCAAACGAGGAAGTCAAACCGTGGAACTCACACAGTTGGCAGTTTTATTCATTCCATTATAGTCGACGCACTTACTAGTCAGATATAGATAGCATGAGTCATCCTGATAGCATAAGTAGTGGGCAGTTTTAGTTAACCATTCAGTTGTAGTTGCAGTACTTACTAGTCAGATGCAATTATCATGTGTCATCCCAAACCCAGCAGTTGTTGACACTTCTATTTCATTCCATTGGAGTTGCGATACTTACTAGGCAGTATAACATGACACGATACACCCCAGTTCCACCAGTTGTTGGCACTTTTATAACCATTCCATTGTAGTGAAGATGATTACTAGTCACACATTAAGTCAAATTTATAGCACTACTTTAGTTATGCTTGTCTATGATCGAGATACTTTGTCGTCCATAACCGTGGACACGGCTTTCAAAAAGATTTACCCTGCAGGGGTGAACAAATAGCAACACACACACGATCAACCTCGGAAAAACCAAATCAAAACCCAACAAGGCTTTCACGACAAAGCAATCACAGGATTCATAAAATATTTCAAGGGGGCACCCCACTAAGCTACCCGCGACAAAGTTGGCCGGCTCCGAGACGGACCCAGGGTTTGTGTGGACGGCGGTAAACGACTGGGAACCCGAAAGTGTGACTGGGCTTGTCGATACAGCAAAAACGTGTCACAATCCAAAACAGTACAGGTGCTTCACGCACAATCGTAAATAAAGCAGTAAAGCATGGCATAGGTACAGGATAGTAATAAGCCCCAAACTAGTTTGTGGCCCCAAGAAATAAGAAATGAATCAAGCTCTGGCTAAGGGGGATTCATAGACTCTCTCGGATGTGGATAGTGCGAATAGTCAAGGAACAGGTATCAAGCACTCGGGGCCTACGGGACACAAGTGGACATGAAAACCAAATAGCATATATTACCCACCGGTGCCTCTTTCATTAGTTATCCTAGCAATTTAATAGTTGTATTTAAAGTCATGATCATCTCCACCATTTATCATGTGCCAACTTGCCGTCAACGGTGGAACGACATAGACGCGAAGCAACACATAAGCAAGTAACTACGACTCACAAGGCCGACTATCTATCGAACAACATGCAATAGGATGTGTCCATGGAAATTTAGGGGAACAAGGAGTATAAATGGCGCACGTAAACTAAAGCATCGCAATACGGATAGCAATAGATCAACAGGAGGAAATAAAGACTATAAATGCAAAATAGGTAGAAAGGGGGAGAATGCTCGCCTGGGAAACATAGCTGAAGATTCATTATCCGAAGAACTTGCCGATACTCGCATCAACTCATCGGCCTAATCCGCGAAGAAGCAAAGCACGAAAAGAAACACTGTATGCAATATTTAATACTACGGCAGAAGATCCGGCATGATTATGATATGATGCAGATGCGGTGCAATTAGGCAGTATTAAGCGGAACCGGGGTCCCGACAATTAATTAATAGGTTCCAGTTATTTAGATACCCCGCAGTTTAAATGTTGTCTTAATAAGGCAAAACAAGGTATCGGTTCGCTACACAAATTTAAATGGGGCCAATATAAGACTAGAATAGCCCGCATATGGTCTCCATATTTAATTTAGGTGAATCGGCAAAATAACCCGCACCCACAAATTATGTACGCATGCAAGTATGAGTAATTTGAATGCAACAAGTATATGTTATTTATTATGAAATAGGGGTCTCGGAAAAGGGGATCACATTAGGGTTCCGAAGATCTTGGGGTTCGAGGTTCGACGGGGTCCGGGGCCTTGGCGGGATCGGTCTTCAGATCCGGGGTTCGGGTCTTCGAATCCATTGCGATGCTCTTGTCATTACAGGATGAAGACCTTGGTGTACCATCTCGATCATCGGTCAACGTGTTTGGAAGTAGATCTTGGCGTGGCGACATGGGTCTACAAATCATTAGGCAGTGGAACAGGCTGTTGATCTTGCCTTCGAGAACTGGTAGCAGCACCATCACATCAACACAGTGGAGGCTCACATCATCAGCAGGTACAAACAGAGCAGACCTCTGGCAGGTCAGCAAAGCTGAACGAGGACACGGTCAACGATGGAGGCCGACAGGAGGGCACGGGGACGAAGGCCAACAGGAGGACGAGGTCGATGCAGAGGATGGTTGCGTAGGCAGGTGCGAGGCTGCTCGCGGCGAGGTCGATGGCAGGGCAGGCGCGGCTCCATGGGAGGAGGAAGCAGCGGCAAGGGGCGAGCTCACGGTGGGGTGCTGGGAGGGCGGCTCCTGGCGACGGCGGAGCTAGAGATCCTCCAGGCCAACGAGGGGGCACGTGGTGGCCGGGTCGTGCGCGGCGGCGTCGGCTCGGAGCACGTCGGCGTGTTGCGAGGAGAGCCGGGTCGGAGGAGGGATGGCAGGGCACGTGCGTCGCTTTAGAGGATGCCATGGTGCCGAGCTTGCGGGGAGGAGGGGCGGTGGAGAGGCGACGACGAGGTCGAGGATGACCTGGGCCTTGGCGGCGGCCGAAACTCGCGTGGAGGCGGACTGTCGACGGAAAGAGGCGAGGTGGTCTCCGGCGGCGAGGAGAGGGAGAGCCGGTGATGCGGGCCGCGCGGGGTCCAGGAGGCGGCGCACGGGTTGGGGTCCGAGGGAGGCGAGGGCGACCGGAGGCGCTCGCAGGTGGCGGCGCGTCTCGATGGCGAGCAGGGAACGGGGGAAGGGGATCCCGCGGGGTAGGTAGGCGTCGAACGGGGTGGGGGCCGGGAGAGAGGCAGGGGTGGGGATCACGAGGGATGGGGCGGAAGGCAACAACGGGGTAGGTGGGGTCGCGCTCGCGCTGGGGCGCCCGTCGTGGTACTGTGGTAGTTGACCAGGTCGGTTGGCTCGCGAGCGGGCGACGCTGTGGGCGGGGCGTGCAGCACGGTGCACCGGGTGGTTCGGGTGTGGCTGTGCCTGTGCGGACGGGGTGGTGCTAGCTCGATGGGGTGGGTCACTACGCGCGAATGGGTCGAGGTGGCGGCGGCAGGATGGGGTAGGCAGGGCTAGGTTTGGGTAGGTAGGATTGGGTAGCTAGGGTTAGGACTAGATTTTTATCTGGAGCTGGCTGGCCGGGCTTTCGGGCATGGCGGGCTGCCTCCTAAAAACAATTTTAAAATATTTTATTTATTTAAAACAGGGCTTTTGTAAACCATTTTTAGACGAAACAAAATAATCCGGAAGACCAGTGTTTTAATTTGAATAAAGACGGGAATATTTGGAAAACAAAACTAGGCGTTTCGAAAATAGTTTAGACAAAAACCATGCATGATGATGACGATGCTCAAAATCAATGTGGCATGATGACATAAGCATGCAGTCATGATGATGCACAAAATAAAAACAACACGCGATTTTCTAGTAGTGGTTTTAGTGGGGTGCTACATTTTGGTACTTATTACAATTGCGAATAACGTTTGACTATAGAAATAAAGATGGTCCAACTATCTACTCTACTCATCATCCACTTCCTCATCCTCAATAGTGAAGCCTTCCTTCTCCAGCATTGACTTGTATAACTCCATGTCCTTTGTCGTGGCTTCAAGCTTCTCCTGAAGTTCCTTCACCTTATGCGGCTCCGGTGTAGCATCTTCGAGCATCTCTTGAAGTTCCTTCACCTCTTGCAGCTCTTGGGTAGCAGCTTCGAGCTTCTCTTGAAGTTCCTTCTTCTCCTCCTGCAGCTCCTTGATCAAGCTTGACTCCTTAGTCATGGGCGCGATCTTCTCCTCCAAGCTCCTCTTGGCTGCTCGCAGGTCCTTCAACATGATAGCAAAGTTCTTGAACTCCATCTCATTTTTTGCGAGTACAAGACTTTGTTCCCTAATCCTCTTGTTCTTATCCTGCACCCTCTTCTCTTGATTAGAGAACTTCTTTTCTTGGGCGGTGAGCTTCCCTCCTAGGGACTTGATCTTCTCTTCTAGCTCTTCAATCTTCTCGTCCTTCTCCTTGACTAGAGCGCATAACTCGTCATTCCTTATGATCTCAAAGCAGCTTCCCTACTCAAGATCGTTGATGTGGAACTCCAAGTCTTGGTATTGGATCCTTCGACGCTTGCATGTCACCCTTTCCTCTGAGGTTAACTCGATTGGAACTCCCTTCTCATCACGTCTTCCAAAGAGTTTGATGTAGTGGCCTTCAACCTCTTCATGGTGGCGTCCACATAGGCGTCCAATGAGCTCCTGCATGCTGGTGCTAAGTCCTTTCTCCTTGGAGTCGCTTGTGACGTTGAGTACAATGGCCTCCATCTTGTGTTCAGACTCGCTGCGACCCAGTTGGATGACTTCAATTGCCCAGCATCCTTCCTTGTGCATCTTCCTCAACTCGCTTCCCTTGATTGACGGCATGGGCAACTCTAACATCTTGATGATGTCCAGAAGGCATTCCCCAAAGCGCAGGTACTTGATGTCTTCGGCGGTGTCGTAGTAGAAGGTCATCATCTTTAAGTTAGGAGAATGAAGATTAGACACAAAGTGATAAGGGGGAGAGTTACTAGAAGAGCATAAATAACTTAGAAGAATATAGAACGCAAAAACACACAATGGTAAAGGTGGTTTCCAATCCTAGGGGTCACGTCCTACAGGCAACTTTGTGCTCTGATACCATCTGTTGTGACCTCGGATCGTTAAGGATCCTAAGTCCCTGTGATTAACATGCTAGTCCCTAGATCAATAGCTAGCACTTCATAATCGATGAATATCATGTAAAACACAAGTCATTATTACACGAATAATCTAGAGTATATTTATTACAACTTCCATAGCTTATAGCTAGCTTAAATAGAACAGTGGAAACTAACTAAATCTTGAGTCCATCAGTGCCTTAGGCTAGTTGCGTGAAGACCCGTGATCCCTAAGCACCTTTCAGTCTTCGGATTCTGCACATAAGATGTGCAGCCAACAAGTTGGGTCAATACTTTGAATGTATTGGCAAATTACACCAAGGAAAGAATAGGATTATCTCTACATGAAAGGCTAAGTGTAGGCTTTGGGGTTCTTTTGCTTTAAGCCAATTTTCTCTAAGTAAGAAGAAAAGAGGAAGAGTTTACCCTAATTTGTAAACATTGATAAGTAGTATAGGGTCGAGTGGAACACGTGGATATTACTCACCAAGTGTCCACTCAACCTAGCACCTGGATACTGCGAACCAAGTACCCAAAATCCCACCCAATGGCGATATTACTCATGCCTTGGGGTTTATAAAACTTTAAGTTTGGAAAAGAGAGAGGAAGATCTTTCAGAGGATCCATCCTTCAGATGCTCAAAGTGTTCTTTTCTGTGAAATCGGCTGGTCGATCAGATTGCAATACTCTCGAGAGATTGTGCACTTTCCCCACAATCCACGATCAAGTCCTTTTACACACAAGACCATGGCGAAGCCTTCCCTTAGTAGCCCCTCTACCAGCTGGATCCAACCGTTCCAAGAACCTCCAAATGTTGGTACCCCAGTGAGGTTTCCCACTAAGTACTAAGCCAAGACAGAGCCCATATGTATTGTGGTTGCACTAGAAGCTTCCGAATTCTGAAACATGGCAGACTTCTTTGATTCCTGGACGGCCGTCCTCCACCAAAATCCCACTCATTGTCCCGACAACCATTCCGCCTAGAATAAAACTTAGTTTTATTTTGAAGGGGGTTTTGAGAAGAAAAGTTCGGTCGAGAGAGCTCTCATACTTAGAAAATTTTGAGTCTTTCGAACCCCCCAACGGTACTTAGTATATATATAGCATAGCAAGGAATACTTAGCAAAAACAGGGGGAACCTATTAGGACGGAAATTCCTAAGTATAAATCTACTCATGGCATACTACAAAACCGCACTCGCAAAAATAGTAATAAGAAAGCTACTAAAAACCTACACATGCATACTACAAGATTTGAAGAGTAAAACATGCATAGTCAAAAACTGGGACATTAATATGAGCAAGTGGTGTAACTTGCCTTGATCCGAGCAGCACTCTACACAACAGTACTCCTCAGCGCACTCCGAACAATCTAACGAAACACAAACATAGATCCAATCACAACTTGCACAACACAATGCCACGAAGGTAATTATGCATGCATGCAACATGGTAATATGCAAGGATGAATTCAATTTCGACCAAGGGTTTTATTCTGGGGTGTTGCTGAGTTGGGGATGTCATTAGTATCGATTTCCCATAGATTTTAAGTATTTTGGAATAATACTTAATTAAATATGCTCATAAATAGACCTACACTTCCAATCTACCTCGAAACTGATCTAAACACACTAAGCATGATATAACAATTTTCCACAGAAGATCTCGTAGATACAAAGCCAACGCAACAAGAATCAACTAAAACGGAGTTATGGATATTTTTCTAGAATTAAAATACTCCAATCTAAAGTTTAAATCCCACTACAAGATTACTGCAGTAAACCAGCAATATTATTGCAGATCTGTGTTCTACTCAATTTTGCCAATCCAGCGGTATATTATACGCAATTTTTGGACAAGTACTCGATTTAATATGAATTAAATGAGATTAAAATGATTTCTGCCTATTAAAAAAACAGAACGGCGGCCAGCTACGAGGCGACAAGTGGCGGCTCAGGATTGGGTCGGCGGGCCGATGCAGCGCTGACTCAGCATGCTGATGCGGCACTGCCACGCGGCGTGAGGGGATTGGTTGATACCCCTTCGTCCCGGCCATCTAATCATATGCGTTAAAAACAAATCGGATGGCTGGGGGGGTGGTCGACGACTTACCGGTGGCAGAGCTGACGAGGTTGTCGGCGGACGGTGGTGGCGCGTCGGTGGTGGTCGGCGGCGGTGGTGCGGAGGGCCCCCGGCTTGGTGAAGCAGCTGACGGCGTCGGCCTCCTCGTGGTTTCGTCGGGGGTAGCGTCGGCTCTCTTCTTCCGAAGCGGCGGCGAACAGCGGCTGGTCTTCGTGGGTTCCGACGAACTCTCTGACGAGCAATTGTGGGTGGTGCGAGCTTCTGTTCAGGGGGAAAACGGCACAGGTGGCACGGTCGTTAGAGATGGAAGCAAGGAACAGACAGAGGGAAGAAAGGGGCCTCGGTTTCAACGGAAAGCTCACCTTTCGGCGTCAACGGCGGCAAAGCTCCGGCGAGATCGATTTGATCTCGAAATCGGCAGCCCGGAGGCGGTTCTCGAGAAATTTGTTTAGGGTTTTGGTGGGGCTCGTCGCGGGGATTAAAAGGGCCAGAGACATGGGGCGGGGGTCGCGGAGTTCCTCTCCGAATCGGCCGGGAAACCGTTTCCAGACCTGGCGGCGATCGTTGGAGTTCACTCCGATCTCGTCGGAGATGACGACGTGATGGGGCCCGCCTGCCGGTGGCTACGGGCGTGCGGTGCGGGCTGCGCGGTGCTTGCTGGGCCGTCCCATGCGGCTGCTGCTGCTGCGCTCCGACTGCGCCTGGCTCGCTTGGTAGATAGGGGTGGGCTGGCTCGGCTGGCCCGGTTAGGCTAGATCCCTTTTTTTTTGTAAATAATCATTTTATTTTTATGTTTCACTATTTGACCAATAACTTTTGCAAACGGACTCCGAATTTAAAGAAATTTGTCTCTAAAAAATTTTGTAAAAAGAAGGAGATTACTATGGGGTTATAAAATAACACTTTTGCAAGGGTTTAGGAGGTTAGTTTTTGTTTAACCCCTTTTTGCCTTTATATGACTATAGGGTTTAGGGAAAGTATTTGATGCGGCTTTTATTGTGCGATGCCATGATGCAAAAGGTATGATGCATGCTTCTAGTAACATCTGCAATCGTAAAATTTCGGATGTTACAGGACGCCATCGACCCGACAGAAACGGCGATAATCGGCAGATCGCCTCCACTCGATCTGCTCTCGGAGGAGCATGTCTCCTCCATCACCCACCTCGCCTCCGAGTATGACTTGGCCACCAGCGATGCAGCCGGGAGTGACATGGCCCTTCGTGACGATGCCGACTAGGAGGCCCCTGCTTCAGCCGCTGGATCCATTACCACTACATCGCACGAGGACTCCATCATGCGAGTCTCCAACACTGAGGATTTTGAGGATCCCTCCATCCTTAGGATGTTTGACTCCGATTCCGGATCAAAGTCCCCCGACGAGGCACCAACCAGATCCAATCGCTACAATGCCATCTACATGGTGGGTAGAAGTGCGCCTCCGGATCCCTTCACCGCGCCCCTCCCAACAATGGCAACGGCGATGGAGGTCGAAGAATACTGCTAGCAGCTGGAGGCGGCAAAGGTCAGGGACGAGGCCGAGCGCGATAAATTTTGCCTCGAGCAACAAATGGCATGGGAGCTATCGCTCTACCACCAGCACCACATCAGGAGTCGCCTCAACCCCTCGGTTCAGGGGCTTGCCCTGAAATTTGACGACGAGCATGATCTCATACGCGCGGCCAAGATTGAAGACTGCCGCAACACACCACCGGGTGGCAGTCACATGACACTTGGGGCACCAGCGTATAGAGCTCCACCACCACCCTGCCGCTTGCCTCCTCCATAGCTGCCGTGGATCTTGATCGCGCCACAGAAGCTTGACGCCAATGGGCTCCCACTATACTCCACCCCAATGGACAATGTCATCGTGGGGAAGGCCGCAGTCGCCAACCTCAACCTCATGGTAGAGGGTGTGCTGCAGGTCAAGTACACTCAGGTCCTCCTTTCCAAGACAGTCGAGCAACAAGTCGCGGGGATCGACCTATGGGGGAGGATGTACTCTCGCTCGACTGGCAGTTGTGCAGCCTCGAGCGGCCTCCCCATGGTCGACAACACCTTCAACAGCCCCCACCTGAGCCCCAACAGCTCCAACCATGGGTAGAAAATCCGGCCAACTCCACCAACGAGCCCCGACTAGTGCACAACACGGTCGCCACCAACAGTCAGCCAATTGACACGCGAACCCACATCATCCACAACCAAGCTTGGTGAGCTTGCTAGCAACACAACTTGAGGAACACCCTCTCCAATCGTAGCAACCGCGAACCAGAGCATAGAGGCTCCCTCAGTCGAATCAGCCCATAGTGCTTTGGACCAATGATCCGGGGCGAGAAATACCCCTCCACCTTCAAAGAACCGAAGCTCATCGAGAAGTACGACCCCACATATGATCCAACGGTGTGGATTGACACGTACCTCATGGCGATGGGGATTTCTAGCCATGCGGACCTGTTCGCCGCTCGCTACCTCTCCCTGATGATGGAGGGAGTGACTCGTCAATGGATCAACACTATCCCCGAGAACAACATCGATTCGTGGGAAGATATGTGGGATGCCTTCCTCGGGAACTTTGAGGGATCCTACACTGGCGCCACAACCATCGAGGACCTAGAACGCTGCATCTAGGCACCACGCGAGTCGACTCATCACTGGTTCTAATGGTGGCAGGACTTGTGGATCAACGCTTCCGACATCCACCCGGACACGACGATCCACTTCATAAAGAACATTTGCCGGTATGAACCCCTGGTTGCCAAGATCAAGAGGGTCTATCGGACACTTGACAACAACCCCTGACCTCCACGAGATCGTCAAGCTTTACGTGGAGGAAGACCCCAACCAGGTGATGAGGACATCCCTACAGTTACACCTACCCCAATTGCTAATGAAGATGTTCCAATTACAAAGAAGGATCAATCCAATGAGATAAGGATTAGACCAATCACAAGAGCTCGTGCTAAGCTACTAGAACAACATGTGAACTTGTTTCTTAATGAACCTGGTGTTCTAATTAATGATAATTTTATACTACCTAAGTCTTTGAATTATTGTATGACCAGGTACTTAGGAGAAGAAGGCATAGCATGGAGCGAGAAGCTGAAGGAGCATGGCGTGTTGATCAATGAAGAATGCACGAGGGAGGAGAGGGAGGAAGCGCAAGAGTCTGTTCAAGGCAAAGATCAAACGAGAGAGCAAGTTCTCTGCCGCGGCAGAGAAACCGATTGAAACTCTGCCACGACATAGGCAAGTTTGGCTGAACCACTTTGTGGTCGATTTGTATCAAGGTTGGGTGGAACCAACTTGGGTTCCCCCTTAGGCCGCTACCCCCTAAACTCATAAATAGATGGGGGCGCCATAGTTAGGGTTTTTAGACCACGTTAAAATATTTTGGAGTTGTTTCTTTCATAGAACCTCTGGAATTACCCTGTGTTCGAATTCTACAACTATAATTGAGTGTGATCTGTTGTTCCCTTGGGAATTAGTAGATTCATACTACCGTTCATGGTCACAGCTGCATGCACAAGAGTGTGGTGTTGTGAATATCCTACAAGGTTCCAGAGCTGTTGCATTGGCATGAGGGATCGAGCGGGAGAGATCATAGCTACGCACTAGTTATCTATCATCCACCATCACCATCGACAAGAGCTTGCTAAGAAGATCGGGCCACCCCATATTACCTTGGTATAAGATTTCCTCGTTGCCTCGGTAAGCAATCCACAATCCATCCATAGATTACAGAGTGTTTTCGTCCTATATAGAAAATAGCCCCACAAAAAGATTCGCCATAGCCTAGATTACATCGTAGACGAGTAATAGCTGCTGGTCATGTTCATCTTTTAGTCTATATCTAGTTTTTCTTTCATTGTTTTCCTCTTTCTAGTCGAGTTCATCCATTTTTTTTCGCCGCCATAGTCAGATCCAATCTAGGTTAAAGAGTCCTAGTTATTTAATCCAGGCCAATTCGGTTTGCAATATCAAAAAAATAAAAAAAATTGCCACTGATTCTGCCGCGGCATGGAAACAGCTAGTTTCTCTGCCGCGAAACCGAGTCCGAGCGAGACTCTGCCACGACACACTTTCCCTGCCACGCGCGCGCCTCTGCCGCGGCATAGATTCTCTGTCGCGCGCTGCCGTGGCATGATTTCCACGTGTTTCTCTGTCGCGCGCCCGCTGCTCTGCCGCCACTCTGCCATGGCAGGATTTCTGCCTGTTTTTCTGCCACGGTAGGATTCTTTCTGCCACGATAGGATTTTTGAGCTATTTTTCTGCCACGACACCATAATTACAAAGTGTGATAAAATTTGCACTTTTCCTTAACCTTAGCCACATCCAATCTATTACATAGGTGTAGTAACTTGCCCATTGAGACTAGTTTCCACTCCTACAGGCTGCTCTTAGGATTTTGGTGCTGTACTTTGTAATTGGCCGCGTGTGATCTATAAAATCAAAAAAAAAGAAAAAGCAATATAGCAACAGAAAAAGCAAAAAAGAGCTATACAAAGAAAAAAATAGTGAAAAAGAGAAATTGAGCAAGAGGCCTAGTGATATCTTTGTGCACTGGTAGATTGAGCAATCTTGTGCCTGTTACTTTGAGCTTTGCTAGTGTCTCTCGAGAGTAGTGCAACACCCTTCATAGTTGCATTGCCACATTTTTCTCCACATGTGTTTCTTGGGTTTTTGTACGATCAGCACTCAGACTTGTTTGCGGTGTAGATAGGATACCATACCTACAGATCCACCATAAATAACCTGTGTTCCCTGTGATCGTTCTCTATACCTTCGATATTCACTTCATCACATCAGTGCATCAGTCTTTGATTTCGTTTAGTAGAACATCTCTATTCACTTTGGAACGGTAAGATCTCCTTTCTTGTCAGTTGTGAGTGAGTTGTGAGCGTTTCCACCATACTGATTTTGATTTTTGCACTAACATACTAACCATGTCTTCGAGTGATGATGAAGTTGTGTCACAGAAAAAGCAGCCTGAGGAGCTTGTTACTTGGCGTGAGTCTATTGATAGAAATATCACCGACATACAAGATGTTGAGGAGAATAATACGGATGCCATCAATAATATTCAGACTCAGCTGACGGCAATGAATGTCAACTTTGCCACCTTGCAGTGTCCAAATGAGGCTATTCAAGCGACACTCCAGCCATGACCTGCACAACAACATGATGATGCGTTTGAGGACTTTGATGAGGGTAGTGTGGCTAATGCTGCCCCACATCATGGCAGGGGACATGCCAACCCCCCTGCACCTGCGACTGCCCCTCTGTATGGCCGTGGGTATGCTCCTGTTGGACGTGCTCAGCGTGTTTACAATCCAGCTGATGATAGTTTGGGCAAGCCCAAGTTCTCAATTCCTTCTTTCAATGGCTCGCTTGATCCTGAGGATTATATTACTTGGGAGTTGAAGATTAAGAAGCTCTGGCGTTTGTTTGATTACCTAGAAGACAAGAAGGTCAAGCTTGCAGCATTAGAGTTTGATGGTTATGCTTTGCGTTGGTGGGAAGCTATTGTGTAGAATAGAGGGAACAACAATGAACTTCCTATGAGGGATTGGCGTGAGATGAAGGCCATAATGGCAGATTGCTTTGTTCCCTCCAATTATTTGCGCTCCGTGTTTGACAAGCTGACACAGTTGAGGCAAGGTACAATGATAGTTGATGAGTACTACATGGAGATGGAGATGCGTATGCAGCGTGCTAATGTTCGTGAATCACGGGATATGACAATGCAGCGTTTCCTCAACAATTGAAGCTTCAAATAAAGAGTATTGTGTGTTATCACAAGTATGACACAATGAACGAGCTGTTGCACCATGCTAGAGAGGCCGAATCCCAGTTGGTAGAAGAGGCGAAGTCACGTGCTCGTTTTCCGTCCTCTAGGAGATTTTAGGCCAGATCTACACCTCCCACTATCACACCACCAGCTGCTGCTCCTTTTATGCCATCGGCCAAACCAGCAAGTACACCTTCGTTTGGTTCTAATGCTCGGAAGCTCGCTGCTCCTGCTGCTAGCTCGGGTTCCAACATGTCTACTACGCGTACTCGCGATGTGGTGTGCCATACTTGTGGAGGTAGAGGTCACTACAAGAAGGATTTTCCAAACAACAAGGTTATGTTTGTTAACAAACAAGGCGAAGTAGAGAGTGGAGATGAAGCTTATGATGATGATGTTGATGATGACAAGGATGGTTCTGATGCGTATCCTGAGCGTGCACCAACTATTGTCGTATCTTCACGTATACTTAGTGTGCAACCAGTTGAGGAATCCCAGCATTGCAACTTGTTCCAAACAAAAGCTCTAGTTGGACCTAATAAAGCTTGCAAGGTAATTATTGATGGAGGTAGCTGCAGAAATCTTGCAAGTAAGGAACTATGTGCCAAGTTGAATTTGACATACTTACCTCATCCGAAGCCATACTACATAGAATGGTTGAGCAACAATGGTGAGATGAAGGTAAATCATATGGTACGTGTGAATTTTCAAATAGGGCCATACAAAGATTCTATTGATTTTGATGTGGTTCCTATGACTGTTTGTCACCTACTATTGGGTCGGCCTTGGCTTTATGATTGCCATGTGCAACACAATGGCCAAGCTAATACATATCACTTGGAATTCAAAGGAAAGAAGATTACTATGTAGCCAATGACACCAGAAGATATTGTGAATGATTCTCGCCAGAAGATAGAGGTGAATTTGAAGGAAGATCCTACAGCTCGGCGAGATTGTGTGACAGTTGTTTCTGATGTAATCGAGCCTAAATTGAGTGATATAAAGAAAAGTGAGAGAGTGCCTGGTTTATTGATATTACCCACTAAGGAAGATATGAGATAATTTTGTGAGGATCCTACAACCATGCCACTTGTGCTCATGTATAAGGGCGAGGTATTGGTTTCTCATGACATGACCCCTATTTCTCTTGGTGTCTCTTCTGTTTTGCAGGACTTTGGGGATGTGTTTCCAGCAGATGTACCCGCCAGCTTACCTCCATTGCGTGGTATAGAACATCAAGTGGACCTGATTCCTGGCGCCACACTTCCCAACCGTGCACCCTACATGACTAATCCCGAAGAAACTAAGGAAATTCAGAAGCAAGTACAAGCGTTGCTGGATAAAGGGTACATTCATGTTTATCTTAGCCCTTGTGTTGTTCCTGTTATTTTAGTTCCTAAGAAAGATGGTACATGGCGCATGTGTGTTGATTGTAGAGCGATTAATAACATCACTATTCGATATCGTCATCCCATTCCACGCTTAGAGGATATGCTAGATGAATTGAGTGGTGCTGCTGTTTTCTCTAAAATTGATTTGCGTAGTGGTTATCATCAAATTAGGATGAAAGAAGGGGATGAGTGGAAAAATGCTTTCAAAACTAAATTCAGCCTGTATGAGTGGTTAGTCATGCCGTTTGGTCTTACTAATGCACCTAGTACATTCATGTGTTTGATGAATCATGTTTTGAGAGAGTTTATTGGTCGTTTTGTGGTTGTTTACTTTGATGATATACTTATATACAGCCACACCGAATCTGAACATTGCACTCATATTCGACAAGTTTTGCAAGTGTTGCGTGATAATAAATTATATGCTAATCTTGAGAAGTGCACATTTGCAAAAGATAAGGTCATATTTCTGGGATTTGTTGTATCTAAGAATGGGCTAGAGGTAGATCAATCTAAAATTGAATCAATTCAGAATTGGCCTACTCCCATGAATATAAGTCAAGTGCGTAGTTTCCACGGATTAGTTGGTTTCTATAGGCGCTTCGTGAAAGATTTTAGCACCATTGCTGCACCTTTGAATGATTTGACAAATAAAGGTGTTCCTTTTGTATGGGGCATGGCCCAAGACATTGCATTTGATACATTGAAATGTTTGCTTACTTCTGCACCATTACTTGCACTACCTGATTTTTCGAAGCAATTTGAAGTTGAATGTGATGCTAGTGGTATAGGCATAGGTGGCCTTTTGATGCAAGAGGGTTAGCCTATAGCTTATTTTTCTGAGAAATTGACTGGTGCTCGCTTGAATTATTCTATCTATGATAAAGAATTGTATGCACTTGTTAGAGTACTTGAGGTTTGGCAACATTATTTGTGGCCAAAGGAATTCATCATACATTCTGATCATGAAGCATTGAAATACTTGAAAGCTCAACCAAACTTGCATAGAAGATTAGCTAAATGGGTTGAGTTCATTGAGTCTTTTCCTTACATCATTAATTATATGAAGGGAACAGAGAATGTTGCTGCTGATGCTCTATCTAGAAAGAACATGCTATTAACCAATCTTGATGATATGGGGTGGCCCGATCTTGTCAGTACGCGGATGGTGGTGATGATGGTGGATGATAGATAACTAGCCTGTAGCTATGAACTCTCCCGCTCGATCCCTGATGCCAATGCAATAGCTCTCAAACCTTGTAGGATATTCGCAACACCACGCTCTTGCGCACGCAGCCGTGACCACGACATGTAGTATGCAATCTACTAATTCCCAATGGAACAACAGATCACACTCAATTACAGTTGGTAGATTCGAACACAGGGTAATTCCAGAGGTTCTATGAAAGAAACAACTCCAAAATATTTTAACGTGGTCTAAACCCTAACTTGTGACGGCTACGGAGGTTTATATGAGGGCTGGGACGTCCTCCCCTCTAAACGGGCCTAAAACAGCCATATCTTGGCCCAAACTGACTCGGTTCGACTCAAACTGATACATACCGACCTATAGATGAGTTCGGCTTACTTGGTGCGCATGCCATATGTCATGGTGCACCTCAATCGTGTCCTGGCGCGCGACATATATCTCTTGATCATGCTTGCTCTCCTTATTGCCTCCTAATGCATCTTCCATCTCTCGGTCGCCTTCCTCCCTCTCCTCCCGCTCGCACTAGTCCGATAGATGCCAAATCTAGTCAAACAATAACACCATGAGTTAGGTAGTATAACGCTCTTATAAATCAAAGTATCATGTCCAACTAGGAATGAATTCACCTTGTGATATTTTCAACGAGGCTCAATATTTCTTTCCAGTTCAAACACTCGAAATCAGCATGATCCATGATTGTATCCTCATCATCCTCCCTTTCTTCAAGAAAAGCCGTCCTCGGCGTTGGGTAAGCTGAAAGTGGAAGAAACAAAAAGAACAACGTGTATGCAAAGTATATATATATATATAACATGTTGTATTATTGTTGTTCACATAAAAAATATGTCCAATATACATCAAGGAACTTAAATTGCAGGTATTAGTAAAGTACAAAGAATCATGATCATGGTGAAAAACAAATAGATATATAGTCTTGTTGTTCAATACTAAATTCAGTTTGCTCAAAGAAGATCTATGATCAAATTTGTGAACAAGATCAAACCAATTCAATATGTGTGAAAACCAAATTGATTCATGCCATGCTTCAACTGCGCTACTCTGATTATTATGAATATGATCATGTTGTCCAGTATGTAAAATGCAACTCAATTTGCAAATATAAATGAAGTATAAAGCATTAGCACAACTAGGCAATGAATTTTGGGACAAACACAACGAATATGAAAAGTTGGGTTCTATTCTAGCAAGATTACAATGATCCAACATAGATAAATTTACTTGTGTTGGTTGCATTATATCAACTAGATCTGACTTTAGTTTCATATTATCACAAATTTTAGCATATATCCCACAACACAAAGTCGTCGACACACAACATGTATGGCTAAAAACAACATGTTTCAGTTCAACGATTCTATCACAAGTAATGCATATGTGATCCACAAGAAAATTTTCATGCATGCTATATTCCCAATCAGATTGAAAGTGAAACAAGGAGAATATGTGTTAGAATTCAGAAATGAAATTTCAGAAATCTTATCCATAGCACAACTCATACTCATAGGTTCATTTAGCATGATGGAATACACAATATGAGCAGGTGGTATTCGAGTAAGTATTTCCTTATGTGTTATCAATACCACATGATCAAAATTTGAATTTGGTAAACTATCACATGGTGCTGAAACAGTAGTGCAAGGCAAATCACAAGGAGGCTTCAGTAAAGGAATAAACTCACAATATGTCGCACATGTTGGCTGAAGCTCCAAATCAGTACCAATGTCATCAACAATCTCCGAAGTTGTAGTAGGTACTAAAATATCCTCCACAAGTGACAATGCACAGTCCAGTGATACAAGCTGTAAATTAGATGGCTCCCTTTCTACAAAAGCAACCTGGATATCACAAGAAACAACACTAGGAGTAGAGATGATTACATTAGTAGAAACCTCATTTGTCTTATCAACTCTAACTCTCGATTCTTCTACGACAGGATCAACATGTGCTTTTATGTTGGTGGTTACAGGTACACATAGGTTTTGACGCCTAATCTCCTGAAATTGCTTAATACGTGAACGTTCTAACCAGGTGTGCGTACCCTTCCAAAAGATAGTAGGATCAGAACACTCCTTACTAAACACAACCTAGAATTGATTACACCACTTTGTTCCCAACATAATATGACAGGAGTTAAATGCTCTAGGAACGATAAAACAAGAAATCTCCCTGCTAGGACAATAAATGGTGAGTGGAACAGATGCGATATGAGTAACTGGGAGTGCATGACCAGAAGTTGCTAACATAAATGGTGTTTTTAATGCACTTGTGTATAATTGTAGCTTTTCAACAACCTCAACACTAACCAAATTTATGTAAGAACAAGTATCAATGGTAGTAGCAGCTTGTCTACCACTAATTTATGTGATGAAGTGGAACAAACCCGACATATGTACCACTCCTGACTCCTCTTCCCAAAATGTATTTCGGCAGTAGGATTGTAATGGAAACGGATAATCATCTGCATCCTTTTTCTGCATCACATCAACACTACTAGAAGACATGATTAGTACATTAGTGCACAAAACCAAAATCTGGTGGTGGAGCTCTCACAACTCACTCACAACTGACGAGAAAGAAGATCTTACCGTTCCAAAGTGAATAGAGATTATTTACCAAATGGAATCAAAGACTTATGCACTGATGTGATGAAGTGAATATCAAAGGTAAAGGGAACGATCGCAGGGCACACGGGTTATTTATGGTGGAGCTATAGGTATGGTGTCCTATCTACACCGCAAACAAGTCCTAGTGTTGATCGTACAACAACCCAAGAAACACACACATGGAGATAAACGTGGCAATGCAACTATGAAGGTGTTGCACTATGCTGGAGAGACACTAGCAAAGCTCAAAGTAAACAGGCACAAGATTGCTCAATCTACTGGTGCACAAAATATAACACTAGGCCTCTTGCTCAATTCTCCTTTTCTTTTTCTTTCTTTTATATAGCTTCTTTTTCTTTTTTGCTTTTTTCTTTTTCCATATTATTTTTTCTCTTTTTTTTGAATATATGTCACACACGGCGAAATTACAAAGCACATCACCAAAATCCTAGGAGCAACCTGTAGGAGCGGAAACTAGTCTCAATGGGCAAGTTCCTACACCTTTGACATAGAATGGATGTGGCTAAAGTTAAGGAAAAGTGCAATTTTTACACTTTGTAAGTCTGGATGCCGTGGCAGAAAAACAGCGCAAAAACGTGTCATGGTAGAAAAATTTCCTGCCGCGGCAGAAAAAGCGGCCGAAAACGTGCCGTGGCAGGAAACCGAGTCGTGGCAGAGAAGGACTCGCGGCTGATAAACAGGCTGTTTTTGTGCCGCGGCAGAAGTCAACAATTATTTTTTTTATTTTTTTTGCAATTCCGACTTGCCAAGTAGTACACAACTAGGACTCTTTGCTTGGATCAGATCTGACTTGATGGTGGCAAAACAATTGATGGGGAACTCGACTAGAACAACTAGAAAGCAAAAACAAATCTACGAAGAACAGATATACACATAACAGATCTACGAAGAATTGATCTAGATCTAAACTAAAGGAGGAACATGACCAACAACTATTACTCGAATACGATGTAATCTAGGCTATGGCAACTCTTTTTGTGGGGCTTTTTCTGTATAGGACTAAAAACACTCTCTAATCTATGGATGGATTGTGGATTGCTTACCGAGGCAACGAGGAGCTCTGATACCAAGATGATATTGCTCACCGAGTAAACCGAGCGCTCTGATACCAAGATGATATGGGGTGGCCCGATCTTCTCAGTAAGCGGATGGCTGTGATGATGGTGGATGATGGATAACTAGCATGTAGCTATGAACTCTCCCGCTCGATCCTTGATGCCAATGCAATAGCTCTTGAACCTTGTAGGATATTCACAACACCACGCTCTTGCGCACGCAGCCCTGACCACGAACGGTAGTATGCAATCTACTAATTCCCAATGGAACAACAGATCACACTCAATTACAGTTGGTAGATTTGAACAGAGGGTAATTCTAGAGGTTCTATGAAAGAAACAAATCCAAAATATTTTAACGTGGTCTAAACCCTAACTTGTGACGACTACGAAGGTTTATATGAGGGCTGGGACGTCCTCCCCTCTAAACGGGCCTAAAAACAGCCATATCTTGGCCCAAACTGACTCCGTTTGACTCAAACTGATACATACCGACCCATAGATGAGTTTGGCTTACTTGGCGCGCAGGCCATATGTCGTGGTGCACCTCAAACGTGTCCTGGCACGCCACATATCTCTATTGATCATGCTTGCTCTCCTTATTTCCTCCTAATGCATCTTCCATCTCTCGGTCGCCTTCCTCCCTCTCCTCCCGCTGGCGCTAGTCCGATAGATGCCAAATCTAGTCAAACAATAACACCATGATTTAGGTAGTATAACGCTCTTATAAATCAAAGTATCATGTCCAACTAGGAATGAATTCACCTTGTGATATTTTCAACGAGGCTCAATATTTCTTTCCAGTTCAAACACTCGAAATCAGCATGATCCATGATTGTATCATCATCATCCGATAGATGCCAAATCTAGTCAAACAATAACACCATCATTTAGGTAGTATAAAGCTATTATAAATCAAAGTATCATGTCCAAATAGGAATGAATTCACCTTGTGATATTTTCAACGAGGCTCAATATTTCTTTTCCAGTTCAAACACTCGAAATCAGCATGATCCATGATTGTATCCTCATCACTTGATGTTAAAATTCCTGGATTAGAAGTTTTTTGTGCACTTTATGCAACTGACCATGATTTTGCTGAACCATATCGTTTGTGTGCTCTTAGAAACGCATGGGAAAGGTATCATATACATGATGGATATTTGTTTTGAGCTAACAACCTATGTATTCCAGAATCATTGTTGCGTTTGTTCTTAGTGCAGGAATCGCATGCTGGTGGTTTGATGGGTCACTTTGGGCGTGAGAAGACGTTTCTCATGCTTGCTAATCACTTTTATTGGCCCAAGATGAGGCGTGGTGTGTATAGATTTGTGAGCCGATGCATTACTTGCCACAAGTCGAAATCCAAGCTAAAGCCTCACGGTTTGTATACACCTCTCTCTGCACCTACTACTCCGTGGGAAGACATTAGTATGGATTTTGTGCTAGGTCTACCTAAAACCCAGAGAGGTCATGATTCTATATTTGTGGTAGTGGATAGGTTATATAAGATGGCTCATTTTATTGCCTGCCACAAAAGCGATGATGCATCGCATGTTGCTAACCTTTTTTCAGGGACATCGTGAGATTACATGGAGTACCTAAGACGATTGTTTCTGACCGTGGTGTGAAGTTCATGAGCTACTTTTGGAAGACTTTATGGGGAAAGCTAGGAACGAAGATGTTGTTCAGTACTACATGTCATCCCCAAACAGATGGTCAAACGGAGGTGGTGAATTGAACATTGTCACAGCTGCTAAGGACCATGATTAAAAAGAATCCGTGGGAGTGGGAAGAGTGTTTGCCACATGTTGAGTTTGCTTACAACAGGGATGTGCATTCAACCACTCAGCTTTGTCCTTTTGAGGTGGTGTATGGTTTCAAGCCATTGACGCCACTTGATATGTTGCCTCTGCCATTACATGAGAGATTTGATATGGAGGCATCAAAACGTGTTGATTATGTGAAGAAAATACATGAGAAGACTCGAGAGGCTATTGAGAAGAAGGGCAAGAACATTGCTGCAGCAAGGAATCAAGCAAGGAAAGAAGTGTTGTTCGAGCCTGGAGATATGGTTTGGGTGCATCTGCGCAAGGACAGATTTCCACTACTTCGCAAGTCCAAATTGAAGCCACGTGGTGCTGGTCCTTACAAGGTGCTAGCAAAAATTAATGATAATGCATACTCAGTTGACATACCTATTGAGGAGTTTGGTGGAGCTAGCAACAGTTTCAACGTTGCTAATTTGTCACCATATGCTAGAGAAGACCTTGGAGCGTCGAGGTCGAAGCCTTTTGAAGGGGGGAGATGATGAGGACATCCCTACAGTTACACCTACCCCAATTGCTAATGAAGATGTTCCAATTGCAAAGAAGGATCAATCCAATGAGATAAGGATTGAACCAATCACAAGAGCTCGTGCTAAGCTACTAGAACAACATGTGAACTTGTTTCTTAATGAACCTGGTGTTTTAATTAATGAGAATTTTATACTACCTAAGTCTTTGAATTATTGTATGATCAGGTACTTAGGAGAAGAAGGCGTAGCATGGAGTTAGGAGCTGAAGGATCATGGCATGTTGATCAATGAAGAATGCGCGAGGGAGGAGAGGGAGGAAGCGCAAGAGGCTGTTCAAGACAAAGATCAAACGAGAGAGCAAGTTCTCTACCATGGCAGAGAAACCGATTGAAACTCTGCCATGGCAGAGGCAAGTTTGCCGAACCACTTTGTGGTCGTTTTGTATCAAGGTTGGGTGGAACCAACTCGGGTTCCCCCTTAGGCCGGCACCCCCTGAACTCATAAATAGATGGGGGCACCGTAGTTAGGGTTTTTAGACCACGTTAAATATTTTGGAGTTGTTTCTTTCATAGAACCTTTGGAATTACCCTGTGTTCGAATTCTACAACTATAATTGAGTGTGATATGTTGTTCCATTGGGAATTATTAGATTGCATACGACCGCTCGTGGTCACGGCTGCGTGCGCCAGAGTGTGGTGTTGTGAATATCCTACAAGGTTCGAGAGCTGTTGCATAGGCATCAGAGATCGAGCGGGAGAGATCATAGCTACACACTAGTTATTTATCATCCACCATCACCATCGACAAGAGCTTGCTGAGAAGATCGGGCCACCCAATATCACCAGGACTCAGACAACGAGTCAGGTGGGAGACATCGCTCGGATAGCCACGACAATGGCAGGCACCGTGAACTGTGCAACAGCAACACCCGCCTCACCGGCAAATGCCACGGTGACGGGAGAGTCGACTTCTTCGCCAACACCAACTACGAGTAGCACGACCCCAAGAACTTCCGCCGCGATGGAGGCAACTACCATGATGGAAGCAACTTCTGCGCCAACAACACCATGAGGCCGAAATTCGACCCCGTGGCTCTGCTCAACCAACCCTGTGACGGAAGGCCCCAATAACGACTCGCCAAGGGACAACGGTAATGCCAGCAGGTTCAGAAATGAAGTCGTCTCGCAATAGACATTCACTAGGCTCCGCACCAAACGAGAAAAGAAGGTGATCGCTCATGCAGTCACTGTCAACGCGGTTACACAAGTGGACGTTCCGCACTAGCTCAATTGGTCTGAGAAAAGCACCAAACGGGAGAACAAGGGTTATTGCAGTACTTGAAGCACCAAATATTTAAGAGTTTGTCCCGATGGGAGATCGACGTACGGAAACAACACGACCTCGTAGCCACGTTGTCAATGCGGCCATGTTTCGCACCCAAACCATGGTTTCGAAATATCCTCTTCTATAAGTTACTAGAACAACGATAATTGAGAGAGGCTTAAAATATCTAATAACAAAGAACTTTAAAAAAGAACAAAATAAACTAAGATGGAAAGTAAACAAGAATATGAACTAAATTAAAGAGATTGTAGTTGTAGGATTGAATGGAATGAGAGAGGGCTTCTAGGCTTCAGTCTCACTAGTACTAGATAGGCAAATATATGTGTGATCTATAAGAGATTCCTCATACAAATAAATGTTCCCCATTTGATTACTTGGCTATCACTCTGTGTGCACTATGTATGATTCTCGCGCGTCGCCGCAAGACAAAAGGCACTTCCGGACCAAAAGATCACATAAACTCATCTTAGATCAAAATAAATTATAACTTAGCGCACTAGATCATACCTCAACCTAGAATTGCATCAATCACTCACACATGGATGAACAGAAAAACATATATAAATATAAAATGATGTCACAACCGTGTTCAATCTTACAATTACTAAACACAAGAGAGAGAGGGAGGTGGATATGATGATGGAGATGGAGATCGATGCGTAGTGGTGGTGTTGTCTTCCTTCTCCTCCTCTTATTCTTGCTTGGATGCCTTGATGGTGATGGTGTTGAGGGAGATCTAGATCTCGGAGGTGTGGCTGAGGCAGAGCTCCGCTGCCGTGGAGATCGGATGGGTGGCGGTGGCGGCAGGCCTCTACCCCTGAAGGGCTATGGTTTTTGTGGCTCTCTCTTGGGTCCTCCCTCCTTTATATAGGCCTTGGGGGTGCCCTAGGGTTCCCCAATACCTTCATATGACTTAGGGAAGGTTCTGGAGATTCTCTGGTGCGAAATCCCGTCGTTGCGACCTTTTTACCAACTATACGTCGGGAACTTTTAGTTTCGGCCGTATAGTTGGTCGTTGAACTTGCAGATCCTTTAGTAATTTGGTCGCCATTTCTTCATACGAACTCAGTTTTGGGTGTTCTTGGGCTCGTTGAGTTCATCTCGTCGAGGGCTACAACCTCATAGTCTTGGATATTAATTTTGAGAAGTTGAAAAAATTCACTTTTCCAACCTCTCAAATGGCTAAGTCTAGTCCCTATAGCTCCTCCATAATATGCTCTCTTTGTTCCTTTTTATACATAATCTTTAACAACACCTACACACATGTCATAGATAAGGAAAGTGATAAAATTATACCTAAGCTACTAAATGTGCAAAGCTCATATGAAAGTAAATGAGAACTAGAAGTCATGCATATAAGGCATAGCTATAGCTGGAAGAAACATGATATTAGAGATAAATGGCACATTTTATATGGCCAAAAGAGGTGGTATTTCACAGCCATCAACTTCCCCAAGCTAGACCTTGCTCTCCTCGAGCAAGAAGGATCGATAATAAATTAATGGTTGTGAAATAGCTTATCATTAGAAATCAATGTCTTTCATCCTTATTTCTTCTACAAGCTCAAAGAGAAAAAACATGTATTCCTACGAGGCAACACAAGCTCAGTTATAAAGACCACTGATTCATCAAAACTTATATGCTCCATGTCAATAGTGAATCTACTTGCAGATAAACTTGTGATCCTCTTATTGCACCTTTTGTATAACTTTTAATATCATTATTTTTTATGAGGAAAAACTTAGTCACAAATAGATGTCAATCATAAATAGGAATAAAGTTTATCGACTCTACCCAACGATGTCATCTAGTTAAGGCTCTCAAGTGCAAACATCAGTTATTAAGTTTCAGAAAGTTTCTCTTAGTAAAGAGATTTATGCCAAAGGGAAATGCGAGAACATGTCAAAAGAAGCATAGAATTAGAGTGTCTCTTTTGGTCATCCACATCAATGAATCATGGCTATCAAACACTCATTTTCTATTCTTTGTCTTTCTAAAACTTCGGTTCATTAGTAATGACATCATGCCAAAACTTAGTGTGTTTAATCAGACTATGCAGGCTAAGAATGGATACTCATGACCATTACCAAGGTTTTCCTTTTCGGTATAATGATTTCTCATAATGGCCATAGGAGTATTCCCTCTTTTGCTTTGAACGCAGGCCCATGAGAATACCAATGCATACACAAATATAGCATTTCTGCTACATATGTTGGGAAACTCATATCCAAACTCCAAGAGTTTCCTCTTTTTGGACTGTTCAAAGGCCAGCGGAGTTGTTAGCATCCCATGTTGTGCGACAGTGGTGCAGACACGCATAAAGCAATATCATACTTTAATCAACAGGTCAAGATTTGGCATGCATCTCAATTACCACTAAATATTAGTTTCTTCAAACAAATCCTTTCAAAGAGTACTATCAAGTTGATCATCACATCTATGTTGTTGAGTATCTTTAAGGCTAAACTCTTAAGACAATTAAACAACACCTTATTTAGCATAGAACTCAAAACTTCAAAATATCATTTCCAATTGACAACTCCTTCTGTAAGCAAACTGTCAAGTCTATTGTTTTGACATTATGGGGTTGAGCATAACCTATTCATTGACAAAGCTATTTAGTGACAACCAACAAATTTCAAAAGATCTTGATCAAGTATTCATTCTTTCCAAGTGTAGAGATTGTGGCAATGTTTTCTAGAGTATCACAAATAGTGTCACAAGCTTGATAAACAATTTGGCAAGATGCATACAAGCTCTAAGTGAACCTAAGGTGCCTATCATGAGCAAGTGTATCCCCATATGAATACAGAACTAGACACACTTAAACAAGAATTCTAAAATAGTGGGATACATGATTGCATTAAACTTTCATCGAATACGAACATTGCACAAGACTCTACACATGTAAAAGTAACCTACCCAAGCTTAGAACTTTGCAAGAACCAAACTTGAGTATATCACCAAAACAAAAGAGAAAATACAATTTCCAAAAGAGAGTGTGATAAGTGGTTACCTCCCCAAGCTTAGCTGAAAACAAGGGTGACACACTTTACCGTTGAGGTACAAGTAACCTCTCTTTTGATGGACAAAGAATCTTTGCTTAAACATGTATTTATTGATATGGCATGGTGTGCCTTCCTTGAGGACCTGCTTAAAAAGGAAAAAAGAAAACGAAATATTTTTGTGTTTCTGAAGACACGGGCTTAGCTCACAAGTGATAAAAATACAAGTCCCACTGAGTCGGTTCATCAACCTAAGCACCACGCTTAAGTCAACAAACTAGTTCTAGAAGATGCCTCTCCTAGATTGGGATGAGGTGCAAGCGAAACAGGATACGAGACACAAGTGTGCAGCCCCTATGCGCTTATTAAAAGAGGTTTGAGTTGGAAGGTTTTACCAGACACTGATTGTCGAAGCGTTGAATTGAAGCAACCAAGTGGCTCATGTGAGTGTTTGCACGGTCGACACTACCGTACACGTCGTCACACAAGGTTCAAGTCCCTGCAAAAATAACACACAAAATAAAATGCATCGATTTGGTATATGAACATAGTTCGTTTACCCCACAGATAAAAGGAAAGTAAAAAAGAAAACATGAACTTCTATAGAGAATTATAGTCTAGGAGGTTTCTGAGGTAGAAATTTATTGCTTACATATGCTCGGCTTCTCTAGATCATGGGAGAAGCTCTCAGATGGTGTTTCGAGGTTTTTAGAAGATGAAAGCATAAAATTTTGAGCAATGGATACCTTCTAGTTGGCATTTGAGGGGTATTCTCAACTATACGGGCGCAACTATACAGGCGGACCAAAAGGGTCCCACCATATAGTTGGTCGTTAAACTTACTATACCCTGGAAGAGAATTTTGACGAAGGCATCGATAACTATACGGCCGGAACTATACGGCTGGAATTTTTATTCCCGCCGTATAATTGGTCGTTAAACCTTCTGTACCTAAGAAAGAAAATTTGTCAATGGAAAAGATATCTATACAGCCAAACTATACGGCTAGAATTTTTTATTCCCGCCATATAGTTAGTCGTTAAACCTTCGGTAGAATTCTTTCTTCTCCTGAAACTTAGCAAAACACCTTGTTTTGACAGTAAAATAACAACTTTAATTTTTCACCAACAACAACATGTATAAAATGGGATTGAAGTACAACCGACTTATGCAACACATAGTAACAATAAATTCTACCTTTTGAAAACTACAACAAGATAACTCTAATAGCAAACCATGCAAAGAATAAAAATGCCAATGCAACATGAATGTAACTAGACACAAGACACAAAACTAAGAAATATGCCTAATGACTTCCGGGTTGCCTCCTGGGAAGCGCTTTCTTATAACCAAGTATCTAGGCTTTTATACTCCACATTTATTCAGCAATGGAGGCAGCTATAGGAGTAGTTTTGCTTACCTCCAACGAGTGTCTGCATGATTTATATCATTATTTGTTGTAAGACGTACACGCTTGCGGTGCATCGGTATCTTGTAAGTGTTCTCATTGCACATGAGGATGGATGCACCAAGCTCGGTAAATATGTATTATTTCCTTCCTGCATAGAGGGTGTTAAAGATTTATTATCAAACTTTGAATATTTACCTTGATTACTATTTTGAGGGTGCAGCTCATAATGTCCTTTTGGATCCAGTAGCTTGGTCTTTGCCACCAAACTTTCCTGCACCTCATTAGTAAAACAAAAGTCATAGCAAATAGATATGGGAGGCATGCATGGTTCCGTATTTGTCTCATCATAATTGATTTCCTTGAAAAGAGTATTTAAACAAACACTACTAGAATTAGCAAAAACTTTTTCAGGGCAGTTATCAAGGATTCTAGAATAATGTATGTCCTCGTCATCACTAAAGTCAGAAGAATAATAAAGATCAGGAATATGTGGGGGATAAGGTTTGAGTGCGGCTTTCAATTTATTTCATTCCTTGATTTCTTTTTCTTCTTTCTTCCTGATGTGTCTTTCATTTCTCTGATACTCTTCATAAAGTTGTATCACTTCATCTGCAGATGTCAGATGTGTGGGATATTCAACACGAGGCTTCTTATTTTTATTTTTCCTGGTTTTAGGCTTCATGGATTTACCCTTCTTTCCTGCTTCGATGATGCAACACATGGAAGATTTGGGAGTAACAATAGAGGGTTGTTCTCCATCATTAGTAGAAGCAATTCTAATATGATTAAAATAATCACCTATGAAAGGCATTGCTTTAGAAAGAACATCTCTAACTAAGGTATCATCATAAGTAATTTTTCCTCTTCTATTTTCATCTTTAAGAAACTCATTGACCAAGTTCTATAGATCAGTAGGGAGAGGTTTTTCTTCATGCACAATTTCACATTGCCATTGATGAAAATTATTATGTATATCTCTTAAGAGTTGCCAAGCTTCTTTCAAAGTTTTTCCAAGGAATGCACCATCACACATCATATCTAGCTTATCCTTAGAAGAGTGATTTAGGCCTCCATAAAACTGATTCAACAATAACCAATCAGGTAAATTATGATGTGGACAATCATGCATCAATTTTGAGAACCTACTATAAGCTTGTATTGAATCATCATTGTTGCTCTGCTTGAAATTCAGGATATGAAGCTTATGCTCATAAGTTTGCTTTTGTGAGAAATACTTACCGAGAAAAGCTTCGGAGATACCTTTCCATGAATTGAAGTGTCCCGTGGGATGCAATTTTAGCCAATCTTTAGCTTTTCCTTTCAGCGAGAACCGGAACATATATAACTTCAGCTTATCATTTGTCCATCCATTTGCCTTCACCGTAGAACACAATGAAGTAAATTTGTCAATATGCTCATATGGATCATTGTACGGATCTCCTGTAAAAGCTATTTCCATGATAATATTTATCCACATAGGATTAATCTCATAGCCATCCACATCAATAGCGGGTTGAACAATAGGAGCATGTAAATGATCAACACTTGGAGCACCATACTCCGCAAGACTTTTACTTTCCATAGTTCCTATGTTTTTGAACTTCCTATAACTAAAATAAATAACAACACTACTAACAAAAGGTAAACTATTTTTTGTTCTTTTCAAATAATCAAAAGTAGTAAGATAAATAGCAACAAACATAAATAAACTATATGCGAGTAGGAAGGTAATAATCGGATGCTTAGCTCCCCAGCAATGGCGCCAATTTGATGACTGGATTCCTGCACCAACAACAAGGTTATTGAAGTACTTGTAGTAACAAATATTTAAGAGTTTGTCCCGATGGGAGATCGACAAACAGAAACAACACGACCCCGTAGCCACGTTGTCAATGCGGCCACGTTTTGCACCCAAACCGTGGTTTGGAAATAGCCTATTCTATAAGTTACTAGAACAACGATAATTGAGAGAGGTTTAAAATATCTAATAACAAAGAACTTTCAACAAGAACAAAATAAACTAAGACGTAAAGTAAATAGGGATATGAACTGAATAAAAGAGATTGTAGTTGTAGGATTGAATGGAATGAGAGTGGGCTTCTAGGCTTCGGTCTCACTAGTACTAGATGGGCAAATATATGTGTGATCTATAAGAGATTCCTCAGACAAATAAACATTCCCCATTTGATTACCGGGTTGTCACTCTGTGTGCACTATGCATAATTCTCGTGCGTCAGCGCAAGGCAAAAGGCACTTCTGGACCAAAGGATCACATAAACTCATCTTAGATCACAATAAATTCTAACTTAGCGCACTAGATCATACCTCAACCTAGAATTGAATCAATCACTCACACATGGATGAACAACAAAACATATATCTATACCTAATAATAAAGTACGGAACGCTTCTGTCAACCAATACTTTTTTGGACGGTTTTGCCCTCCCACCAATTCACATATAACACGCAGATGCCACTGTACCGTTTCGTTGGTCCTATTCCTCTGTCTTCGCCCGTACATTGTCCTTCCAACACACCTTCCATCCCCCAATCCCTACATAGCACCATGGATTCCCCGATCTATCTCCTTTGATCCCTAGCTTGGTTCATGTCACTGACAAACTACGCCTGGCAGAAAAGAGCCCCCGATTGAGGTCTCCCGCTCCTGCTCCGATTCCTGAGGGAATCACTGCCGCCGACAAGGTCTCCTGCTCCTACTCCAATGCGGGTGGCTCCCTCCATATGCACGGGGTCTTAGCTCCCTGTCGCGGGGGAGGTCGCCGGAAACCTCAACCTCCAACGCGCGCCGACGGAGTCATCCATGCTCCTCCGCTTGCCTCCCCCTACTCCTCCCGTGTAGGTGGACGCGTTGTTAGATGCACCATAGCTACGCCGGTGCTTGATGCATGTGTCCCGAGCACCCTACGCGGGATACTAAGGTTAGCGCCGGGTATACTTTGTGGATTGATTTGCTTTGCTGGCTTCAGGCTGAACCTGATGGTAGGGATGTGCCTTCGATCTGTAAGATTGGTTCAACAATTAGAGCAGCAAAAGAACCTGGTCAGGTCGATGGGTATCGATGGGCGGAGTATAAAGAACAGCGGGCTTCCAGCCTACCCAGTGCACTAGCTAGCTCTATGCTGCTCTTCTCACGAACAGATACAAAAATCCCTCAAAAGAAATAAGAGATTGTAATTTTTACTATTGTTTCCCATTACAAAAAGTACAAGTTTTAACAAACATATTGTGGGCGTGAAGCCAAGAACCATCTAACTGCGATTGTGAGCAAACATTAACACAAGGAAGAAAAACACTCAGGCCTGACCAAGAATATGCATGCCAAAACTGAGACCGAATAAACCAAGCATTTGGCCACATCATCTCCCTGCCATGGATAGTGAAAAAGATGCGGTCCTGCGACAAATTCATGCGAGGAGTTGTGAATGTTCCCGGCGTCTTCTGCTATGCAATAGCTCACTATCTTCCAGCACGGCAGGGCAACACGGCATGATTCTGAACTTCTAATACGCTCAAACTGAACCTAGGTGTTGTGATGTGGGTGAATTACTGCACACGGGAGATAGAGCTTGCCCCTATTCCACAGCTTTCCATTGAGATTACTTCTAATTTGAGTGATGCAAGTTGGAATATGTTCACTGTCAGGAGGAACGCCTGCTGGAGGCCTTTGTGTAGTGCTACATTCTATCCAATTTCAATAACAGTTCATAGAGGTATTCACTGTGCCATTTGATTTGAAGAAACAACAAATAAATAAAGATTCCTCTGTTGTTCACGCCTCATGTACAGTATCTTCCCGAGGGGCGGGCAACACATGTCAGCACCAAAGGCTGATTCGAGAGGGAGAGGTCGGGGATTTGACCAACCAGGTTCAGGGTATGTTTTTAGTGTTTTCAGAGCAGAACATTCGTGTGGTGCTATTGGTTGAGGTCAGAGAGTGTTGAGCTAAGCGGCAAAAAATGTTTTGCTTGGTTGTACTTGCTGCACATGACAACAGAGAGGATCGAGACTCAAGAGGTGTTTATCAATATGCATTTCCATAGCAACCAGTGACATGGAGATGAAGCGATAGCAAGGCACACTGTCTAGGTACTGAGGTACAACTCTTTACTCTTTAGGCTTCACCGCTATTGGGCAGCCCATGTTTGCTAGGAGATTGACAATATGCGTGGCAGACTTGCATCGGTTATTCAGTTGGTATATAGAATTCCTAGATGAATTTTTTCTGAATTATTGCACAGTTATGATAAATATCTGATTCAGAACACGTACACGTGTGCAAAAGGTCACCATGATTTTAATTTTCTTTCTCACAGTGTGCCAGGCAGCATTTTTATGATGGAAGACTGGATTGATGTTTTTAGATAATTATCATATGTAATTATTTATAGGCTTAAGCCTGGTGAGCAGCGAGTGATTTATTATGATATTCCTAAAAAGTATGGCAGCCTCATCGAACAATGTCATTCTATCCCATTATTCCATGAAACATGAGTGTAGCGTGTTTTTTATGTAAGTCCATTCGATGTGCTTGGTCTGAATTGCTACATCTATTTATACAGGTAGCAGTGTTAAGTAATTTTGACCGACTCCACGAAAGTGTTTGCACAATTTTTGGGGAGAATGTGGGACCGAGCGGTTTGTGGTGCGATTCAGCTTGTCACCTTTTGACATTATAGTATTGTGCAACTTGAAAAAACCGATATACTAAATGCAGATATAACCCCAAATTTGTTTGGCCGTAGCAACGCACGGGCATTTTACTAGTAAATATAAAATGATGTCACAACCGTGTTCAATCCTAAAATTACTAAACACAAGAGAGAGAGGGAGATGGAGAAGATGATGGATATGGAGATCGATGCGTGGTGGTGGTGATGTCTTCCTTCTCCTGCTCTTCTTCTTGCTTGGATGCCTTGATGGTGCTGGTGTTGTGGGAGATCTAGATCTCGGAGGTGTGGTTGAGGCAGAGCTCCACCGCCGTGGAGATTGGATGGGTGGCGGCAGCGGCAGGGCTTCGCCCCTGAAGGGCTATGGTTTTCGTGGCTCTCTCTTGGGTCCTCCCTCCTTTATATAGGCCTTCGGGGTGCTCTAGGGTTCCCCCAATATAATCATATGATTTAGGGAAGGTTCTGGAGCTTCCCTGGGGCGAAATCCTGTCATTTGCTACCTTTTTACCAACTATACGGCCAAACTATACGGCGGGAACTTTTAGTTCCGATTGTATAGTTGGTCGTTGAACTTGTAGATCCTTTAGTATTTTTTGCCATTTCTTCATACGAACTCCGTTTTGGGTGTTCTTGGGCTTGTTGAGTTTTTCTCGTCAAGGGCTACAACCCCATGGTCTTGGATATTTATTTTGAGATTTTAGAAAATTTCACTTTTCCAACCTCTCAAATGGCTAAGTCTGGTCCTTGCAGCTCCTCCATACTATGCTATCTTTGTTCCTTTTTATCCATAATCTTCACCAACACCTACACACATGTCACAGATAAGGAAAGTGATAAAATTCTACCTAAACTACTAAATGTGCAAAGCTCATATGAAAGTAAATGAGAAGTAGAAGTCATGCATATAAGGCATAGCTATAGCTGGAAGAAACATGATATGAGAGATAACTGGCACATTTTATATGGCTAAAAGAGGTGGTATTTCACAGCCATCAGCTGTCCCAAGGGAACTCGTTGAGCACAAATTAAACGATGACCTAAAGTTGCGACCCATCAAGCAGTCATTACTGCCCTTCAATGAAGACGTCGTCGAGCAATCGCCAAAGAGGTGCAACAGCTACTCGCCACAGTGTTGATTTGGTCCATCAAGTATTCCAAGTGGCTGGCTAACCCAGTCCTCGTATTGAAGAAGAACAACACCTGGAGGATGTGTATGGACTACACCAACCTCAACAACGCCTGCCCAAAGGAGGAGTTTGTGCTCCCGAGCATCGACCAAATCATCGACTCGACCGCGGGGTCCAAGTCGCTCTCCTTCTTTGACACATACTCCGGCTACAATCAGATCAAAATGTTCATCGAAGATGAGGAGTAAATGGTCTTCATCATGCCATTTGAAGCTGTCTGCAACACCATGATGATGTTCAGCCTCAAGAACACCGAAGCGACGTACCAACGGTCCATGCAGGAGTGCCTAGCGAGCTAAATTGGCCGCAACATCCATGTCTACGTCGATGACATGGTGGTGAAATTGACTTGCCAGAGCAATCTACTCGCTGACTTGGCCGAAAGTTCCATGAATCTATGGAAGTATCAAATCAAGCTCAACCCGGAGAAGTGCACATTCGGTGTGCCCACCGGCCAGCTGCTGGGGTGCGTGGTATCCAAACGAGGCATCAAAGCAAACCCCTCCAAGATAAACACCATCGCACCACTCGAGAAGCAAAAGACCCTGCTCGACGACCAAAAGCTGGCAGGGCGAGTCGTGCCTCTTAGTCGCTTCATCCCCCGACTCGGTGATAAGGCAATGCCTCTCTACCAATTGATGCGGAAGAACCCCACATTCTTGTGGGACAACGAGGCCGACAAAACGCTTAAAGCGATGAAGGAAGTGCTACTTGTGCCACCAGTATTCGCTGCTCCTATGGATAAGGAGCCAATACTCGTCTACATCACAGCCTCCAATCGAGTCGTCAGCACCATGATGGTCGTCGAATGACCTGAAGAGGGCAAGGAGCGCTTCATGCAACACCCCATCTACTATCTCAGCGAGGTCCTCACTGGTTCGAGGCAACGCTACCCGCAATACCAGAAATTGGTCTATGTGGTCTTCTGAGCCCCGCGGAGGCTCCCTCACTACTTCCAGGAGGACCCTATCATAGTTGTTTCCTCCGCCCCACTGCAGGACATCATCCGCAATTGTGATGCGACTAGGCGAGTCGCCAAGTGGGTCGTCAAAATAGGTGTCCACAACATCAAGCATGAGCCGCGCAAAGCCATCAAGTCGCAAGCCCTAGCTGGCTTCCTCGCCGACTAGGAAGAAGCGCAGTAGCTCGAGACGTTGCCCTATCTCCACTACTGGTCCCTCCACATTGATAGATCCAAGAACTCGGACGGTGATGGGGTTGGGATAATTCTAACCTCCCCCAAGGGCGACAAGCTTCGATATGTTTTGCATCTCAATTTCATAGGCATGCGGGCTGCTAAGGATATGAACGTCAATTGCATCAAATGCTATGGCGAATCTGACCTCATCGCCGCACAAGTCGCTGGCACCTGCCATGCAGTCGCCCCCAACATGATAGCCTACAGCCAAGTGGTGGACCAGCTGGGGGGATACTTCGCTGGCTACTCCATCGAGTGGATCGATCGTTTGAAGAATGAAGAGGCAGACGCACTCTCATGCGTCGGATCGGCTTGCCAAACACCAACACCGGGTGTCTTCTTCGACATCATTGACAAACCATTGGTCTCCCCTCCAAAGGAGATCGATATCTAGATCCTTTTACAGCCCAAGTTCTCCTTGGTTTCCATGGTCATAGAACCCAGCAATTGGACCGAGCCTTATGTCGCCTACCTAGAGCATAAGATCTTGCCCAAGGACAAGACTGAGGCATGGATGATCGTGCGCCACTACAAGTCATTCGTCATCATCAATGGTGAGCTCCACAAACGCGGTGTGACAGGCGTGTACCAATGCTGCATACAACCAGAAGAGGGTCCCAATATACTGCAGGACATCCATGCTGGCGACTATGGCAACCATGCTGGCGCCAAGTCGCTAGTCGCCAAAGCCATGTGACACGGCTTCTGCTGGCCCACCATTCATGTCGTCACCATCGACATCGTCCAGAGCTGCATCAGATCTCAGAAATATGCCAACCAGACGCATATCCCTATTTTGGCTCTCAAGACCATCCCCATTACATGGCCATTCACCATTCGGGGCGTCGAAATGGTGGGGCGATTCAAGACTGCACCATCAGGCTACACCCACCTCCTTGTCGCAGTCGACAAGTTCACAATGTGGGTCGAGGCCAAGCCCATCAAGAAGTGCAACAACAAGACCTCCACCAAAATCCTCCACTAGATGATCTATCGATACGGCTACCCGCACAACATCATCACTAACAACGGCACAAACATCAACAAGGGCGTCCTGGCAGATTTCGAGGAGGCGCACGGCATCCAACTCGACCTCGCGTCAGTCGCCCACCTAGAGTCGAATAGCCAAGACGAGCGCACCAATAATAGCGTCATCCACGGCCTCAAGCCGAGACTGCAGGTCCCCCTCGAGTAGATGCTAGGATGCTAGGTCGAAGAGCTCCCCTCCGTTCTACGGGGCATTGGCACCTCCGTCCACCGATCCAAAGGTTTCACCCCCTTCTTCATGGTGTATGGTGCTGAGGCCATCATGCTGACTGACCTCAAGAATAACTCTCCTTGAGTCTATCATTATGTGGAGGACAACAAAGTCGCCCATCAAAGTAGGGTCGACCTGCTCGATGAAGCACGTGACCTGGCTCGCTCCCGCGCTGCCATCTATTAGCAAGGTATCCGCCGCTACCACAGTCGCCGAGTCCAGACTCGCACCTTCTAGGTGGGCGACCTCGTCCTACGACTCATCCAGGACATGAATGGCATGCACAAGCTCTCCCCTCCATGGCAGGGACCATTCGCCATCGGGCGAGTCCTAGGCAACGACACCTACTACCTCATCGACATCCGAGGCGACGACCAGCTCAACGTCGAGCGGCCATGGAACGTCAACCTACTCAGCAAGTTCTACACTTAGAACTAAAATTTGTACTCCTCTGTACCACTAACGAATAAAAATATTGTCTGCACAAATTGTGTCATCTCAACATTTCTTATGCCCATTGCACTCATACATTCAGCAAATACGCTAACTATGGTAGCCCTTGGTTAAGCGACCAACACGTCTAAGTAGTGCGGGTAAAGGGCACCGAATGTCACTCGGGCCTTGCACCGTCCATGAAAAACATCAACCCGGAGCCATCATCGGATTCTACTAGCTCCCTGAGCCAAGACGAATGGTCGTGCTTCCCACAGCACCATGTCCTCCTCACCCTTGTGCACAGCAACTCGAACGGTTAAGTACCACTCTCGAGGAGTCCTTCCAAAAGTAACCCATACACGACTCGGGAACACACCGAGTATGAGAGCATGCCTTGGAGTCGTGAAGCGACTAGCTTTCAAAGTCAGGAGGAGAGACGCACTACATGATAAACAGTACACCATGTCCTTACCTACCTTGGGCTTACGATTCAGACGATTAAGTACCACACTCAGGGACTCGCCAACTCAAGCCCGCACGTGTTCCAAGAAAACACCAAGTACAGAGTACCCCATGGGGTCGCCACGCGACTTACTCCATGGTTCACGGTAAGTCGACCTAAGATACTTAGACATCTTCAAAACAAACCACTTGTATCGTCCCTGCTAACCAACGCGCCCGCGACTGACTTTCGTAGGCAAACACGCTTAGGGACTCGCATAGTACCCATGACTATGTAATGCACAAACAAAGATAACCAACGACCAACTTCACGAGTTAATATGAGTCGAGTATAATTCTAGCAAAACACTTGCACTTTGATTAGCGATCAAAATATTTTACAAGTACTGTGCTATCGGCTGCACCGGCCATTACACAAAAACTTTTTACATGATGCAAGCCTAGCTAACTACTCTACTGCCGACGAAGAAGCAGCCCCCTCTGTGCCCTTGGCCCTGATGAACGGCTTCCACCGGTTAACGGGCTAGGTCATCAACGACCCGTTGATCGCCGACTGGAAAGGATGCTCCGACTTCAAGTCATGGTGCTCCGGTGGCATGTCTCTAGTGGCAACCTAACTCTCCTGATAGGGGAGGAGGTCTCTCATCACGAAGACACGCTCCCCGTAAGGAGCGTCCTTCGCATTGAGTGCCAGCACGTCTGCGATCTGAACGACCCCGGTCGATGAAGGATACCCGCTGGTAACATCACCGAGCTCGAAGTCCGTAGGGAAGTGCGCCAGACCAAGGCTCAATGTAGCAGTCGCCTCGCGGCAAAATACGGAGCACATCATCCACCCGACAATGTCACATCCTCCGACTACCTCCACACCTCGGCAAATCCCTCGTGGATCACCTCAGTGGGCGAGATATCCTGGAGGATGGCATGCACGTACATCGCCGACACCGACGCGTTATCCACCACCGCCTTGACGCGGTCCTTGGCCCTATACTAGTGCATTGTTGGATCCCTCACACCTATCATGTCTGCAAAGTGTCAGCACGTGATCGATTCATAAATCCAGTCGCTTGTGGACTCATATGATTGGATACCAAATCAAAACCGAGAAAGAAAAGGAACTCACCAACAAGTTGGCGACAATTGTCAATGACATATTTCTCCAAGTCGGAGAACTTCGATTGCAAGTCCACAGTGATGGAATCAGAGGCCTTGCGGTCCTTCTCTGACTCCGCCAACACGGACTTGGCCTTCTCCTCCATTGCGACAGTAGTCGCCTTTGTGGCCTCCAATTCGGACACTGGCACAAAACCCTCGCTCGCCTTGCCAAGCGCGGAGATGTGATTACCTGCACACCAACAACAGTCAATTCCACACAGAATTCAAACCCGCAAAACCAACACTTCATAAATGAAAGAGGACTTACTCGTAGTAGCCCACAGGTGATTAATCGCATGGGTTGCCACCTGGTAGTCATGCTGGAGCCACTCAAACTCCACTTGCCGGTCATGTGCCTCTCGCTACAGTACAAACAATATACTCAACAAAACGTACAAGTGCCGACTTGCTACCAACCAGTGACCCGACCCTCGGGGACTAGAGATTCACGAAAATTGCAAGTGCCGATTCGCTACAATCCGACGAACCGACCCTCGGGGACTAGGCGTTCAAAGAAAAAGAAGAGACCAAAAAGCCTCTAGTCACTAGTACTTAACAACTAGAGCCTTGGGGAGTGGGCATACCTAGAGTGCCTAGCCGAGCAAGTGGTGGAGTTCGACTACTCCCATCGGTGCCACTCCCGAGGTCCCCTACGCCATTAGGCCAACGTTGTCATCGATGATTTCGGCCACCAACGGCGACTGCACCTAGGCGACTATGGATGCTCCCTTTGCAAGGAAGCGCGTAAATGTCACATGGTTGACTGTTGTAGATGGGAACTCTGCCACCATCTCCTTGGTCATGTCGGCACCTTCCGTTTCAACCTTTGGGGCTCTGGACCTTTCTTCATCGACAACAATGTCACACGTGGTATCTTCCGTGGGCACCTCGCCTTTCGGGTCGGGGTCGACCGTCTTCTGCTTCTTGACAGCGAGCTCCGATGCTTTGCCAATGTCGCCCTTCCTCTTCGTGGAAGGGTCTTCCACCTCCTCGACGCGGATCGAGGGAATTTTGGACATTGTCACCCGAGTTATCCTCTTTGGTTTTCTCCTGTGAGTTCAGAATAATCAATAAGTCAGAAATTCCAGCGAGTGAGATAACCATTCAACCCAAAAAGATAAAGATGCTTACTAGGTGATCGGCATAACGCGTAGACCGGTAGTGATGTGCACTGGCTTCTCCAGCTCAGGGCCGATTGCGCGCGTCAGTCCCGCCTCCAATAGGCTAGCTTGACCGCAGTTTCAACAGCCCCACTGGTTTCTTCGTCGACCCGACGATTGCATCTGGATTCTCTGATGTCTTCTTTGCTACCAAGGTTTCTGGCGCCTTCTCCTGTGCTAGGGCTTCCGACCCTGACGAAGTTTCCTATGACCCCTTCACCTTTGTCCCAATCACTGACGAAGTTTCCTATGACCCCTTCACCATGCATAGCACCACCGCTGCCTCTCGGCCTCCTCCTTGGAATAGAGCACCGCTGCCGGTTTGTTGTTGCTTTCGCTGGCGGCTTCGTCTTTCGGGCGGCCTTGACCAAAGTATCCATCCGTTTGGAACTCTGCTCATCAGCAATGTCCATGTCATTGTCGAGTTCCTCGAGGCTGCGATTGGCCTCGATCTCGCGGTGCTTCTGGCCATGAGTCTTCTGCGACACGGAGATAGGTTCTTCTTCCTCCATGGCCTCCTCCGACCCATCAGACTCGCCTCCCACATCTTCATCAAGGAGCTCCTTTGGTGTCTCCTTGTCTAGCGGGGGCAGCCAGTGCTCCAGCACCTGGAAGGTGTGCAAAGAAAGGCAATGTGTGGGTTGGATAAGTGATATGAAAACACGATTGGCAAAGGAAACAACTTCAAAATGAAAGAGGAAACTTACTGGACGGGTCGGCTTGCTGCTCAGCCTATACGGGCAGAGGCCCTCCTGGAGGTCGATGAAGGTTTCCTCCGTGATTTTCTTCAAAGCCATGGAGTAATCCGCCGTGACCCAAAAATATGGGCTCAACCTAGAAGGATCAGATCACCCACTATATTCGTACATCTAGCTGGCCCAAGTGACAAGCGGCACCAGTCACCGCCCGAGCCCGCAATTGAAGAGGTTGATCATCTTCAACCCCTCCTCAATCTCAGACATGCGAGTCTGTCTCTCATCCACAACTACCTTATGGCCCTTGGGGAGCTTGTGTACTGCAACTGCCACTGATTTCTCCGCTCTGCGGTGTACGCCGAGATCGCCACTTCCCCCACTGAGGTGGTTTCCTTGACATAAAACCACCATTTATTCCATTCACTGTCTGACTTCTTCGGCAACATCAGCTTGAAGAAGATGGCGTCGGGCTTCACCTGGAAGGTGACGCCGCTAGAGGCCAGCAGAGGCCCGCCCTTCCCCTCGCGACTAGCCCGGCTATGAAATAGCTCGAGCCAGAGCGGAAAGTAAGGGTGGCAGCCGAGATAACTCTCACAGAAGGCAACAAAGACCGCCATATGTTCTATCTTGTGTAGCCCCATATCTGTGGGCTTTATTTGCTAGAAGTGAAGAAATTTCCTAAAAAAGACGGACGTGGGGAACCCTAACCCGTGCTCTAGATGGCTGACAAATGAAATAAATTCACGGCTTGTGGTTTGGGCTCACTCCCACCCGCGGGTGGGACTCGCCACTGCCCTTTCACGAGGATTCTTGCGTCCTAGAAGGACTGCAGAAGGGTCATGGAACACTTGGACTTGGACCACGCGGGCGCCATTGGCACGAACTCGTGTAGTCTAGGATCTGGGTCAGATACTCGCACGAAGAAGAAGAAAGGAGAAGAATGGGGAACATGGATGAAAGATTCATACTTCCCTCTGCATCTCGCCTTTTATAGCGGCACCGCCCTCTGATCATGGACTAGTCGTTACCTCGCGGTAATTCCACCATGGTTACAGATGGGAATTACCCAATGGCTAGTTTGACCAAGACTAACGGTCCAACTTCTGCCAAGAGCTGTCACTCGACTCGTCTTCTCCACTCGCTCGCCCATTCCAATTGATTGGGTAGAGTGACCAAAGAGCCAATCAATTTGCCAAAGTTGTGACTGAATACTTACGGAAAAGATTCTCCCTTCACTGGAGGAGTTCACCACTGATTCGACTGGGCATCCACTCGGACTTGCCTACTTCGACTAGCAAGTTAACACCTTCGCCAAACCCCTAGCGCACTCGGGGACTACTGATGCGGATATGCCAATAGAGGTATGCGCAAAAGGGAGATACGACTGGCCCATGACCACAACGAATGGGCCTGCTAGCATGGCAACTGGAAGGAAGCTTTGGATGAAGCCCGGCGACTGAAGATGGAGGCCTAAGACTCTAGCTAGTCCCAGTCGGATTGAGTCAAGGCCTCCGAGACCAAAACTAATTCGGTTGTAATCTTGTAAACCTTAGCGAGGTGACTCTATATAAATCTCCCTAGGGCTCTCATTGTACTTACGTCCTATAGCTACCCCATCCAAGCAACTCACTGCCTAGCCGTCGAGCTCGCTGATCTTGTAATCCACTCACTAGAAATACAATCAAGCAGGAAGTAGTTCTTTACCCTACAGGGGCGAACCTGGGTAAACCCTCGTGTTTGTTGTCAATCTCGTTCCACGGATGGCGAGTTTCTCTTGCCCCTAATTGTATCAATCGCTACCCCTGGTAGCGACTGCCATAGCCATTCCCACGACAGGGCTAAGATTAGGAAGATCAAGGATATGTGTGATAACTAGTTCTATTTAGCTAGAGCTTCGTACTTTTTTAATTGTAATAATAGTACTTGTTGACCAAGTGGTCTAAACTAGTGGTCTTGTTTAAACGTAATCTACGTTGATTCTGCCACAGGAAAATGGCATAGACACAATTTATAAAGTGGAAGCACGTACACCCTATTAGTGCGTGTGAGTGATAGATCCGAGAGCTTCTCGAGATGCAGGGGAGGCAAGAGCAAGGAGGTGGTGAGATAGATGGGCTCAAAATTAGGCCTGAAAGTGGTAACAATTTCCTTATTATCTAGGCATTATCAGTTGTCATTGCTATTTATGTTGCAATGTCGTTGTCCAGCACCTGAAATAAGTTGCTTCTTCGTGGAGTGTAGCAGCTTAGAACTTGTTTTTCAGCCCAGAACCTTATAATAAGTGTAATCCCAAAATGAGAGATTTATGAAGCGCTTAAATAATATATTTCTGTGCCACTATGATTCCATCGAATTTGGAGACCCCCTCACCCTCAGTAATCGCAGTCCTGGTGCTACCAATTTTTAGATAGTAGTGGCATAATCACAATTTCAGACTCAACTAGTGACTTAGACGTTTCCAAACCTCAAGTGATGGTACATTTTACTCCAAGAATGGGGTAGATTATTTTGTCCGACAAGTTCCACGCACATAGCTCCATAATTTAACCAAATTACATATATATGTTCAAGTTCAACACATTATTATACATCTTTATTGCTAGCCTTCTTTCTCTGCCTCGGTGCCAACTTGCTTGCCTTTACATCCATTGGCTTCTTCATTTCCTACCTTCTTCCTCTACCTGGGCGCCAACTTTCTTACCATCGTGTACTCTACATCTCCGGGACAATCAGCACCAGAATACAACATCATCACTCCACTCATTTTGATTTTCTTTCCACAAAATGACTGGCTCGGCAGTCATGTTTCTAACCTTGTGCTTCCTGCCAAAGAAACAGGACACAGCTAACTACCTAATATCTAGAGAGTAAACAAAAAATTAAAATTCAGTATAAACGTGTGAACCCTAAGAGACTTTTGCTGAGCAAGGGTTTGAGTGACCACCCTTTCCAAGAATAGTAGGGTGACTCCTAGTAGCAGCAGCTTCCACATCCAGTGACGATGCTTTAACTCATCAATGCCCATTGTTATGGACTTTGGTTTTGGAGAAGGAGGGAGCGCTGGAGGCATCAATCAGTTAGCAAACAAGCACACAGGGATACAAGGTTTACCTAGGTTCAGGCCTCGTCACAAGCTGGAGTACCTGTAGGGTATGCCCACGTCATCCAGTAAATCACAATTTAGCATAAACATGCAAACCATAGAAGAATTTTTCAACAACCCAATTAGCTGACGGTCACACATTACAGGAACAATGATGCCTCGTTCATCCATGAAGTTGAACTGTGCAGTCTGCTTCGACCCTATTTCAGCATGTTTATGCAGAGCAGCAACCATACCAGGGATAATGCCGATCTGAGCAGACGCTTTCTCCATCGTGAGACAATTAAGTTTATTCCACTTTCCCTTCCCATTTTTGAATGTAGACTCATAGATGAAGAGGGTTACCATAACCAGGTAAGGGTGGTCCGCGGAGATCCTACTTGACAGAAATTTGGGGACAAAAAATAAGAATTGTTTGTCAGCGTTGGGCTAGAAAACAATTCTAGGTTCGATCTATCTCTATAATGTCAATAACCAGCTAGTAGTTATAGTTAGTGCGAATAGCAAAGAGAAGAGTAGCTCACTCGCATGTAGCCAGAATTTCTTCTTCCTTGGTAGTAGAATCTGCCATCCTCCGTGCTGCTTAGATCTTCAGCGGCGGAGGCAGGCTAGAGCCTTGCAACAGCGGGCAAGGCATGCGACATTGGAGATCGGGATCAGCGAGTGGGCGTAGCAACTTGGCGCCCGAAGTCAAATGTTTGAAGGGATCGTCTTGGTTGGAGGGTCTGCCACTAGTTCTAGGGTTCATGCGAAGGAGGGAGTGAATTTGTGAATTTAGTCAACGCACTAAGGCGTTTAGTTCCTCGTTTTTCCTATGTGGTTAGCGTGTGGGCGCTAGTGTCATGGACAGAGTACTGACATGGAGGCGCCGACCGTCTATTTAACGGGACAGTTGACGAAATGTTTGAATTAGGTAGGGGTGAGATGAGTTTGCCTCAAAATAGGCCATCTCGGTAGTTGGTAGAAAAACTTTGCGAAACATGGCAATTACAAGCAATTTGAACCCTGCAGTGCACTCACCCAACAACTTTGGGGCCGCAAACTAACTAGCCCCCGACTCAATGCGATGTGGGCGACCATGTGGTGGTGGCGCCGCCACTTATTAGCCACCGGAGCTTGGCCGACGATGATGAACAGCAGCGGCGGCAGCTAGATGCTGGGGAGGTTAACCAGAGGAAGAGGGGGAATTGGAGAGGGCTAGGAGAACCAGAGGCTCACCCTAAGCATGAAGATGGCGTCGGTGAATCTGGGGAGGCCAGAATCAATGTCTATGGCGGCGGCCGGAGCTCGCAGTGGAGGTGCTAATTGCATCTACTAAGGTGTCTCCGTCTTGCGCAAGTTGGGGAAGGAGAACGAGGAGATGGCAGCGGTCACGCCAACGGCCTTAGATGGGCGAGGGGAGGCTGCGGACGACGGGTCGGAGGTGAGGTCTGCGGCTACGGTTAGGTCATCTCTACGCGAGGAGAAAATAGGAAATGGAGATAGGCATGATAGGGTTCGTCCAGCGGCTCGAGGGGTTACTTGTAGACATCGGCGCATCGGTAACATGCATCGTGGTGCCGGCGGGGATTGTGGCACATACGGGCTGCGGAGGCACTGCCACCGAGCTGCATCGGTAGCGGGAGGAAGGCGACGACGTGACTGATGGTGGAATCGGTAAAAGGCCACGGTTGGGCCGAAGTGGGCTGCTTGTGGGTCGCACCAAAGGTAGAGAGGAATGCCATGGTCCGTGTGTTAGGCGAAAATAGAGAGGGAGGGTGATGGGCTGCGGCATGGGAGCTCGCTGGTTCTATTTTTTCTAGTAAAAACATTTTTCTTTTCTTTTTTTCATTTATCTCTTTTGTATTTCAAGTTCTTTACTGTTTTGAAGTATTCCAAAGATACCATAAAGTTTATAAAACTACAGAAAACATTGTAGGGGCCCTTTTAGTCCATTTGGGATCCACACTTTTGATAATTTTCAAAATATCAAAACCATTTGAAATAATTTCAAGAAGAGGGGGAAGAATAAGGTTTAGAGTTTTGCTTTCTTTTTTCTTGCATTTTTATTCTTAGCAAAACAATGATGCTAATGAATGCAAAAACAACACTATTTTCTATTTAGTAGAACTAGGGGTGTTACAAGTTTCTAAATGGAAACAAAAATTATTGTTCTACTTCTACATGTTTAGTTCTACATATGTCCTGCTTTTTTGGATAAACTGGCTTCTCTCATGCTTTTTATTTTAAACCTTATGTTAGGATTTAAGCTTTATCAGGCTTTTAGTAGAGTATGATGTCACACAAATTTTTATATTGGAATAAGGGATTTTCAGTTGCATTTCTTTGAATTGATTCCATGTTCGGACAAAAAGATTCCCAATGCTACACTTCTCTCAAGATCATTATTTGGTTTTGGTTTTCTAGATTGGACAGTTCCTAAGAACTACACTCTCCTCATGAATGTCTAAGGGCTCCACTGTTGACTGACTCTAAATATGCTTGCAACACGAAGCACTCTGTCACCATCTTATTGTTCTTCTTAGACATAACTTTTAAAGTTGCAAACATTCTTTACATATCAAGTACCATGTGAAATGTGCTTTGATAATAGCTTCAGTTTATGAGTTTGAGGTCAGTCTTATGGTTGTAGCGATGATATGCTTAGCATCTACAAAAGTGGCTATTATTTTTGTGCTCTAACTCTTGTGGCTGTAGGCATGTACACCTCTTTATAGAGTAAATGTAGGTCGTTCATGCACGAAGTATAAGACATGTGTTATTCATGCATGACTTCTCTGGTTGCTTATGTCAGCATGTGGTGTGCACTCATGGCATTTTTTAACGACATTTTAAATTGTTCGAATACCGTCATGGTTATGCTAGAATTTTTTCCATGCATGTTTGACGTGTATGTCAGAAAGTCAATTCGAATTGTTCTGCCATTGTTAGTGAAAATAAATCAGACTTTGTCATACTAGACTATAACTATTTATGTTATTATAGAAGTTTGATTTTGAAGGCATCGAGTGTGCACGCTGGGGCTTTGATTTTGTCATCTGACCTCTAGGAGGAAATGATTCATTCTGGTCTTCTGACATTTCTACATTTAACGGATTATAATCCTATTCTCTCTCCATAGCGTTGGGGACTAAAGAAGAGCCGGAAGCAACTCAAGGCAAGGACATGTGGTCCTATTTCCATCATGTGGAGGAGTAGAATGATTTAGGGGTACTTTGTACTTTTACGCTTTGTGGTCATGGCTTGTTGGCTTTGAAGTCAAGATTAATGCAGGATGTAATATTATACATCTCAGTTTTCGGACTTGCATGTTATGGATATAATATAAGACGTGTACCATCTACTATTTCTTAGCTTTATTTTGTACAAATTGAAAACAAATATTGTGTCCTTTTTCAACCGATGTGGATCTTAACTCCCCTAACTTCAATGTCATCAAACCATATGTCTAATAACTGACCCGTGACAGTTATGTTTTGTGTATAACGGTTGTGATGTCTTCAAACGCATAACGTCGGACTCTATTGTCAAACGATTTGCCTAACTACCACGTCCTGAAGTGAACTGTCATCAATTACTGTTTTGAATATATGTGCATAATGAACAGATGTATGTTCAATCACATAATGTCAGACTCTATTATGAAACTCTTTGCATAACTATCACGTCCTGAAGTGAACTATCATCAATGATAATGCTACTTTATTACACACAATATGTCACTACACGATAATCTCATCAATATAAATGCCTAACGGCCGCACCCCGGGGAGCGCAAAGAGAAGTCTCGTGTACTTTATATAATCAATGAAATAAACGTGTTGGTTAATTCATATGTTCTGAGTCTTTTACCTCCTTTAGTTGTTTATTTTTTGTATCATATAAAAACTTGCACGATATGCCTCTCGCTCGTGTTCAAAAAATCTTCCTATATGCGTTAGCTTAACTTTTCTAGTCTACACGTTATATGTTGTTGGCATGTGGATTATTGCTTAGTGGCTTTCCGGAACTTGAAGTCGCTGGATTTGTTGCTAAGGTTCTAGTTTATTTTGTTATTTAGCGCTATCACCTTGGCACAATGTTTCTATTCTTTGAGTTTTGTCGTCCCATGAAAGGTCAAGCACAAAAAACCAGATAGCAGATAAACCAGCACTTTCTTAAAAATATACAAAATGAACTGAATAGTTGTCAGGAGTTTTTCCACCTACACAATCTTCCAACACTTACAAAAGCCAAAATAATACATCAATATTTTTTCACTCAGGAGCCTAGGATGTTTCCTCATCGAAGTCGGACAATAGAAGCTCTAAATCATCAGAGGTTGTTGGAGAGTTAGGTGGAGTAGTGGCTGGCAAAAAAAATTGGGTTGACCATATTGGCGATGAGGTTGTCGTAGCCGGCCATGGAAGGTTGAATCGCATCTGAGTCAATCTCGTTGCCACCCACGTCTTTCTTGGGCCACCAGGTCAATGTCAAGATTGTCAAAGTGCGCCTTTGCCAGTGATACTGCAATGGGACCAAAGTAAGCTCCCATTGTGACTATCTTTCCTACTTGGCATGATAGTTGTGATTCATCAATTAGACCAAGGGGCGATGCAAATAAGAAGATGTCAGGGGAAATGCAATTATATCCCTTACTTGCAAGAAGAGATGGTGACTAAAACTTCCCACTGATATGGCCTTCAACAACGTTATGCTCATTAAGTAAATGGTTGAGTTGAGCCTGGAGTTCCTTGAATTTAGTCTGGTTTTAGCGATGTTGCTTGTCTAAGTCGGTGGTCTACTTCTCTGTACCATCCAATTATTTCTTTAAGTGCTCATTCTCGGCCGAGAAGTTTTCCTTTTATGCCTTGAGAGCTTACTCATGATGGTTCAGAATAGCGACCTTCTCCACCATGAGATCCTAGCGCATGGCTTAATAGGATTTATAGGATATCCATATTAACAAGTTCTAACTTCTTTTCCAGGCTCATCTCCAAAGGAACTTTAGGTTAAGCGTGCTTGACCTGGAGACGTGCCGGCACTGGACGCACAGACGTGTGCCAAGAGGGAACATTTCTGGATTAGGGTTAATCAATGAGGACGTCAATCTTCAATGTCGGGTGTATGTGAGATCTTGGCGCATGGCTTAATAATATTAATAGGATACCCATACCAACATTGCAACTTATTTTCTGGGTCTCATCTTCAAAGGAACTCTAGGTTAAGCGTTCTTGGCCTATAGCAATTTAAGGTTGGGTGCTGACCGGGAAGTTGTTCCCGAGTGCGCACGAGTGAGGACAAAGTGCGCAAAAAAGACTAGTGTTAGTTTGTTGGACCATTCTAGAGATCCTAGAGAGCTGCCAAGGGTGACACCTGCCGAGCCCTATGTAGCATCCCAATTGTCTAACATTGGAATGCTACATAAGAAATATACATCAACACTACCATATGCTTGTTATTTATTGCATCAGCATAATATCGTCATGCATCATCATGTTTATCATGCCACATTGCGTGGAACATATAATTAAATTGTTGCATTTAAATTATCTCTCTTGTATTTCGTTCTTGGTTTTTGTATTGACATTTGCTAATTGTCTCTCTTTTTTACCATTTCCCTCTATTCTATCTTCTAGTTGGTTCCATAATTGTTGGAACCATAATGTCAATTGAATCTTGAGTCTTGCTATTTTATATTATATCAAATGCCCAAATTGAGTTGGGGGCATGTCTCTTTAAATCATTCTATCTACTAACATGACATGGCCTCTTGACATAATGATCTTGCTCAATTTCCTACCATGCATGAACATATCGGTTCCATTTGTTTTGGTTGGATTTAATTCTTATTCATGTGCCCACATGCATTTCCATCTACTTCTATCACCAATCCAACTTCTATAGCTTATTGCACTATCTCTACACCATCAATACACATGTGCCCCTTTTATTTATTTTTAATCTCTAGTGGCACATGCAATAACATGCCTCTCCTTGGCACATGCAATATCAAGTCAATATGTGGCTTTGTATCTTGTTTAAAATGCCATTTGAATTCTTTATTATTTGTATTGTGTTCAAATCCTAATCATCTAACCATGTGTGTGTAACCTCACATGCACACATACCAAATCTAATCCCCTCTCTATCTCTACACACCTAGCTAAGTTCCTAGCGAAATACCATCTGATCCTAATCAATTTACAGTATAAGTCTAATCTAATCATGCACCACCTAAAACATATCTTGAGCTAAACCTTCTAATTAAAACTCCAACTAATCTACACACGCCCATACACTCCATCTCTCTCCTTTTCTAGTACAAACCGAACCCTACCTAGCTATTCTATCCTAGCTAGCACCCTAAAACCTATCGTGTGTGTGCATGAGTCCAAACCTACCAAACCTCGGACATGTTCACCCTTCTCTGAAAATTGTCCCTGCCCTCTCTACACCTGAATCCTACCCCCTCCAGCTCCATCCTGGTCCAGCCACGCCCGCAGGCGGTAGCAAGATAGCTGAAGCCGGTCCTTTTCTCTTCCTGCCCTTGCTCACGGCGTGCCGGTGACCTCGCCTGCCACCCCGCATGCCTAGCCATAAAAAGAAGAGCACCAGTCCCTCTATCCTCTCCAACTACTCCTTCTAGATCTTGGTCCTCCCATCTTCCTCTCCACGCAAAACTGGCCACCATACCCCGCCATCATAGACCGTGCTCTTGTCGCCGTCCACTCGCCTCGTCGCGGAACCTCGTCGTGGTTGAGGCCAAACAAGCCAAAAGAGCTCGACGTCGCTCTACTAGAGCCACGCATCACCTGGAGCACATTGGGGAAGGCCTAGAGCAGCTGCCGCATGTGGATGCCGTCACCGTGAGACGCAGCACGTCGCCATGGACTCCTTCCTCTCGTCATCATACTCTTCCTCCTCCGGCCAAGCTAGATGTCCCTAGCCCCACCATTGTGAGCTCCCATCTCCTCCCCCTGGACTCTCCCCTTCCTCTGCGTTGTTATCCCACGCTGCAGCTGTCGCACACACTGCGTGCTAGACGAGCACACCACCTGCAGCCTAGCGCGAGACCCGCCAACCTCTGTTCCTGACAATCTCTCGGCCACCTCCGTCATATTCTGCATGTTTTATTCATGCAAATCTCATCTCCGCACTACCAGCTAACTAAGGAATGAAACCTGCAGAATTTCCGTGTCTCGTTCGTTAGTTTCTATCAGCAAACCCGTGCGTTGCATCTCTGTTCCCCTCGAGTTTCTGACCGCCCCAGTTCAGATCTAGAGACGTTCTTCATGTCCACTTAATCTTGGTAGATCCAGCTTCTGTCTGCGTCAAACGACACTCGATTTCGAGCTTTGTGCATGTCACAATCATCCTCTTAAGTTGCGCCAATTTTTCGGCGGCTGCTGCTCTGTACTTTCCGTGAATGAGGGCCTCATACTCTGCCATGTTGTTTGTAGCGTTGAAGTGGATCTACAAGACATATTGTAACTTCTCTCCTGTCGGTGATTGTAAAAATAGACCAGCCCCCGAGCCATTGAGCAACTTGGATTCATCAAAGTGCATGATCCAATACTCTGGCTCTGGTACAGGAGTGTCTTCTGGAAATTCCGTCCAATCTGTAATAAAATCCGCAAATGCTTGAGACTTGATAGTGTCGCATCTTTTGTAGGTGATTTCAAAGGCGGCAAGTTCAATGCCCCACTTTGCCTTCCTGTAGCATCGTTATTGTTGATGATATCCGACAGTGGAGCTTTGCTCACTACTATGATGGGGTGCTCCTGGAAATAATGCCTTAGCTTCCGTGAAGCAAGGACAACTCCATAAGCTATCTTCTGGTAGTGCGGGTAATGCTGTTTGGATTCCGTCAAGACCTCAGTTACGTAGTAAACTGGTCGCTGAACTTCGTATTCGTGTTTTGGTTCATTGCGCTCCACCATGATGATGATGCTGATAACCCGGTTGGTTACCGCCATGAAAATTAACATAGGCTCCCTTGATATCGGTGCTGCAAGTATTGGTGCGGAGGAGAGTATTCTCTTCAACTCCTGAAGTGTTGCATCTGCTTTGTCCGTTCATATGAATTTGTCTGCCTTCTTGAGCAACTTCTAGAGTGGCATAGCCTTCTCCCCAAGTCGGCCGATGAACCGACTTACTGAAGCGATGCAGCTTGTGAGCCTTTGTATGTCCTTCAAGCATGTCGGGCGTTTGATATCAAGGATGGCTTTGATCTTCTTCGGGTTGACCTCAAAAACATGGTGCGAAACAATGAAGACCAACAATTTGATGTATGGCACTCCGAAGACACACTTCTTAGGGTTAAGCATCATGTTGTACTTCTAGAGATTGTCGAAGGTTTCCTGTAAGTTGGTTATTAGGTCATTTGATTTCTTTGACATCACCGCAATATTGTCAATGTAAGAGTGTATGTTGCGACCTATCTGGTCATGTAGACAACGTTGCATTGTCCGTTGGTAAGTAGCACCAGTGTTTTTCAACCCACAGGGCATCGTGACATAGTAGTATGTGCCATAAGGTGTGGTGAACAAAGTGTCCAATTGGTCTGACTTTCACATCTTGATTTGGTGGTATCCTGAGTATGCATCGAGAAAACACAAAAGTTCCGAGCCAGCCGTCGAGTCAATGACTTGGTCAATGCGAGGCAAAGCAAACAGATCCTTCGGACATGCTTTGTTCAAGCCGTTGTAATCAACGCATATTCTTAATTCTTTAGTTCCCTTTTTGGGGACAAGTACAGGATTTGCCACATTTGGTGTGAATGACTTATCAAATAAAACTAGCCTTAAGTAACCTAGATATCTCTTTGCCAATAGCCCATCTTCTTTCATCACGGAAACGTCATAGAGGTTGCTTCACCGGTTTCGTCTTAGCATCAATATTCAAGCTGTGCTCGGCAAGTTCCCTAGGTACACCTTTCATGTCAGTAGGTTGCCAGGCAAAGATTTCCTTATTCTCATGGAGGAACTCGATGAGCGCGCTTTCCTATTTAGGATCCAGGTCCGTGCTAATGGCAGTGGTCTTGGAGGAATATCCTTCAACAAGCTCCACCTGCTTGCTCTTGAATGTTGGTTCGACAATAGTAATTTGCTTCTCCAAAGCCGGCATCTCCGAGGCATCGACCTGGCTCCGGATCCTTGAATTCTTCACCGTAGAGGACGGCTTCAACAAAGAAGGCTTTGCTCTGCTCGCATCCCTTGCCTTGGTAGAGGCCTCGTAAACCTACGATGTACGCAGAGGGATACCTTTGACCACTTCCTCCCTGAGTTCGATAAACCTTGGGTGATCCACTTAAGGGAAACTTGCTGCTGTTCTACAAACCTCTGCACTTGGAGGCCCAACATTGTCTACAAGAATAGAAGCATGCGTAGACATCAAGCTATTTTCTAGCGCCGTTTCCGGGGAGGTAAGGTAAAAGGTACGCACATCCTCTGGCTACTAAGCTATCTTCTAGTACTGTTGCTGGTGCGTGAGTGCTCGAAGTTATTTCCTTTAGGTTCTGCAATTATATCCTTTTGTTTCTTGTTTTTATTTTCACTAGTTAGGCTTAATGGAAAACAACAACAAAATTAGAGAGCTTTATATTATTTATCTTGAGTTAGGACATGACGTGTTTGAAGAGAAAATTAAAAAACCTATGGAGCTTTATTTGCATGCTAATAGAAATGTTATTAGTATGAATTTTTTGAACATCTTTGTTACTAATGATATGGAAACGTCTAAGCTTGGGGAAGTTAGTTTTTATGAAAATGATCTTTTTAGTCCCCCAAGCATGGAGGAGAAAATTTACTTTGATGATAATATGCCTCCGTTATATGATGATTACAATGATGAGTATGATATTTTCAGCCCACCTACTATTGAGGAGAAAATTAATTATGATTACAATATGCCTCCTATATTTGATGATTATGGTGATGAGAATAATAATCATAGCTATTTTGTTGAATCTGCTCCCACTACGATTAATAAGAATGACTATGCTTATAGGGAGAGTAATAATTATTTTATGCATGTGGCTCATGATAAGAATGTTTTATGTGATATTTATATTGTTAATTTTATTCATGATGCTACTGAAAGTTATTATGAGATATGGAAACATGGTTTTATATATCTCAACAATATTATGTTTCCCCTCTTTATGTTGAAAATTTTGAAGTTGCACTTGTTTTGCTTTCCTATGCTTGTTGCTTTGTGCTTTCATGACTTGTTTCTTTATAATATTATTGTTCATAGGAAGTGGGTTAGACTTAAATTTGTTCCATATTTGCTTCTTGATGCTCTCTTTTACTTCAATTCATATTTCTTATGTAAGCATCATCGAAATTATCATGCCTATCTTAATGGCTATAAACAAAGAGCTTTTGGGAGACAACGAATTATATTTTTACTTTCAGTTTATTTTTGTTTCGTTGAGTCTTGGAAGTTATTGCCTCTGTAATAACCTATCATTATCCTTTTTGTTTGATTTTTGTGCCAAGAATAACCTCTAATGAGAGGGAAGTAGGATATGGGGAAGTTGTTGTCCCGAAACAGATTTCTGTGCATCACTGTACAAAATCGTGAAATATCGCAGTATGACGGATTGAGCTATAATTTTTTGTGCCTATGAACCAGGTTATTACCCAACTTTCATTAGTTTTGCACTTTCCGATTTGAGCAATAGAAGATTTTCGAAAAAATCGGTCTTTACCTGCTGGTCTGTTTTGATTTCTTCCATTATTTTCATTTGCCTCTTAATCGGTTTATTTTTTAGTTCTATTTGATCACTTGAGCTTTTAGAAGGAATTTCTACAGTAGCTTGTGTTTTAATATAAGTTTTACTTGTGTTGAAACTAAACCCGAACAAGCTTGTCATCGACATGAAGCTCTTCAAGACCCTCCTCTTCGTCATCGCCATCATGAACGTCCATGCCCGCCACCATGGTCACCATGACGAGCCTCCTCCACAACATCAATGATGGGGCTCATTGCATGGAAAACAAAAAAAATCCTACGGTTGCAACCACCAAGATCATATCTAGGAGATACATGTAACGGTTTCAGATGGACTCACCCTCTAAGACTATAACACGGGATAACGTTCTAGCAAACAAACGTGGTTATTTTAGAGTGTACACTACCATCCTCAAGGACACGATGACAGTGCTACATGTGTAGCACCTTCGTAGTCGGTCACACATATGGTGTGCCGACGACTTCCGTCCCTCGCTCCAGCTGGGCAGCGGAAGTAGGGGATCCTTGAGAACTCCGCCAACACCACGACATGGTGGTGATTGTGGTGGAGAAGATCTTGAGCAGGGATTTGCCTAAGAACCTCGCTCATGGCAATGGACAAGACTAGAAGGGGAGGAAGATGCCAACCAAAGGGCATATGAGAGGAAGGGTGAATGGTATGAGATGAGAGGAGGAGGAGGGGAATTTTATAGGTCATGGGTGGGGGGGAAGCCCAAGGGGGCATGGCACATAGCCACTCACATCAATATAGCTCCACTCATCTTCCATTTAATTTCCACTCAAAAATCAAAGGTCTTTCCATTAAAGCACTTTAATTCACTTGGTTTAATGCAACTCAAATTAATGAACACTTCATTTAAAGTGTATTTCGTTTAATGAACACATTAACATTTGATCCCCTCGCAATATTCCGATACACCGAAACTATTCTAGTAGTTATATCAGAACAATTCTTGCATTTTCTAGTATTTTCTCTAGTGTTCCCTATCCACTCAAATGTGTCGACTACCCTTAAGTGTGTCTCCCTACGGGCACGAGCTATGTCGACATGATCAAGACATTCTCTGATCAATAATCATTAGCGGGACATGGAGATCCATAATGACTCCCACCAGTTCATGCGATGACTAAGTTATCGCGTGACCTTTTATTCGAGTAACCAATTCCTTTTTCTCGCGATATTTTACTTTTCCGGGATCCTATCATTCGGTATCATTCATACCTAGTTCGATCCTGTTACTGAAAAGTACTCTTTTCTCATTCCTGTTATATAACATTCTTAGTGATCATTATCACTTGCTTGCAAGCTATCTTAATGTGATATCACCGAGAGGGCCCTGAGTATATCTCTTTGTCATCAGGATGGACAAATCCTACTCTTGATCCACGAACCTCAACTAACACTTTCCAAGTACCCGACAACACCTTTATAATCACCCTGTTATGATGTGATGTTTGATGCAATCAAATTACTCTTTCAGAGTTAGTGATTGACGTGATCTCATGGTCTAAGGATTAGGGTTGCTTTAAATGACGTTATAGTAGTGTAAACATAATGGCTTGATCGTGTTACTATACTTTGGGCATATGTTCATCACATCATTCAATCAATGTTGTGACCTTGTTATTAACAATATCCAATGTCATGATTAGGAAACCTTTATCATCTATTAATAAACAATCTAGTGTAATGAGAGGCATCACTAATGAGAGGTTAACACAATTATAGCATGAGATATAAACATTTATCATAAATATGGAATGATATAATAACCACTTTATTATTGCCTCTTGGGCATACTCCTTTCAGTATCCCACTTGCACTAGAGTCAATAATCTAGTTTGAAAAACTTGCGCATTCAACACATATGGCTTGTGTTGTATGTACGCATTTGCTAGTGCTAAACATAATCTCCAGATCTGACACTTTCAGGTCTGTGTGTATTTGCATGTCTTTGCATCTCTACGCATCACTCATTCTCAAATGAGATGGCATTGTATAAATTTGGTCCTTTGGTGAGACCTTAGTTCCTTGAGCTGAAAATATGTTGACACTATTGTCATATAATAGATCTTCATATTACTACCCCATAGAGAACCACACATAGTTCCTTTGTTGCTACTATAGCAGTCTTATACTTAGTCTTTCGTTGTTGTATCCATCACAATGTCCTTAACCTTTTGGAACTTATCAAAATCCATCATGGAACTTCCTTCCATTAAATTGTGCCACCTTAACCTATAGCCTAAATTGAGATAAACTTAATTTGTATCTGGTGACAAAACTAGTATCGATGTAACACTTTACAATTAACTATCTGTATGGTGTCAATGTAACACTTTACAATGAACTATATGTATAGTGTCAATGTAACACCTTACAATGGACTATTTGTATAGTGCCAATGTAACACCTTACAATGAACTATTTGTATAGTGTCAATGTAACACTTTATAATGAACAATTTGTCACTTCAACATACAGAATATATTCTTAGTTCTTCCAAAGATCATAAGAATATCCTTACTATCGTCCAATGATCATCTTATGAGTCACCCTGGTTTATGCTCATAACATTTAGATCATAGGACATATCTGGGCATGTACATATCATGGTATGATTGATTAAGATATTCATGTGATTTTACTCACCAAGTGTCAAAACACTTGAATCTCATTTATCAAGATATTTATGTGATTTTACTCACTAATTGTCAAAACACTTGAATCTCGATTCACTCACCAAGTAACAATATACTTGAATCTTGATTCAACCTTCTCCATGTGGCAAGAATCTTTCTCATCGTTTCCATATTGAACTCATTCAATACTTCATCTATGTACATTTGGCATAACCATATTAACGTCTCAATCTATCCAAATAGACTTTGATGGCAAATATTCTGGTTTTACCCAAATCTTTCATTTAAATCTAATTTTAATGAAATCCTTAACTTGTGTCAATAAAATATACATCATTTCCAATCAACAATATGTCTTATACACAATGTAATAGAAATATGTCTCAATGCTCCCACATAATTTCTTGCAAATACGAGCATCTTCATCGTATTTGATGAAATTAAACATTTTAACATTTTCATCACGGTGAAGATTCCAACTCTGCTATGCTTACTTCAACCATTGAGGTTTGCATACCTTTTAGCATCCTTTGATTTAACAAAACCCCTCGGACCATGTCATGTACACGTCCTAGGTAACCATTCTATTAGAAGAATGTTGTTTTGTTTATTCAACTAACATACACAACTATTGACATATGTAGTGGTTGCTACACTAATCCGTCCAGAGTAAATATCACTATGAAAGATCGAATCTTGTCGTATTTAATTCCTTGAACATTATCAAAGTATTTTTACCGACATGTCGACTATTTCATAGATGTGAGACATTCATGTCTGTTTCTTTATAGATCTAAATACGACTGATAGGCTTTATGCCTTTCAGAGGGTCTTCCAAGTTCAGTAACTTGGTTTCCGTTGTATGCAACTATCATAGATTTAATGGCTTCAAGCCATTTGATGGAGTCATGGCTCATCATCGCTTGTTTGTGTGTATTTGGTTCATCATTGTCAAACAATAATAATTTAATCTCAAATCTTAGTATTTGATTGTTTACTCGACCTACGCGGTCCAATAGGAACTTAGATCTCCATGACCACAACCTTTGAGGCACGGGATCCATGAGCATTATGGCTGCCTCTAGGACACTTTCTGGTGCTTCTCAACTCTGCACATATAGCTAAGGTTCAATAACCTTATCAAATTTATATTGTCCTCCCACTTAACTTTTCGCGAAAAATTCCTTCTCAAGAAACTTGACGTTCTAAGCGACAAACACTTTTGTCTTCGGTGTTATGGAGGAACACCCAATGGTTATTTGTATAACCTACAAAGATGTGCTTATCCGACTTTGGTTGTAAACATTTTACTTATGCATAGCATACCAAATTTTAAGAAAATACAACTTGGGTTTTATACCATTCCATAACTCATATGGTGTCATTTAAACGGATCACGATGCAGCTCTTTTTAGTGTAAAAGTGATAGTAACTAAAAGGTTAATCTTCAAAGTATAATAGCAATTTTATAAATAACAACTTTGATCCTACCATGTTAAACAAGGTTTGATTACATCTCTCGAATACTCCATATTCCTATAGTTTATCAGGAAACATAAATCCATGGAACAATTCCTTGAATCTAAGGTGTTTTTGCTAAACTTGTAACTCAAATATTTTACTTTATGATCCAATCATAAATTCTTTAATTTCTCATTACAATGATTTTCCACTTCATCTTGAAATCATAACATTTTCAAACATTTCATACTTCTCCCTGATTAAGTAAATATACATATATTCACTCAAATATTTGGTTAAAGTATATGAAGTTTGAATGATCCACCACATATGGCTACACATAATAAACTGTATACATCAAAATGCATAATATCCAATAATTTAGTCGTTTGTTCCTATTTGTCCTATGAATGAAATGTAAATCATTTTCAGGAAAGTCTCACAACCGTCAATTGATTCAAAATCAAAAGGACTCCAAAATTTCATCAACATGGAGTTTCTTCATGTTTTCTTTCTGATATGATTTAAACTGTAGTGTAACTCCTAAGTGATCTTCTAATCATTCGTCTTACGACATTTTAGCATCGGTGTTTCTGGACGTGATTTATCAGACTAGATTTGTAAGAGTTCATACTTCTTCAATGGAACACGGTGATTATTTGAACAATCATCATTCTCATAATACCGGAACAAAATAACAATTATTGAAACACAAATCTTGAAGGGAAACTTTGATGTCAACGAGAAACACAATAACACTTTATTAGTTTTCGATGAACAGCATCACATATTCTCTTGGTAGTTACTTAGGCTATTGTAGTTCATGAATTTAGTTGCTCTGCATGACATTTCACACCAACCAATTCAGTATCCAATTCTGGTATTCAATACCCAAGAACCATATTGTTTAACAAGCAAAGAATACACCCATAACATGTATATCATTTATATACCTAATCTAGACATTTATAGTCTTTTCTTTTCTGCCAAATATTTCCAAGATTCTCTTTCAGCATTTCCTTTTCTCTTTTAAAAGAAATTATCAACATCAATAGTGGTGCCATACATATGACACATAGTTCAAAGCATGTATAGTCAAATACTAATACCTTTGGACTTTCACTTTTGAAGTAGATCACTATCATCAAACGATTGGCGTTCTTTCAAAATTTCATTCCTTTTAGTAATCCTTTTAATATAGTAAACAATTTACCTACATCTTCTATCCATCCTTATCATGACAACTTTCATGATCAAGCTACTATAGCTCACAAGGACGAATCGCAAATATAATGTTAATTCCCAAAACCTTTTTGGTGATCAGGACGCCTAGCGTCTCCAACCTTTGCAAATTCTCATACAATACGAGAATACGTATTTTATTAAATTATACTCCATCCTATTGCAACCAAGACATTATTTCAGATATCACAATATCTTCTACACATCATGGTTTCTGAAACAATTTTAAGCTCCTAGTTAATGTTGATATTAAAACAATTTTCAATATCAAGAATCGTGGATGCAAGCATGATACTTAGATACTAACACTGGAATTTGTTACTCTTGATTCAAAACAACTTATTGAATTTCATGGAGTAAGTGAGGTTTTGCTGAAAGTTTGCAATAGTACTTTAAACTTTAGATTGACACTCATAAAATAATATGATATCGGCTCATAAAGTAAAATTCCAGAATTCTACATTTCAATTATCACAATTATAGCTAAACACAAGGTAGTAAACAAATGCTAGTAACTAAAACAAACTATGCAAATTCACTTCGATTCAGTTTATGATAAATTGAGTTCAACTTTAATCATATTACTATGTGAACTCCCACTCAAAAACGACATCCCTCTAGTCATTTTTAGCGATTACAAGAACCAAATTCACTACGCCATGACCGATCATCACGAGTGGTGGCACAGCTCCAATGACGAGCATCGTATGGGCATCATATCTTCCATATGACTCCTTCTTTACCTTTTGGTTCACGTTCTGAGGCCATTTCTGTACATGTCTAGCCTCGCCAAGTAAGAACCTTAGTACTCGCTTGTGTAAAACTGTCTTACACCCGTTGTATGTGAATGTAGAGTCTATCACACCCGATCATCATGTGGTGCTTCGAAATGATGAACTTTATTAATGATGCATACTAAGGAAGAACATATTATTATCTTGATATGTAGTAGGAGGGATCATCTTATAATGCTACCTCCAAGTTCTAAGCTAGACATAAGCATAAATAAGATGCAAATAAACATCATATGCATAAAGTGATATGATATGGTTCTTGCACTTGATCACTATCGTGTGCATCATGGGGTGATCTCTATCATTCCATTTGTGTAGCGCCAAGGTTTATGGCTCTCCCACTTTGTTATAATTCCGGAGAGTATCTCACCATACTAAAATTATAACATTTACCATATCATGACACATGCCCAACAAAAATAAAACTAGATGCTTCTAATTTATCTTTTGCATATTTTAGGTGGCTTTGGGCTTTCGAAGATAGAATCGATCTTACCTACGAACAAGGAACCACAACGATGATAATCAAATTATTAGCAAACCATTGTAAATAAGATATCAACGTTAGTGGGAGAGACAGACACCCGCTAGACACTTATGCAAAACAAGTTGCATGTCAAGTGTGGAACAGGTCTCATGTGCAGGGACATGTAAAGTTTGTCTGGGCTATTTCATCCCACTATGCCACCAATATCCAAAATACATGAAGGATGAAATAAAATGATCATCAGCACCCACATATTCATATGTGTTCTAACCATACAAAGCATCTACACATATACATAGCTCTGATACCACTGATGGGGTTCATTGCATGGAAAACAAAAACAAAATCTATGGTTACAACCACCAAGATCATATCTAGGAGATACATGTAACGTTTTCAGATGGACTCAATCTCGAAGACCATAACATGGGATAACGTACTCGCAAACAAATGTGGCTGTTGTAGAGTGTACACGACCGTCCTCAAGGACGCGATGACAGTACCACATGTGTAGCACCTCTGTAGTCGGTCACACATACGGTGTGCCGATGACTTCGGTCCCTTGCTCCAGCTCGGCAGAGTAAGTAGGGGATCCTCAGGAACTCTACCAACACTACGGCATGGTGGTGATGGTAGTGGAGAAGATCTTGAGAAGGGATTCTCCTAAGCACCTCACTCGTGGCAATGGACAAGGCTAGAGGGGAGGAACATGCCAACCAAAGGGCATATGAGAAGAAGGGTAAATGGTGTGAGATGAGAGGAAGAGGGGCCTTTTATAGGTGATGGGGTAGCCCAAGGGGGCATGGAGCACAACCATGGTGCTTCCCATAACTCTCCCCCAATTATGTGGGTGCACACTCCACTGACATCAATATAGCTCCACTCATCTTCCATTTAATTTCCACTAAAAAATCAAAGGTGTTTCCATTAAAGCACTTTAATTCACTTGGTTTAATGCAACTCAGTTTAATGAACACTCCATTTAATGAGTGTACTTCATTTAATGAACACATTAACATTTGATGCCCTCGCCATATTCCGATACACTGAAACTATTCTAGCAGTTATATCAGAACAATTCTTGCGTTGTCCAGTATTTTCTCCATTGTTCACTATCCACTCAAATGCGTCGACTACCCTTAAGTGTGTCTCCCTATGGGTCACGAACTATGTGGACATGATCGAGACATTCTCTGATCAATAATCATTAGTGGGACCTGGAGATCCATAATGACTCCCACTAGTTCATGCGATGACTTAGTGATCGCGTGACCTTTTATTCGCAGTAACCAATTCATTTTGTATCGCGATATTTTACTTGTATGGGATCCGATCATTCGGTATCAATCATACCTAGTTCGATCCCATTACTGACAAGTACTCTTTTCTCGTTCCTGTGATATAACATTCTTAGTGATAATTATCACTTGCTTGCAAGCTATGTTAATGTGATATCACTAAGAGGGCCCTGAGTATATCTCTCCATCATCAGGATGGAAAAATCTCACTCTTGATCCATGAGCCTCAACTAACACTTTCCAAGTACCCGATGACACCTTTATAATCACCCCGTTATGGTGTGACGTTTGATGCAATCAAAGTACTCTTTCAGAGTTAGTGATTGACGTGATCTCATGGTCTAAGGATTAGGGGTTACTTTGAATGACGTTATAGTAGTGTAAACATAATGGCTTGATCATGTTACTATACTTTAGGAGTATGTTCATCACATCATTCAATCAATGTTGTTACTTTGTTATTAACAACATCCATTGTCATGATCAAGAAATCTTGATAATCTGTTAATAAACAATCTAGTGTAATGAGAGACATCACTAGGAACATTTTATTTGTTTATTAAACACACATGTATTAACGTTTCCGGTTAACACAATTATAGCATGAGAAATAATCATAAACATGGAATAACATAATAACCACTTTATTATTGCCCCTCGAGCATATTCCTTTCAATCAAGACATGGAGCGTCGCAAGGTACATGTGGAGAGACACCAACCACGTCAAGAGGCTCGAGACCATGACCTTCACCAAGAGGCCCATGTGCCTGACCTGCGTCACCAACCGAGGAATTAGCCTTCCCCTTACCATCAACTATGGCAAGCGGCTCCACATCCTCAACACCCTCTTGAGGCCCAAGCGCCTCAAGCTCGTCAACAACCGCGCCAAGAGCTGTAAGCTCCCTAACAACGTCGCAAGAACCAAGTTCCACGTCCTCCAAATGCGGCTCCTCGACCGCAAGTGCAGGACAAGGTCACCAAGCTCGTCGCAATGATTGCATGGAAGATGAGTGTAATCCATCGGAAACTACACTCTAAGCAAAGAGCCGGTATGATCCAAAAGTGAACATGACATACTACCACAGGGCCGCGCAGCCACACACACTAGGCCCACCTTGTGGAGTAGGGCACGGTACTGGCCAACCATCTAACCCACTTTTATGATCATAGCTTCAGGTGAGATCGGCATAGTCGACAGGTAAAGCGATAAAAAACATACACAAATGAGTATGTATGTTAGTGACTTACAATAGTACATCAGAGCCACACCATCTAAAAATAATAGAAACAGAAATATTCAATGCCATATAGCAAGATCCAAATATCCTAAATAGAGATAATAGTTTAGGACACATCCTCATACATCACACATCAGAGTGTCAAGCGGAAGCGGAAAACAAGATTCGAGTACGGATCAAGAAGAAACTCGGCATAAGATGCCACAGAAATAAGCACATCCCACCCATAGATCTCATGGATCTCCATCCCCGAAATCTCTACACCTGATGGTCGTCACCACCATCATCGGTCTCTTTGACCTAGTAACCTTCTTGAGAGTATACCTGTCCATCTGAACCAAACATTTATCGTGTCAGACCCTATGGGTACTCAGCTAGTCTTAATGCATCTAAAGAGAACAACCTGGGGGGACGCCATTGCAGTGAAATATAATATCTAAACAGTTCTACAGAGACATGCTACAACATCCGCCCAAGCAGAGATGGACAGACGCTTGTTAATTAGTAACAACAGTTATATAAGTAACAAAAATAAACATCGCTCGCACTCCTTCTCGCTTACCGATGAGAAGGCGGAAGAACATCCCATCTGTTGGCACTTTTATTAACCATTCCACGAGTATTGCGTTATTTACTAGTCATGTCTTAGTCAAATTAAAGGCAGTACTTTAGTTATGCTTGTATATGATCGAGAAACTATGATCCAAGTCATCCATAACCGTGAACACGGCTTTTAGAAAGATTTATCCTACAGGGGTGCATAAATAGAAACAAACGCATGATCGACCTTGGGAAGAACCAAATAAAAAGCAACGAGGACTCACGACAATGCATTCATAAGATTCATAAATTATTTTAGGGGCCACTCCAATAAGCTACCCGCAACAAAGTTGGTCGGCTCTAATACGGACGTAGGGTTTGTGTCGATGGCTGTAAACGACTAGGAACTCGAAAGTGTGACTGGACTTGTCAATATCAAGAAAACATTCCACATTCCAAAACAGTATTGGTGCTCCATGCGCAATCATAAATGAAGCAGTAAAGCATGGCATAAGTACAGGATAGTAATAACACCCCAAACTTGTTTGTGGCCCCAAGAAATAAAGTGCGAATCAAGCTCAAGCAAAGGGAATTCATGGTCCCACATGCGGATAGTGCGATAAGGAACATGAATCAAGTACTCGGGGTCCTACGGTACACAAGTGAATGTGGAAGAATCAAATAACAGCTATTTCCCATCGATGTCTCTTTATTTAGTTATCCCATTATTACACAGGTTAAGTTGTTTAGGTACCTCGTTATTCATCAGAATCGCACAAACCCTACACATGCAATTCTACGACGCGCATGGCTCAAACAACTCCTGCAGTAATGGCTCATAGGATTGAGGGTACAAGCTTTGGTGGGGTTTAAAAGTAAAGGCTACGCAATACTTGGAATTTAATTTAATGCGATCGTGACTCAATGATGCAAGAATAAGATAAAGGCATAGGTGTTATATGTATGCAAGCATGGGGAATTGCTTGCCTGTCGAATCAGCAGTTGGATAACCAGGATCCGGATAGTACTCTTGGTTCTCCTGATAATTCCCTTGCTTGGCGTCTGTCCAGATAAAAGCTAAACACACAAAAGGGCCATGATAAATAAAGTGCGCAATCATATGAATAAATGCGACAAGCAATCAAGGCATGACATGATAAAATGATGCACAACTACATGGTATAACATAGCATGGCATGGGTGACGTGTGGAAACATTAATAAAGCACTTTAATTAATTCTTTAGACATGTTTTACTCCCATAAACAGTTCTGAATATTTAATATTTATATGATATGCTTCAATTGATAACATAGAATGCATGATCAGGACGGGCTCGTCGGCGTTGATCGATTTAGACATATTATTTGTCGAATTTAGAGTTACGAAAGTAAAGTTATAGATTTATTAACATAAAGGCATTTTAATAGTATTTAATAATTTGAAAATTTTATATTGCTCAAAAATTATTTTGGATGGCATATTTGATTTTCAGGCATTTTTCTGATTCAAAAACATATATTATTTGTATTACTTGGAATTATAAATTTAAAACGATATTTAATTACAAAAGAATTAAAATGGGGTCAAAAGTCAAAGGTTTGACTAGTTAGAGTCAAATCTGGGAAAATTTGAAAACATGGTTGAATTCATATTTAAATTTGAAAACATAGTATCACATTTCATTTTGAAATTTTTGTCAAATTCGAAATGGGGTCAAAGGCACCACGGGGCCACACGTGTATACCAGCAGGGAGGCGACTCGTGGGCGAGCCGAGGGGGTTTTGATGATTTGTGAGAACGCTGGGTCCCGTTTTACAAAACTTCCTGGATGGTGAGATTACTGTGGCTGAGAGGTGGGACCGGACGGTGCACAGCGGGTTAGAAAACAAAAACACTAGGGGTGCTGCGCAAGAAGTACCACGGTATTGTTCTTCTCCTCCGCAGTTTCTTTGACGAAAACACCGCGCGGGATAGAAAAATTTCAGAGTGCGCGATCGCTCGCACCAACGACGCAGGGCACGGGGCGGCACCATGGAACCACTATGGTAGGAGCGGGATTGCGTTTGGTTATGGTTTTGGAGGGGTTGTGCTGCAGGGACGGGTCTTCGTCTACCTCAAACGCGATAGAGACATGACCAACATGGTCGGCTCACGGTGGTGCGGCCAACAGGGAAAACAACAAGGGTTTTGGGCTTGGCGGTGCGGGACTATGAGGCAAGCACGACGAGGCTAGCGGCCAGCAGCGGGACGCACGACACATGAAGCACCCAAGCAAGACGTCAACAAATGGCGACGCACACAGAGTGTTTGGTGACACAAACTTGTGAAACAGGAAGTGGTGCAACTAGCGAGTATGTCAGGGAGGATCAAGGGCTCACCGCGAGCTCGTTGGTGGCGATGGAACAGCTCGGCGTGGCGGTGATCGACGGTGGTATTGGTGGTCTCGAAATTAGGGGTTTGACTTAGCCTCACGGTTGTGCTGCTGGTTCAGGGCTTCTCCTCTTCTTCTCCTTGTACAAGCATGTTCAGGGGGGTGCTCCAAGTCTTCCTCGACGCCTGGGGCTACTCTCCTCCTTCCTCTCCTCGCCGAACACAGGGTAACCAAAGGGGTGGCTATGGTGGGGTGTATGCTAGCAGGGGGAGGTGACGGGGAGAGAGGGGCAGTACAGGGAAGAGCCCAGAGGAGATCTATACGAGCCAGGTGTGGTGGTGGCGGTAGATATGGACAGGGGAGAGGGGTGCTCAGGATCGGGTTTAAAGTAACCAAAGTTAGTATTGGTGACTCTCCTCTCTCCCCCGATGGATGGCAAGGGACTCGACTAGGGTTAGTAGGGAGGGGACCTAGGGTTCGTCTTGAGCAGCAAGATATCTAGGAGGGGTGGCCCGGTTAAAGATGGGTTGTGGTGCACATGGCACATGGGCACATGACCATGGCATGGCTCGGTTTAGGGCTAGGAACTAGGGTAGATGGGGTGGGCTGGCTGGGGTTGTGGTGGATTGGTTCCACCAACATGGAGGGGTCAGGTTAGGGTTTAGCTAGATCTAGGTAGAAGAGTAGTTAGGGTTTGATTCAATTGTTTGTTTGATTTATTTTGTTTCTTTCCAAAACATGCACGATCTAATAAGAAGCAAAGTGGCACTAGATAGATGGGGCATCATTGCACCCTTAAACAAGCTTGGACAAGACAAAGTAAAGAAGAAGGGAAAAGGAGATCGATCAAGTATAGTTGTGTGGATAAATTCAAATATGAATTCATCCCATCAAGTAACATAATAATTCCAAGGTGGAAAAGAAACAAAAAAGGTGGTATGTTGCATGGGCCATGCATGATCAATAAATGATCCCATTTATACTTATGAAACAATTAAAAAAAGACATGGGCATTAATTCATATATGCATTCAACTTTGAATTAAAACCCATTCAAAGAAGAAGCTTGCTTGACAGATATGAAATAATTGGCATATGCACATGGATGAAGCTATATGACCATTATAGTATGTATTTTCCCACTAGATCACTTGTGGCAAAATATATCATCATACATGGGCATATAGTAATAATTTCATATGGAAGCTTAATAAAGGGTATACTACTCACATGGCATGCAAAGGTGGCCATGAGACTCCACATACTTTATATTGTGAAAACAATAGGGATCATATATGGGAGCCTGTAGATTTAGAAGTGGATCCATCTTGTTATATATGGGCTAGATAAAATAGCAAAAGAAATGAAAAAGCTCATATATAGTTTGGATGGTGGAATTATAAGGTGGTGACAAAGAAAGATGGTGGAGTCAAGAAAAGATATGCCCCCAACTCAACTTGGGAATGAAGCAATATATCAAGAGGCAACTACAAGTGATGCAATATATAATGCATATGAGATAAGAACCAAATAGAGGGGTTTTAATATGATGCTCAAATGCAAGGTGGCATGGTGACATGAGCATGATCTAATGATGATGCAATAACAATATATATGAAGTAGCATTTTATTAATATACCATGTAGCATTATAGATGTTAGACGAATGGGATGCTACAACTCCCTACTAAACATGAATCTTGCCCCGAGATTCTAGGAACAAGAAGACTCGAAGAGGGTAGGATACTCGAAATGGAGGTCATCTCGTGCTCCCAAGTGGCTTCATCAACGGAATGGTGCGACCACTTCACCTTGCAGAACTTGATAGACTTGTTTAGAGTCCTTCGTTCTGCGACTTCAAGAATTTTGATGGGGTGTTCTTTATAGGAAAGATCTTCTTGGAGATTGATGAGCTCGTGATCCACAGTCCTGCCGAGATCCTTGAAGCACTTCTTGAGTTGAGAGATATGGAAGACATCATGAACCTTGAGTTTTTCAGAAAGCTCGAGTGCATAAGACACTTCCCCTCTTTTGCCATAGATTTTGAAAGGACCGATGTATCTAGGCGCAAGTCTGCCTTTGATACTGACACGATGAGTGCCTCTCATGGGAGTGATATCAAGGTAAACAAGATCACCAGGGACATACTCTTTATCCATGTGTTTTCTGTCATAATTGCTTTTCTGACGACTCTAAGCAATTTTCAAGTTCTCAAGAATCATAATAACCTTCTCTTCTACTTGAGTGACAATGTTGGGATCAAAGAATTTTCTTTCACCTGCCCCTAACTGTAACATCCCAGCATTAGAGCTTAGAAATAAGATGAGATAAGGCGTGTGTATTGCATTCATGCATAAGAAAATCCGGGGAATTTTTGTGCAAAAATAAAAGAACTGTGGAGGAATTGATGTCTCTCTTGTACTAGTGGGAACATCACTACAAGTGCAACAGATTTCAACATGACCTCTACTGTAATTTCGTGTTTTGGAAAACAATTCAAAACATATTTGAAATTGAGATTTGAATTTCAAGTTTGAATACCTTGGAATTTAGAATATTCCAATGTTGAATAAAGAATACTTAAAGAGTAAAGTAATGCCATGAAATGAAATTAAATTTTTAATCAGATAAATAAAGGAATTCCATAATTAGAAAATAATAAATAAATAATGGTATTCTTTGTTACATAAATAGTAATAGTAATGTACAAGTCTGAATAAATGAGACAAAAGGGAATTCTTTATTACATTGAATATTTTATAAGTTACAAATAATAAATACCCAGTACAATATGTGAATACTACTATAGAGTTTCAAAAGAGAAGATAAATTACATTGTCTTTACAATTATCCAAATAGAAAGGAATATTACAACAATAAGTAAAAAAGAAAAAGGAACCTAAACTAAAACCATAGCTATATTCTTTATCTTTTAATCTCCTTTTCTTCTATTTCTTCATCCCTGCAAAAAGAAACAAAAAGACACAACAATAATATTTTGGAATGTTAAAATGTTGCCATCATCGTAGATGAGGCATTTTGGTTCTATAACGCAGCGAGAGGACACTCAGAACTTGTCCTAATATCAAATTAGTGTCTAGAGGGATCAATGCTAATCTAAATGCAACATTGGATCATGGACCAAATTTGGATCAGAGAAGGGACAAGGACAATGACCAATCCCTCTAACCTAGTCAAGTTCTTAATTTAAAAGCCACATTTGAAGTCAGATCAATTTGCTACTGGTATAAATTATCAACATGAACTAAATCCACTATTGATTATTTAATAAGCCAACAATTATAATTAAGACAAGTACTCAATTATATTTCATCTACTTAAATAAAAGAAAGCCATTAGATAGATGGAAAGCCCATAGGAGCAATACATAACTACATATCAGCATCCCAAAATGAGTTTACACACTGGCAGCATAGAAATAAATGCCAAGGAAAGGATAAGAGTAACCCGTCGTTGCTTGCACAAGGAGAAGGAGAAAGGTGACTTGGTGGCATGCACCAGAGTGGGGCCACACACACAAACAGCACAGTCATTGCATGCAAAGTGGGTGTTGTCACCTCCACAGCAAAGGACCAGCAGTATAAAAGATACGAGCTCCTTGACCCAGCCGTAGCTAGCTACAGCACCCTCACTAGTCCGTCACGACACCATAAGAACACCACATGTTCTTCCCAGTTCATTAGCAAAATCACACAAGCAGCTATCTATTAGCTACATGCAAGATCTATCAACAAGAACATAGGTTTATCCACTAGGATAGCCACAAACCTGCAGCTAGATTCTTTGGAAATCTTTCAAGAAGCTAGGAGGAGCAGGTCATCCATAAGAAGGGAGTTTACTCAAGATCCAGGAGGACAAACTCTATAGAAAAAAGCTCCAGAAGATATCCAGATTACCAGAAGAACAAGGCAACAAGCTACAAGGGGCATCAAGGTAGAAATTCACTAGGAACACCAGCTAGATCTAGTAGTATATCAGTTCTTATCAGCATATAAGGTACAAAAGAATGACAATGATATTAGGAAGAGTGTTTCTCTCATTCCTACATAGAGGTGCTATGCAAAGTCATCGTCAAGAATAAAAACCACTAGTTAGTACCTATCCTTATCCAAATTATGTGCCTCGAGCTATGCATCACTGGCTGACCAAGAAAACAACAACATTTATAAGTGGAATGCAGCAATATAAGAATGACAATGATATTAGGAAGAGTGTTTCTCTCATTCCTACATAGAGGTGCTATGCAAAGTCATCGTCAAGAATAAAAAACCACTAGTTAGTACCTATCCTTATCCAAATTATGTGCCTCGAGCTATGCATCACTGGCTGACCAAGAAAACAACAACATTTATAAGTGGAATGCAGCAATATAAATAATCTAACACACTGAATACTTAATTTAGATCCATTCCTATATATTTGAATGATATGGTGATCACCATAAACCTAAAGAGACACAACCAGCAAACTATGACATGTCTACTATATCTAGGAAGTTGTTCTATAAGCTTATGCTCATCAAAAGCACTAAAGTCAAACCCAGAAATAAAATCCAACAACCAAACCAGGAAGTTACAACCAGTACAAGTATAATCCCACGCATTCCTTTTTTTACTTACAGAACAAGATTAAAATAAAATCATTGCTGCTATCTATTTACTACACAACAAGTAATTAATCATCTATATGTGTTACCTATATATATTCAGCTTGCTCAGATGATCTATGCCCACCTATGCACCTCACACACGCATGATCTGAGAGGTATTTGTGTGGAACATATGTGTCTTAGGATATATGCAAGTGTTCAAATAAATACCACATGTTCTAGTGTGATTAAATCTTGTATGTTCACTCTTATAACTCACATACACCTTGTTTGACACATACTCGTGTAGATGCAAATAACCAAAAAAAAATTAGACCATATCTTTACAACAGCATCTGTGAATTAGTTATCAGATTTCTAAATCAAGTAGACCATCCGTCCATACAAGTTTTACTCTTAGTCACCACTAGAACAAAGCCAGACTACTAGGAAGAGATCACAATTTCCCATCTAGCATGGCAGCAAACCATATACACCTGACCACCAGATGAAAACAACAAATCATAGTCATGTACTCATGAAAGTGTGATGAACCGGAGATCACTACACCACCACCAGTCCTAAATAAATTTGTCAATCACCTAAATACGCCAACATCACAACCTAGTTCATGTCCAGAAATTCACCCACACACCATAATCCTAAACCTAGCACAATTCATCGGAACGAAGGCCAGTCACAGAAGTGTCATACCTGAGCCGTAGATGTAGCAGAGGAGGTTGTTGCAGATGTCGTAGTCGAAGCAGAGGAGAGGGAAAAGCCGCAGCCTACAACTTCACCAAAGTGTAGGAGGCCATGGCCAATCCAGGCCGTGGGCACAGCAGCAGCCATACCATTGGAGAGGAAGTGGTCGAGGCAGATGGAGGACAACCAGCACGAGCTCGTGGTGGAGGTCATGCCCGACGAGGAGGCGCTAGGGCGCAGGTGCCGATCCGGCGGCCGAGACCAAGGCATGGGCTAGGGTTTCGGCCAGGCGCGTGCGAGCGCGCGGTCGAGCCAAATTGACGGGGGAAAAAGGAAGAGGAGGAGGAGGAGGTGGCGAGGCAGCGTCGGCGAGTGGTGGCCGGCGACGGCCGGGATGGCATCGGCGGCGGCGGCGGGTCCTTGAGGTACACGCCTATATGCCTGTAGCCTGTCCGCCTGTGTATTCCCGATCAAACTCAACGTGGATGCGTATGTGCTGTTCAAAGTCCACCCAGCAACATGCGTGTGGTGTGTGGTTGCCAGCGGCGTGCGTGTGTCTATGGTGTTGCATCGTGTGTGCACAATTGGGTTTGGCCCAAATCGTTGCACTCGTGTATACGGTGTGCTAATTAGCCTAATTAAGCCCAACATCTAGTCTCACTAATTGATCCATTTAGCTCTAGTCAAATTAACACTAGTGTATTCTGTACCACTAGTGTATTCTGTACCAACTAATACACACACCAAAATGTACCAAATTTTGCACTCCATAAGAAAATAATTCGTATTTAAATAGTCTAATATCGTTCCAGAAAATAAAATGAATAACTAAATTTGTATCCACATTTTTTAAATATTAGGACTACTATTTATTCTTAATTATTTCAAGATCCCTAGAAAAATATTAAATACTTAAAACTCTTAAATAGTATTTTTCAAAATAGTAGAAATATTAGTTCAATTCTAATTAATAAATATTGTGATTATGATTTAAACATGAGTTTGCACTGACCTTTGAAAACATTTAGAACTCGAGCCACACTTTAAGCCATATTCTCACACAAACTCAAGTCAAGTCCAAATGTTTGACTTCATATACATATCCATGTTTGATATAGTTTGAAATACATTTATGATCGGATATTAAGTAAGAGGTCACAACGAGGATTTTGTATTGATTGTTTTGCTTAGGTAGACGATTCATCATAAGATATTAAGTTAACTCGTATACCTAAGATCATCATGTCTTGTTAGTTGTTTATCCAATAGTGTACCCTTAAGATAATGATAGCAAACCAAGTCTTGATCCTTGAGTTGTACCAATGTTAAACCCTAAGCTTAGTATTAAGATGTCAATCCAAATTACTCTAGGATATCATTATTCTTTAAACTCAACGAGGGTGTTGCTACTAAATGATATTATCCTCTTAAAGGATGATATCCATATACCATATATCCGAGACTGTAACCATAGCTCGTAACAGAACCTAAATAATTATTGTTGATCAAGTAATACCCTTTTGAGATCCTATACCAATTGTAAGTCAATAACTTACATGTTAACCCTAACACGCCATTCACTTACATCGAAAGTGGATGATTTCACATCCTTAACCATACTTAGTATAAGCCTAGACCTTAGTACTACTTTAAGTAATCTAAGTCTTGAGTTCACCTACACTTTGTAGTGAACCTTAGACATGTACTCTTCCATAATATACATGCTAGTTTTAGATCCTTAGAGCTAAGTCAATACTTATGGATTACATTCTGATAACCTCTAAGGATTGTCTACCTTAGTATAATTAACATTCTCTTTAAAAGTTATTCTTTTTACCATTTCAAACAAACACACTATGATATTTCTTTTAAGTCTTAATAACTTAACACGTGGACTTTCATAATAATTACATGGTACCAGTCAACCTTAATCTTGTATTGTTGTTGTGCTTTACCTTTTATGTCTTGTATGTTAGTCTTAATTTCGTTGTAGATATATTTGCTTGTGAAGTAAACTTGAAGATAAACCAAATCTTAAAGAAAACATCTAAGTTCAACTCATTCACAATATTGGGTACTACTTCGGGATTTTACAAAATGCATAGCATTACTTATGCATAATTGCATCTTACTTCTTTAAACATTAGTCCTTACCGGCCAATGATGTTGTTTATAGAATTTGGATCTTCTATTGTCTTGAAGACCATGAGTGCATATTCTTGCAATCACAAAAGGCAAGTTCACAACTTGCTCCTGTCCTTTGATTGTTTTCTATGCTTGTAACTCAAATATTGTCATCACCTGCATTTCAAAAAAATCGAAAACATTATTTTCACAATTAACTAAAAATATCGGTACTGATTCAGGGTGATCAGCTAATCTATCATAACTGGCAATGGAAACGCCATTGTACAATAATGTATCATCTAGGACTTAACAACCAATGTCGCTAGTGATTATAGCGCCGTATATTATGCGTCAACCATGAGATTTGGAATGGGACGAAGAAGTCAGCTATATCTTCTTCCTTTCACATGGACGGATGGCCTTATCATGAGGCTGTTGATTCTCGTGGAGTTCCAGAGAATCTAGCACATGGGTGGGACCCCTTAGTTCCCCGCGAGCTAGGTGTCTAGATTATCTGTGCATAGCTGTCTGGGTCTGAGTTCACCATAGCTGATGGTGACCGCCAGACAGAGCTGCTTACAGAGTCCTCGAGAGGCTACCCAAAGAGTAAATATGGTAGTTCGTCTCGGGGGATCGTGTCTTCATGCGGGGTCGTGGAGAGGGAAGTGATTGTATTGGATCTTAGACTAGGCCCCACACCAAGGAAGTGTGGATGAGAATGCAACTCGGATGTGCAAAAAAGCTAAGGTCTCTTGTGGAAAAAGTGACGCACCTCTGCAGAGTGTAAAAATTGTGACATGTTACTCCATGTTCTGGGAAGGAGCTATGAACGCGGCAGGAAAGGAACCCCATGAAGGTTCTGGTCAACCTGTGAAGGCTGTCGGACATAGTTTTCAGAATAAAAGCAACCTTTGAAGAAATGTTTACGAAAACCTGCATTGCCTACAACCTATGGTATGTGGCTGTAGAGATAGTGCATCATACACTCCTTTTTAGTGAACTTGCTGAGTACGCCCGTACTCAACAGTACCTTCTTAACATCCAGGGTGATCAGCTAATCTATCATAACTGGCAATGGAAACGCCATTGTACAGTAATGTATCATCTAGGACTTAACAACCAATGTCGCTAGTGATTCTAGTGCCGTACATTACGCGTCAACCATGAGATTTGGAATGGGACGGAGAAGTCAGCTATACCTTCTTCCTTTCACATGGACGGATGACCTTATCGTGAGGCTGTTGATTCTCGTGGAGTTCCAGAGAATCCAGCACATGGGTGGGACCCCTTAGTTCCCCGCGAGCTAGGTGTCTAGATTATCTGTGCATAACTGTCTGGGTCTGAGCTCATCATAGCTGATGGTGACTGCCAGACAGAGCTCGAGAGGCTACCCAAAGAGTAACCGTGGTAGTTCTTCTCAGGGGATCGTGTCTTCATACGGGGTCAAGGAGAGGGCAGCGATTGGCTTGAATCTTAGACTGGGCCCCACATCAAGGAAGTATGGACGAGAATGCAACTCCGATGTGCAACAAAGCTAAGGTCTCTTGTGGGATAAGTGACGCACCTCTGCAGAGTGTAAGAATTGTGACATGTTACTCCCTGTTCCGGGAAGGAGCTACGAACGCGGCAAGAAAGGAACCCCATGAAGGTTCTGGTCAACTTGTGAAGGCTGCCGGACATAGTTTTCAGAATAAAAGTAACCTTTGAATAAATGTTTATGAAAACCTGCATTTCCAACGACCTATGGTCTGTGGCTGTAGAGATAGTGCATCATACACTCCTTTTTAGTGAACTTGCTGAGTACGCCCGTACTCAACTATACCTTCTTAACCCTTGATAGGTTCTGAGTCGTTGAAGACGACGCCAACATCACTATCTGCTCAAGAAACCATCATCGGTAGCTCAAGTCCTTCAATAAAGTCAACATATACATCAACTGAAGTAAATAAAAAGTTCCAGATTAGCTAGGAATAGATTCTCTAGCCATAAAACCTACTTCTGTAGAGCATTGCAATAGCAGCAATGGCAAGCCAAATAGTTTAGATACTAGTCTTAGTTTCTAGATAGTTCTGAGTTATTATTTCTAGTTCTTCTTTGTAAGAAGTTCTTTCTCTCTCTTTAACCTAGAGTGTTCTCTGGATCTTTTGTAAAGAGTCGAGTTGTAATCTATAGTCATGTCTTGGACCTGCTGTGTTTCTCTTGTACCACTCTAAGGGATGTAATACTAGTGAAGAGTGTTTCATTGGTGTTATGTCAATGACTATAGTGTACTACATCAGGCAGCGGTATGCTGGGTCACCATAGCTGGTATCAGAGCATATGCTTTGACCTTAGGACTAAAACCCTTTTAGGAAGATCTGTAGGTTGGATAGTGACTATAGGAGCCATTTTATGTAAACCAAGACTTGTGATGGATATCCACTTGAGGATAAACCTTGTCACACCTAAGTTGGATGCATGTGTCATCTTTCCTAAGGATTAGTTATACGTCTTCTCTAGAGAAATGTCATTTTAATGTAGCTCTAAATAGGTATACCACCACTAAGACATGTTTAGTAAGTTAAAATATCAAATAAAGTTAGGACTGAGATTAGAATATCTTGAGGAGTAATTTACATGGTGTAGTCTATCCATAGAATCCATGTAAGGTAGCAAAATCTTATCATTAAATGGTAATGATAGGCTACAGGATGAAGACTATTAGAGCATGTATAGATGTAATGGGAAGTAATCATGTGGGATTCACTTGAGAATTCTACGTGATAAAGTTGAATTTTGTTCTGATCAACAATAGTAAGCTAAGAAGAAGAGTCGTCATGGTGAGATTTGCTCTTCTATCATGATGACTAGGTAAATCTTAACAAGTTCATGGTGAGAATAGCTCCGAAACCATGATAAGTTTGTAATTAGGACATGTACGCAGTAATAAATCTTGTAATAACTGTAAGTAAAGAACAGTGTAGGTCTATGATAGAAGGCATAGGTGTCATAATATTACGATCATTTTTGGATTAAGGTAGTAACTATAGTGTTATTAGTAGTTTTGAGAGATCATGTGAGGATAGTTAGCGATAGAATGGAAAATTAGTTGTCTTTAGTAGTCCCAAAAGAAAGGTAAGAGGTTAGTCAAGAGCCAAAATGAGATCACTTTGCTCAAAATTATCCTGTTGCAACTGAGCAATTTGGATAAATAGTTTAACCGCTATGGGCTAAGTATCACAAAGTAAGCCTATACTAGGAGGTGTCATATACTACACAGCTAAGCCTGAATTCTAGAGGTATTATACTCAACTACTATATTATGAGCTTAGAATGATGTGTGTTATATGTACCACATTTGGATTTCTTGGTTTTCTTGGATCTTCTTGATTGACTAGATCTGTACATGAAGTTTGACTTGGTGTGCAAATGCATGTTGTATCATTAAGTTATTACTTGATGTTATAGACCTAGATAGAAAAGGTAATTCATGTAAGGGAGTGACGAGTTTCGAAGATCAAGATGAAGACTTGCAGGAAGAAGGAAGCCAAATGTAAGGAGTATCAACACTATTTTGAAGGATGGATCAATCCCAACTCACTATGAGCGGGAAATAAGAAGGAATAGTAGTGTTGAAAAGGGTGTGGAGCAACATTAAAGGATGAATCTAAGTTCACTCAAAGCGGGTGACGTTGCTCAGAAGCTAATGAAGTAGTTATACCTAGTCCATGGAAGTAACATGAAATGGAGCAAAGAAGAAGTCTGGGAACAATAATGGTATTCAAACTCTGACAACTCAGAGAGAATGCCAGCAGTAAGTCCAAAACCGATAGACTAATCCGTACACCTAGAAGGATCCACAGCTAGTATCTGTAGCTGGTATTATAGCGGTGTAGTTAATCAGGTCATCTTTGTAGGATTTAAGAGCATAAAACTTGGCCTAAGTTAAGTTAGACCTAAGGAAGTATGAAATTAAGGCGATCGTTTTTCGAGACGTTCCACGAAATCGGGTTTAATAGTGAGGAATGATGTCTAAGAAGATAAAAGTAAGACAAGTAATGTTGGTAGATTCGTTTCGGAGATCCACAACTGTGTGGGTATATCGCAGATTCTTTCGTGAAACCTTGTAGAGGTGAAGTATAAGCTAGACAGAGACCAATATCCTTACTATTGAGTTAATTTGCATTATACATACAGTTTAGAGACTGTTAGAAGACCCCAAGGGGAAGAGTAAATAATAAACACTGAAGTGTTGTTACCTGTTTCTTTGAGTAAACAGTAAAAGGGAGGCATTGTTACTCAACTCTTCAAATACAGGTTGAAAAGAAGTATTAGATTATGATGAGGTTAAGCCTTATTCTCATAAGGTTATAAGAAATCATCATTATAGAAGTACTCCCAAGAGTATGTCAGGATGAAAGACCGAAGCTTATTTCAAGATATTTGTGCTCAAACCTTAAGGAAATTAATAAATGGAAGTTGAAGAAGTACTTAAGGTGATAACGAAAGATTATCTAAGGCTTGATAAGGTAAAAGTTTGAAGGTGTTAAAATAGATTAATCCTAATAGACTAATTTGAAAGGACACAACTCTTAAGTGGTCCTTAAGAGGGAATAAAGCACATCCAATCATATATATGTAGAGGAACAAGAAACTCCGATAAGTATGGACTAAAACTATTCAAAACTAATCTTCAAAAAGACTACCAGTATAAACCATACCATGATAAAGCAAAATTTTAGTCTTTTGGCCACAACTATTGTCTAATAGAATTTAAAACTCTGTTTTAGTGAGACTTCCTAGACCTTACATAGTATAATAAGGAAGCTCGATGATCAAGTAAAAGAGTTGGATTAGAATACCTAATCAGGGAAATAAACTAAATAAGAGACCCCAATTTAAGGATTTTATAATAAGGACATATCCCTAAGGGATGGTAGTAAAAGGAACTTTGGGGTATTGGAGACAACAAGTTGGAGATTGTCAGGTATGATGAGAGCTCAAGGAAAATATCTAGATACGGGATACTGCAATTATCCCCAATTGTGATCACAATGGAATTGAGAAATGTCATGATCAATACAAGTCAACACCTCATTCCGAAACGCAAGAGAGTACGAACTTCAGGGACGAAGTTTATTTTAAGAGGGAGAGTCTGTAACATCCCAGCATTAGAGCTTAGAAATAAGCTGAGATAATGCGTGTGCATTGCGTTCATGCATAAGAAAATCCGGGAAATTTTTGCGCAAAACTAAAACTGTGGAGGAATTGATGTCTCTCTTGTACTAGTGGGAACATGACTACAAGTGCGACAGATTTCAACATGACCTCTACTGTAATTTCATGTTTTGGGAAACAATTCAAATCATATTTGAAATTGAGATTTGAATTTCAAGTTTGAATACCTTGGAATTTAGAATATTCCAATGTTGAATAAAGAATACTTAAAGAGTAAAGTAATGCCAAGAAATGAAATTAAATTTTTAATCAGATAAATAAAGGAATTCCATAATTAGAAAATAATAATAAATAAATAATGGTATTCTTTGTTAGATAAATAGTAATAGTAATGTACAAGTCTGAATAAATGAGACAAAAGGGAATTCTTTATTACATTGAATATTTTATAAGTTACAAATAATAAATACACAGTACAATATGTGAATACTACTATAGAGTTTCAAAAGAGAAAATAAATTACATTGTCTTTACAATTATCCAAATAGAAAGGAATATTACAACAATAAGTAAAAAAGAAAAAGGAACCTAAACTAAAACCATAGCTATAGTCTTTATCTTTTAATCTCCTTTTTTTCTATTTCTTCATCCCTGCAAAAAGAAACAAAAAGACAAAACAATAATATTTTGGAATGTTAAAATGTTGTCATCATCCTAGATGAGGCATTTTGGTTCTATAACGCAGCTAGAGGACACTCAGAACTTGTCCTAATATCAAATTAGTGTCTAGAGGGATCAATGCTAATCTAAAGGCAACATTGGATCATGGACCAAATTTGGATCAGAGAAGGGACAAGGGCACTGACTAATCCCTCTAACCTAGTCAAGTTCTTAATTTAAAAGCCACATTTGCAGTCAGATCAGTTTGCTACTGGTATAAATTATCAACATGAACTAAATCAACTATTGATTATTTAATAAGCCCACAATTATAATTAAGACAAGTAATCAATTATATTTCATCTACTTAAATAAAAGAAAGCCATTAGATAGATGGAAAGCCCATATGAGCAGTACATAACTACATATCAGCATCCCAAACTGAGTTTACACACTGGCAGCATAGAAATAAATGCCAAGGAAAGGATAAGAGCAACCCGTCGTTGCTTGCACAAGGAGAAGGAGAAAGGTGACTTGGTGGCATGCACCAGAGTGGGGCCATACACACAAGCAGCACAGTCATTGCATGCAAAGTGGGTGTTGTCACCTCCATAGCAAAGGACCAGCAGTATAAACGATACGAGCTCCTTGACCTAGCCGTAGCTAGCTACAACACCCTCACCAGTCCATCACAACACCATAAGAACACCACATGTTCTTCCCAGTTCATTAGCAAAATCACACAAGCAGCTATCTATTAGCTACATGCAAGATCTATCAACAAGAACATAGGTTTATCCACTAGGATAGCCACAAACCTACAGCTAGATTCTTTGGAAATCTATCAAGAAGCTAGGAGGAGCAGGCCAGCCATAAGAAGGGAGTTTATTCAAGATCCAGGAGGACAAACTCTATAGAAAAAAGCTCCAGAAGACATCCAGATTACCAGAAGAAAAAGGCAACAAGCTACAAGAGGCATCAAGGTAGAAATTCACTGGGAACACCAGCTAGATCTAGTAGTATATCTGTTCTTATCAGCATATAAGGTACAAAAGAATGACAATGATATTAGGTAGAGTGTTTCTCTCAGTCCTACATAGAGGTGATATGCAAAGTCATCGTCAAGAATAAAGAACCACTAGTTAGTACCTATCCTTATCCAAATTATGTGCCTCGGGCTATGCATCACTGGCTGACCAAGAAAACAACAACATTTATAAGTGGAATGCATCAATATAAAGAATCTAACACACTGAATACTTAATTTAGATCCATTCCTATATATCTGGATGATATTGTGATCACCATAAACCTAAAGAGACACAACCATCAAACTATGACATGTCTACTACATCTAGGAAGTTGTTCTATAAGCTTATGCTCATCAAAAGCACTAAATTCAAACACAGAAATAAAATCCAACAACCAAACCAGGAAGTTACAACCAGTACAAGTATAATCCCACACATTCCTTTTTTTACTTACAGAACAAGATTAAAATAAAATCATTGCTGCTATCTATTTACTACACAACAAGTAATTAATCATCTATATGTGTTACCTATATATATTCAGCTTGCTCAGATGATCTATGCCCACCTGTGCACCTCACACACGCATGATCTGAGAGGTATTTGTGTGGAACATATGTGTCTTAGGATATATGCAAGTGTTCAAATAAATACCACATGTTCTCGTGTGATTAAATCTTGTATGTTCACTCTTATAACTCACATACACCTTGTTTGACACATACTCGTGTAGATGCAAATAACCAAAAAAAAATTAGACCATATCTTTACAACAGCATCTGTGAATTAGTTATCAGATTTCTAAATCAAGTAGACCATCCGTCCATACAAGTTTTACTCTTAGTCACCACTAGAACAAAGCCAGACTACGGGAAGAGATCACAATTTCCCATCTAGCATGGCAGCAAACCATATACACCTGACCACCAGATGAAAACAACAAATCATAGTCCTTTACTCATGAAAGTGTGATGAACCGGAGATCACTACACCACCACCAGTCCTAATTAAATTTGTCAATCACCTAAATACGCATCCGACCAACATCACAACCTAGTTCATGTCCAGAAATTCACCCACACACCATAATCCTAAACCTAGCACAATTCATCGGCTCGAAGGCCGGTCACAGAAGGGTCATACCTGAGCCGTAGATGTAGCAGAGGAGGTTGTTGCAGATGTCGTAGTCGAAGCAGAGGAGAGGGACAAGCCGCAACCTACAACTTCACCAAAGTGTAGGAGGCCATGGCCAATCCAGGCCATGGGCATAGCAGCAGCCACACCATTGGAAAGGAAGCGGTTGAGGCAGATGGAGGACAACCAGCACGAGCTCGTGGTGGAGGTCATGCCCGACAAGGAGGCGCTAGGGCGCAGGTGCCGATCCAGCGGCCGCGACCAAGGCATGGGCTAGGGTTTCGGCCAGGCGCGTGCGAGGCGCGGTTGAGCCAAATTGACGGGGGAAAAAGGAAGAGGAGGAGGAGGAGGTGGCGAGGCAGCGTCGGTGAGTGGTGGCTGGCGACGGCCGGGATGGCATCGGCGGCGGCGGCGGGTCCGTGAGGTTGCGTGAGGAGAGAACAAGAGGTGTCCGTCGCGTGCGCGTAAGAGCAAGGCAATAGTAGAGCCAGCTGTGTCCATGTCGTCTAGTCCATCTAAAATCTAATAGTCAATATGTACAATAGTTATAGGTAAAATTATATTATTTTATTAATGTATGATCCACTTTTAACTCTCACATAGTGCCTAGGAGCACGTGCTGCAGCTGGTTCTTAACTAAGCATCCACTCCTCTTCTCTCCTCTTCTCTCATTCAACTAAACATAAATATATTATTTTAAATCCTATAGTCCGCTGTTTGCTCTAAGAGAGATGGAAGGAATGGTACACGCATGTATGCCTGAACGCCTGTATGCCTGTATGCGTGTGTATTTCCGATCAAACTCAGTGTGCGTGCGTATGTGCTATTCAAAGTCCACCCAGCAACGTGCGTGTGTTGTGGTTGCCATCGGCGTGCGTGTGTCTATGGTGTTGCGTCGTGTGTGCACAATTGGGTTTGCCCAAATCGTTGCACTAGTGTATACGGTGTGCTAATTAGCCTAATTAAGCCCAACATCTAGTCTCACTAATTGATCCATTTAGCTCTAGTCAAATTAACCAATATGTTAATATGTCTGAATATGTAACACTAGTGTATTCTGGTGTGTATTCTGTAGCAACTAATACATACACCAAAATGTACCAAATTTTGCACTCTATAAGAAAATAATTCGTATTTAAATAGTCTAATATTGTTCCAGAAAAAAAATGAATAACTAAATTTGTATCCACATTTTTTAAATATTAGGACCACTATTTATTCTTAATTATTTCAATATCCCTAGAAAAATATTAAATCCTTAAAACTCTTAAATACTCCCTCCGTCTCAAAATAAGTGATGTAGGTTTGTCTAGATTCGGATGTATCTAGACACGTTTTATACATAGGTACATGTGAATCTAGACAAACTCAAATCACTTATTTTGGGACAGAGGGAGTAGTATTTTTAAAAATAGTAGAAATATTGGTTCAACTCTAATTAATAAGTATTGTGATTATGATTTAAACATGCGTTTGCGCTGACCTTTGAAAACATTTAGAACTCGAGCCACACTTTAAGCCATATTCTCACACAAACTCAAGTCAAGTCCAAATGTTTGACTTCATATACATATCCATGTTTGATATTGTTTGAAATAAATTTATGATCGGATCTTAAGTAGGAGGTCACAACTAGGATTTTGTATTGATTGTTTTGCTTAGGTAGATGATTCATCTTAAGATATTAAGTTAACTCATATACCTAAGATCACCATGTCTTGTTAGTTGTTTATCCAATAGTGTACCCTTAAGATAATAATAGCAAGCCAAGTCTTGAACCTTGAGTTATACCAATGTTAAACCCTAAGCTTAGTATTAAGATGTCAATCCAAATTACTCTAGGATATCATTATTCTTTCAACTCAACTAGGGTGTTGCTACTAAATGATATTATCCTCTTAAAGGATGATATCCATATACCATATATCTGAGACCGTGACCATAGCTCGTAAGAGAACCTAAATAATTATTGTTGATCAAGTAATACCCTTTTGAGACCCTACACCAATTGTAAGTCAATAACTTACATGTTAACCCTAACACGCCATTCACTTACATCGAAAGTGGATGATTTCACATCCTTAACCATACTTAGTATAAGCCTAGACCTTAGTACTACTTTAAGTATACTAAGTCTTGAGTTCACCTACACTTTGTAGTGAACCTTAGACATGTACTCTTCCATAATATACATGCTAGTTTTAGATCCTTAGAGCTAAGTCAATACTTATAGATTACATTCTGATAACCTCTAAGGATTGTCTAGCTTAGTATAATTAACATTCTCTTTAAAAGTTATTCTTTTTACCACTTCAAACAAACACACTATGATATTTCTTTTAAGTCTTAATAACTTAACATGTGGACTTTCATAATAATTACATGGTACCATTCAACCTTACTCTTGTACTGTTGTTGTGCTTTACCTTTTATGTCTTGTATGTTAGTCTTAATTTCTTTGTAGATATATTTGCTTGTGAAGTAAATTTGAAGATAAACCAAATCTTAAAGAAAACAGCTAAGTTCAACTCATTCACAATATTGGGTATTACTTCAGGATTTTACAAAATGCATAGCATTACTTATGCATAATTGCATCTTGCTTCTTTAAACATTAGTCCTTATCAGACCAATGATGTTGTTTGTAGAATTTGGATCTTCTACTGTCTTGAAGACTGTGAGTGCATAATCTTGCAATCACAAAAGGCAAGTTCAGAACTTGCTCATGTCCTTTGATTATTTTCTATGCTTGTAACTCAAATGTTGTCATCACCTGCATTTCAAAAAGATCGAAAGCACTATTTTCACAATTAACTAGAAATATCGGTTACTGATCTAGGATGATCATCTAATCTATCATAATTGGCAATGGAAACACCATTGTACAATAATGTATCATCTAGGACTTAACAACCAATGTCGCTAGTGATTCTAGTGCCGTACATTACGCGTCAACCATGAGATTTGGAATGGGACGGAGAAGTCAGCTATACCTTCTTCCTTTCACATGGACGGATGACCTTATCGTGAGGCTGTTGATTCTCGTGGAGTTCCAGAGAGTCCAGCACATGGGTGGGACCCCTTAGTTCCCCGCGAGCTAGGTGTCTAGATTATCTGTGCATAACTGTCTGGGTCTGAGCTCATCATAGCTGATGGTGACTGCCAGACAGAGCTCGAGAGGCTACCCAAAGAGTAACCGTGGTAGTTCTTCTCAGGGGATCGTGTCTTCATACGGGGTCACGGAGAGGGCAGCGATTGGCTTGAATCTTAGACTGGGCCCCACATCAAGGAAGTATGGACGAGAATGCAACTCCGATGTGCAACAAAGCTAAGGTCTCTTGTGGGATAAGTGACGCACCTCTGCAGAGTGTAAGAATTGTGACATGTTACTCCCTGTTCCGGGAAGGAGCTACGAACGCGGCAGGAAAGGAACCCCATGAAGGTTCTGGTCAACTTGTGAAGGCTGCCGGACATAGTTTTCAGAATAAAAGTAACCTTTGAATAAATGTTTATGAAAACCTGCATTTCCAACGACCTATGGTCTGTGGCTGTAGAGATAGTGCATCATACACTCCTTTTTAGTGAACTTGCTGAGTACGCCCGTACTCAACTATACCTTCTTAACCCTTGATAGGTTCTGAGTCGTTGAAGACGACGCCAACATCACTATCTGCTCAAGAAACCATCATCGGTAGCTCAAGTCCTTCAATAAAGTCAAGGAAGTCAACATATACATCAACTGAAGTAAAGAAAAAGTTCCAGATTAGCTAGGAATAGATTCTCTAGCCATAAAACCTACTTCTGTCGAGCATTGCAATAGCAGCAATGGCAAGCCAAATAGTTTAGATACTAGTCTTAGTTTCTAGATAGTTCTGAGTTATTATTTCTAGTTCTTCTTTGTAAGAAGTTCTTTCTCTCTCTTTAACCTAGAGTGTTCTCTGGATCTTTTGTAAAGAGTCGAGTTGTAATCTATAGTCATGTCTTGGACCTACTGTGTTTCTCTTGTACCACTCTGAGGGATGTAATACTAGTGAACGGTGTTTCATTGGTGTTATGTCAACGACTATAGTGTACTACATCATGAAGTGGTATGCTGGGTCACCGCACTAACCAACCAATAAGAGTTCAACACTTGCGACCATAGAGGATTTCAAAGGGTGCCATCTTGAGACTCTTTTGGAAGTTGTTGTTGTAGGAGAATTCAGCATATGGGAGGCACTCTTCCCACTTCATGCCAAAGGAGATGACGCAAGCCATATTCTCACACAAACTCAAGTCAAGTCCAAATGTTTGACTTCATATACATATCCATGTTTGATATTGTTTGAAATAAATTTATGATCGGATCTTAAGTAGGAGGTCACAACTAGGATTTTGTATTGATTGTTTTGCTTAGGTAGATGATTCATCTTAAGATATTAAGTTAACTCATATACCTAAGATCACCATGTCTTGTTAGTTGTTTATCCAATAGTGTACCCTTAAGATAATAATAGCAAGCCAAGTCTTGAACCTTGAGTTATACCAATGTTAAACCCTAAGCTTAGTATTAAGATGTCAATCCAAATTACTCTAGGATATCATTATTCTTTCAACTCAACTAGGGTGTTGCTACTAAATGATATTATCCTCTTAAAGGATGATATCCATATACCATATATCTGAGACCGTGACCATAGCTCGTAAGAGAACCTAAATAATTATTGTTGATCAAGTAATACCCTTTTGAGACCCTACACCAATTGTAAGTCAATAACTTACATGTTAACCCTAACACGCCATTCACTTACATCGAAAGTGGATGATTTCACATCCTTAACCATACTTAGTATAAGCCTAGACCTTAGTACTACTTTAAGTATACTAAGTCTTGAGTTCACCTACACTTTGTAGTGAACCTTAGACATGTACTCTTCCATAATATACATGCTAGTTTTAGATCCTTAGAGCTAAGTCAATACTTATAGATTACATTCTGATAACCTCTAAGGATTGTCTAGCTTAGTATAATTAACATTCTCTTTAAAAGTTATTCTTTTTACCACTTCAAACAAACACACTATGATATTTCTTTTAAGTCTTAATAACTTAACATGTGGACTTTCATAATAATTACATGGTACCATTCAACCTTACTCTTGTACTGTTGTTGTGCTTTACCTTTTATGTCTTGTATGTTAGTCTTAATTTCTTTGTAGATATATTTGCTTGTGAAGTAAATTTGAAGATAAACCAAATCTTAAAGAAAACAGCTAAGTTCAACTCATTCACAATATTGGGTATTACTTCAGGATTTTACAAAATGCATAGCATTACTTATGCATAATTGCATCTTGCTTCTTTAAACATTAGTCCTTATCAGACCAATGATGTTGTTTGTAGAATTTGGATCTTCTACTGTCTTGAAGACTGTGAGTGCATAATCTTGCAATCACAAAAGGCAAGTTCAGAACTTGCTCATGTCCTTTGATTATTTTCTATGCTTGTAACTCAAATGTTGTCATCACCTGCATTTCAAAAAGATCGAAAGCACTATTTTCACAATTAACTAGAAATATCGGTTACTGATCTAGGATGATCATCTAATCTATCATAATTGGCAATGGAAACACCATTGTACAATAATGTATCATCTAGGACTTAACAACCAATGTCGCTAGTGATTCTAGTGCCGTACATTACGCGTCAACCATGAGATTTGGAATGGGACGGAGAAGTCAGCTATACCTTCTTCCTTTCACATGGACGGATGACCTTATCGTGAGGCTGTTGATTCTCGTGGAGTTCCAGAGAGTCCAGCACATGGGTGGGACCCCTTAGTTCCCCGCGAGCTAGGTGTCTAGATTATCTGTGCATAACTGTCTGGGTCTGAGCTCATCATAGCTGATGGTGACTGCCAGACAGAGCTCGAGAGGCTACCCAAAGAGTAACCGTGGTAGTTCTTCTCAGGGGATCGTGTCTTCATACGGGGTCACGGAGAGGGCAGCGATTGGCTTGAATCTTAGACTGGGCCCCACATCAAGGAAGTATGGACGAGAATGCAACTCCGATGTGCAACAAAGCTAAGGTCTCTTGTGGGATAAGTGACGCACCTCTGCAGAGTGTAAGAATTGTGACATGTTACTCCCTGTTCCGGGAAGGAGCTACGAACGCGGCAGGAAAGGAACCCCATGAAGGTTCTGGTCAACTTGTGAAGGCTGCCGGACATAGTTTTCAGAATAAAAGTAACCTTTGAATAAATGTTTATGAAAACCTGCATTTCCAACGACCTATGGTCTGTGGCTGTAGAGATAGTGCATCATACACTCCTTTTTAGTGAACTTGCTGAGTACGCCCGTACTCAACTATACCTTCTTAACCCTTGATAGGTTCTGAGTCGTTGAAGACGACGCCAACATCACTATCTGCTCAAGAAACCATCATCGGTAGCTCAAGTCCTTCAATAAAGTCAAGGAAGTCAACATATACATCAACTGAAGTAAAGAAAAAGTTCCAGATTAGCTAGGAATAGATTCTCTAGCCATAAAACCTACTTCTGTAGAGCATTGCAATAGCAGCAATGGCAAGCCAAATAGTTTAGATACTAGTCTTAGTTTCTAGATAGTTCTGAGTTATTATTTCTAGTTCTTCTTTGTAAGAAGTTCTTTCTCTCTCTTTAACCTAGAGTGTTCTCTGGATCTTTTGTAAAGAGTCGAGTTGTAATCTATAGTCATGTCTTGGACCTACTGTGTTTCTCTTGTACCACTCTGAGGGATGTAATACTAGTGAACGGTGTTTCATTGGTGTTATGTCAACGACTATAGTGTACTACATCATGAAGTGGTATGCTGGGTCACCGCACTAACCAACCAATAAGAGTTCAACACTTGCGACCATAGAGGATTTCAAAGGGTGCCATCTTGAGACTCTTTTGGAAGTTGTTGTTGTAGGAGAATTCAGCATATGGGAGGCACTCTTCCCACTTCATGCCAAAGGAGATGACGCAAGCACGAAGCATACCTTCAAGAATCTGATTGATCCTTTCAACTTGCCCTTGCGACCGAGGATGGTAGGCTGTGCTGAAGTTTAGCTTGGTTCCCAAGCCTTGTTGGGAATTCTCCCAGTACTTGGAAGTAAAGATGCTGCCATGATCTGAGATGATTTCAAGAGGAACCCCATATAGAGAGACAATTATGTTGATATAGAGCTCGGCCAACTGACTACCAGAGACTGTTTCCTTGACTGGAAAGAAGTGAGCCACTTTTGAGAGCCTGTCAATGACAACAAATATTGCATTGTTGCCTTTCTGAGACCTTGGAAAGCTAGTTATGAAGTTCATCTCTACTTTCTCCCATGTTCATTCTGGAGGCTTCAATGGGTGTAGAAGACCAGAAGGTTTTTTATTAACGGATTTCACTCCGGCAGACGTCACACTCTGAGACATACTTGGCACAATACCGTTTCAATCCAGGTCACAAATACTGCGTTTTCAAGTCCATGTACATCTTTGTGCTGCTAGGCTTGATGGAAAGAATAGAATCATTATCTTCCTTGAGGACTTTCTCTCTTAAGCCAGGAAGTTTTGGAACAACCATCCAGTGATCATAGAAATGATTGCCCCGATCATCTAGGTGATAAGTCTCGTACTTAGGTTTCTGAGACTTGATGGCAAACTATTTGTAGAAAGGATCATCAAGTTTAGCTAAGTGAATCTTTTCTTGAAGGGAAGGAGTAGCTACCAAGTTGGAAAGATAGCCACGAGGTAAAATATCGATGTTGAGTTGATGGAATTCCTTGCACAAGAGAGGCTGTTCACATATGCTTTACGACTGAGGGCATCGACCATCACATTTCTTTGCCCAGAGTGTAGTTGATCGAAAGATCAAAGTCGTTGGTGGTTTCAATCCATCTCCTATGGTGACGGTTGAGGTCTGGCTGCGTGAAGATATACTTCAGACTTTTGTGGTCAAAAAATAGTGCCTCAATCCATACTTTCAAAGCAAAGACAACTGCTGCAAGTTTAAGATCATGTGTCGGATAGTTGAGCTCATGAGTTTTCAACTGGCGGGAAGCATAAGCAATGACTTGCTTTTCTTGCAAGACGACCACACCAAGTCCCTAAAGGGAGGCATCGCAAAATATCTGAAACGACTTTGATGTATCTGGAGGAATCAAGAAAGGTGTGGAGGTGAGCTTTTCCTTGAGTGTTTCAATGCTTTCTTGACACGCCGGTGACCAAAGAAATTTCTTGCCTTTCTTGAGGAGATCAGTAAGAGGTTTAACAAGTTTTAAGAAGTTTTGAACAAAACGGTGGCAATAGCTAGCCAATCCAAGGAAACTCTGAACTTCTTTGACATTTTTGGGAGGGAGCCACTCCACAATCGTCCGAACAGTCTCTGGGTTGACAGCAATGCGCTTTGCAGAAATGACGTGACCTAGATAGGTGACTTCAGGGAGCTAGAATTCACACTTTGAGAACTTTGCATAGAGGCAGTTCTCACAAAGCTTGGTAAGAACACAACATAGATACTCCGCATGCTCTTCTTTTGTCTTGGAATAGACTAGGATGTCATCGAGATATACAACCACAAAATTATCAAGGTACTCCATGAAAACTGAGTTCATAAGCCTTGAGAATGTAGTGGGAGCATTGGTGAGGCCGAAGGACATGACTGTGCACTCATACATGCCATAGAAAGTTGTGAAAGCTGTTTTGGGAACATCTTCCTGGTGAATCTTTATTTGATGATATCCACTTCTCAAGTCAACCTTGGAGAATACCACTGCTCCTGCAAGCTAATCAAAGAGATCGTTCATTCGCAAAAGGGGATATTTATTCTTGATGGTTTTTGCATTGAGAGCACGGTAGTCAACACAAAGCCGACCAGTCCGGTCTCGCTTCTTCACAAAGACTGTTGGGCTGCCCCAAGAGGAATTGCTATGCTGAATAAAACCAAACTTCTCTTGTTCATCAAGCTATCGTTTGAGTTCGGCCAACTCTGCAGGACCCATCATATAAGGCTGCTTGGAGATAGCAGCGGTTCCAGGTTCAAGCTCAATAACAAACTTAACCTCTCGGTTAGGAGGCATACCTGGTAGGTCTTCTAGAAAAACATCTAGTAACTCACAAACCACTAGGACATTTTGCAAGGCTTCCATAACATCAATGTTTTGGACACCCAAGGAGTAGAGATGAGTAGAAGGAGTTCTCGTTGGAGAATATACTATGTGGCCTTCGGGGATCTTCAGAGAAACCGAGTGTTTAGCATAATCAACTACTACTCCATTGGCTTTCAACCAGTCCATGTCAAAAATGACATCAATATCTGAGTTGCCCAGAATAATCAAAGAGGCCGGAATGGAAGAACCCCCAATTTGAATTTGATTGTCATGACTGATCTTGGAAGTTAACCTCCTTGCCCCGAGAGAGAGAACCATTAAACTCTTGGCTAGAGGGTCTATTGATAAGTCATGCTCATTTGCAAACTTGTGAGATACAAAAGAATGCGATGCTCCAGAATCAAATAAAACTCGTGCAGAGACTGAGTTAATAGAAAGCGTACCCAGCACAACTCCAGGTGCATGCTCAGATTGAACAATGTTGATGTTGTTGGCTTGAGCAACAATGTACCCGGGCTTGGTGTTGATGTTGAGAGCCCAAGGCGTAGGTGCGCGAGCAACAATTGTCGAAGAAGCTCTTGGAGGGGGTGGAGGAAGAGCCTTGTTGTTCATTGGACAGTTCCACTACTAGTGTCCAGTGTTCCCACAAGTGAAACAAACACCACTTAGGCGAGGAGCAGAATCCAGGGACTCCACCGTACGACGCGCTCGGGTAGTTGTTGTTGTAGCCCCTTGGAGCGACGTTGTAAGATGAAGGTGGAATTGGCGAGAAATTGGATGGTCTTGGCGGAGCAGGAAGCGGCGGTGTGGTATTAGGGACCCACACACGACGCTTAGAAGGAGCAGGCCCAAAAGACGAACCACCAGTATCGTGACTGTGCTTCTTGGATTCATCATAAGCCTGTTTACTTGCTTCCTCTTGAAGAGCTGCTTGTTGAAGCTTGAGCAACGAGCTTGGAATAGTATGGGTGAGAGCATACTTGATAGAAGCATTGTTCCCTTGACGGAACCTCTTTTTCCTTTTCTTGTCATCATAAACCTCATCACCTCCATAGCAAGATAGATTAGCGAAGTTCTTGATATAAGTGTTGACATTATCATTGCTCTGCTTGAGATTCAGGAACACCTCCTTCATTTGTTCCATGACAATTTTAGGCAGATATTGTTCCTTGAAAGCATTAGTGAATTTCCCCCATGATGGCTGAAATTTAGGTGGGCTAGCTCTCCCACCAAAGAGCGGCTTATCCACACAGAAGGTGAGTAGAAAACTTGACCCTGTCTTGTTCAGCCACATCTGCGGTATCCAGCAGCCTCATGATCTCTTGGAGCCAATCATCGGCATCTAGTGGCTCGATAGTCACCTCAAAGTGCCACAGGGAAAACTTGAGGAAGTCTTTCATGTTGCCACGATGGGGAGGCGGAGGAGGTGGTTCAAAATCATTCCTCCAGACACTCTGCTCGAACCTCTGCTGGTTTTGCTGCATAGTCCCCAGAGTGTTGGCAAGACTGACAAGTGCTGCACCAAGCTCTAGCAAACCCTGGATATCATCATCATTGCGGCAAGGCATCCTGTTATTGATGGAAAAACTTGCGTTAGTACCATAATGGAGAATTATTAATAATCCAAAGTAGCACTAAAACAGAATTAATCAAGATTAAAGGATACAATTTACTAAGATGATATTAAAATATCAAGAAAAGTTCATAGCACCTAGAAGATAGTTAGAATATCGCACACGACTAAAAAGGTGGAACACAAATCTACCAAAGGAAAAATTAAAATGCCAACTATATGTGCAAAATCACTTAACAGATAGAGATTAGCAACTCCACCAATACAATGTACAAGAGCTAATGATGAGAGTAGTGGTATGGTCATGACTCCATCCTGGACTTAAAGCATTACTCCGCACATGAATAGGAAAAATATGGAACCCAACTCTTATCCTTCTTAAGAACAACTTAAAGAGATTTAGCAGCTACCCCTAACTATATCATGTAAGTTAACAAAGAGTAAGATAGATCGCATCAGTTTACAAAGAATAGTAAAAAGAAACTAGTGTGTACCCTTTACTGAAAAGCAAATATGACAGATAGGGTACGATATATTGCTTATTCCTGATTGATCTAGTTGACCACAATTGTCTTGTTGGACCGATTGTGGATTGGAATAAAAGTTTCTTATATAAAGATATTCGTGTTTACTGATTTTGCATACTGATGTCTACGCACTTCTATTCTTGTAGACAGTTGTTGGGCCTCCAAGTGCAGAGGTTTGTAGAACAGTAGCAAGTTTTCCCTTAAGTGGATCACCCAAGGTTTATCGAACTCAGGGAGGAAGTGGTCAAAGGTATCCCCTCTCAAGCAACCCTGCAATCAAGATACAAGAAGTCTCTTGTGTCCCCAACACACCCAGTACACTTGTCAGGTGTATAGGTGCACTAGTTTGGAGAAGAGATAGTGAAATACAAGTGGTATAGATAATTATAAGTGGCAACGGTGCTAGAAAATAGCTCGATGGCGTGGAAAAGACTAAAGGCAAACTGAAATAAAGATAGAAGCAAGCAAACATGTAATAGATCTAATAGCAAACGGTGTTTCAGTGCTTAGAAACAAGGCCTAGGGATCATACTTTCACTAGTGAACACTCTCATATAAATATTTTCTCTTTATGATACTACTCTTAAATACTCTCCGGTTGAACACTCTAATCGATGGTAGGGCTATAACAGCACACCTCAAAGTTCATCTTTCCCATCTAGAAAACCCCACACTGTCACCTTGAGCACTAGATGGTTCCAACAAACACCACAATTTCATAAAGACACCCAACTCCAAATATAACCCATAACAAGTATTTGTAATCTCTAGCCTAAGTGCCACCATGGTGTGCACACTGTCACTTTCACACACATGGGGAGAGCAGAGATCTATTAAAGCACTTGAGTAGCAAGGTAGATCTACTTGATTACAAAGCTCATGATCACAATAGGATCATGCATAGAGAGAGAGATGAACACATAGCTACCGGTAGAACCCTTAGCCTCGAGAGAGAACTACTCCCTCCTCATCATGGGAATTAGCAATGGTGATGGAGATGGTGGTGGAGATCGATGGAGATGGCTCCGGGGGCACTTCCCCGTCCCGGCAGGGTGCCGGAACAGAGACTTTCTGTCCCCCAAATCTCCCCTTCAATGGAGGCGGTGCTGCGGAACTTTTCGTGGCTGGAGGCTTGACTCTTTAGGGTTTATGCATCGGGAGGCTTCTTATAGGCGAAGAGGCAAGGTCGGTGGGCGGCCAGGGGGCCCACACCACCTGGTGGCGCGGCCAGGGGTAGCCCGCGCCACCACATGGTGTGGCCGCCCTATGGCCCCTCTCCGTCTCGTCTTCTGGCTCCGTGAGTCTTCCCGTAAAATATCGACTTTGGCTTTTGTCCGGTCCAGTTTCGAGAATATTGATTTTCTGACTTTCCTGGAACCAAAAACAGCAGAAAACAGCCAACTGGGACTGTGGCTCTTATTAATAGGTTATTCCAAGAAATCATATGAAAAGTACTCTAAAGTGTGGACAAAACATAAGAAAGTAGATAAAACCAAGCATGGAACATAAAAAATTATAGATACATTTGTAATGTATCAACATCCCCAAGCTTAACTCCTGCTCGTCCTCGAGTAGGTAAGTGATAAAAAAGAGAGAATAATTTTTGAGGTGACATGCACCATCATAAACTTGATCAAATTATTTGTAAAACATTGATAGCTGGGATCATAGTACTTCAATCATAACATGAAAGACAAAGTTCCAACAATAAGACAAAGCAACTATGTTGCAACATGAAAAGGCACAAACAAAAGATTCATGAATAACAATGCTTTGCAAGACGTTTGTTTGTTTCACATAAAGAAAACATAGCATAGTGGCATTTAGCTCGTCCCTCATAGAGTAGCAAACATAAATGCATAGGACACCTTCAAAGTTCATAAGAGTGACTAGATACAAATAGTTTAAAACAAGCAATATCAAGGTTATGTATCTATCAACAAGTCTTGGGACAATGCACATAGAACTAAGAATGGCCAGTATGCTCTCAAAGTAGGTGCATAAAGATAGAAGGTGGGGACTCAACATAAAAGTAAAAGAAAAAGGGCCTTCATAGAAGGAAGTAGAGACTCAAGTTTCATAAAGAGCTTCCAAAAATTATGGTACTCGTTAGCTTTCAGCTCTCATTGCCCCTATCATAAGCATCTTTAAGTGATTAAGGTTAAAGTGACACAACTAAGAGGATATGCTTGACAAGTTATAAGCTGAAATCTCATGCCCCTTATTTACAAAGACCGAACCTCATGCTACTCAACTTTAGTCAAAAGTAAGCTCTTGTCATTGTAATTACATTTGTATCATAGAGAACCGCCAACGGGGTACCCCTTGCACATGATACATGAGCTATCCCATAATCAAAATGACAAGGCAAGCAGACAATGAGCATCTCAGCGATCTTTTTATTTGCTATTTGCATAGGTTTTTAGTGAGGATGCTTCATAGAGTGCTCATTATGGTGATGCTGCAAGTTTCCACCATGATTAGGCATGGCTTAGGCTAGCGGCCCATGCGTTTCTCTAACACACATACAAACTCCATGATCTTACAAGTTCCACTTTTATTTCACACCCTCGGGATCCATAAGCAAAAGAACGTGATATCAATGGGGTACAAAGTACAAGTGCAATGTTGAAAGCATTCCCCATGATACATGGTTTTGCTAATTTAAACTTATAAAGCGCAAGCATATACGCAACAAAGAAGGACCCAATGGTTCAAGTTTATTAAATGCAAAAAAGTAAAGTGTGCCATCAAGTTCATGAGAGCTTTAATCACTAGTTTTCTCATAACAAGTTTAATTTGGAAGATAAACAAAAGCATGAATATACTTGGAATAGCATAAGCTAGTAGGTAGGTATGGTGGACTCTTTGGAATAACTTGGTTTAAGGAGTTGGATGCATGAGTGGAACTCATACTTGGTTGTGGAGGCTAGCAAAAGACTGGGAGCGACAAACTAAGAGACCAATAATGGCCATAATCATGCAAAGCGACAAAACATCATTGATCAAAGCATAAAGTGATACTACAAGTTGAAAACTAAAGGATCATCAAGGCTATGGTGACTTGGGATAGTCATAACATGGTGTGAGCATGCGCCAAGTCAACCCAAATAAAACATCAAAGGAGAATACCACAATACTATGCTTTAATATGCTAAAACAACGCATGATCCTTCCAAGGCACATTAAGAAATCTCAATTGTTTATAACAAGTCATGCTACAACAAATAATACTAAGCATAAAGCCAAAAAAATATCAAGCATGGCATGACAAAGCATAGGCCACAGTCAAAAACAAGCTCTCTTTACCACTTAAGCATGAACTTTTCCTACTCTTTTCCAATCCAAACGAAACTATTTGAAAACCAATGCATGAAAGAGGGGGTCCAACCAATTTATTCAGCAAGCTAAGAAAACAAAGCAAACGAAAAACCAAAACAAAAATGAAAAAGAAGACGCTCCAAGAACAACATAACTGTGCATGAAACAATAAAAATGAAGCGTTTGGAAGAAAACTGGGATTTTTTTATTGATGAAGAAGGGGATGCCTTGGGCATCCCCAAGCTTTGACGCTTGTACCTCTTGAATATTTCTTGGGGTGACACGTGTGGCATATCCAAGCTTGAGCTTTAGTCCATCCTTCATCTTATTACTCATTTCTTCCATACACCTGAATTTTTTCCATCATACAAAACTTCACACAATCTTTATTAGCAACATTAGTGCACTCAAGATTTAGGTTCAGTTTCAACCCCAATAAACTTCTATTAGAACACTAGCTACTGAAGCACTTCCCCAAAAAGCTCAGTTCCCCAAAAGAACTCAAAAAGGAACCAACAAGAAACAAATGCTAAAAATGGCAGAAATCTGTCAAAATAGACCAGCAGGTAAAGACGAATTTTTTCGAAGACCTTCTGTTGCTCAAATCAAAAAGTGTTGAACTAACGAAAGTTTGATAACAACCTGGGGCAGAAACACAAAAATTCACGCCTGAAAAGGATGTACAAAGATTTTACACGAATGTTTATGGTGAAGCACAAAAATCTGTTTCGGGACAGCAACTTTCCCAAGCATTACTTCTCTCTCATTAGAGGTTACTCTTGGCACAAAAACCACACAAAAATGGTAAGGAGCAGTTATTACAGAGGTAATAACTTGCAAGATTCATCTAAAACTTTTGGGTTATCTCCTAATAAGTACTTTTCTTTAACGCCTTTAAGTTAGGCATGATAGTTTGAGAAGATGCTCACATAAAAAAATATAAATTGAAGTAAAAGAGAGCATCAAGAATCAAATTCAAAGCACATTTAAGTCTAACCCACTTCCTATGCATAGGAATCTTGTAAAGAAACAACTCATGAAAGCACAAAGCAACGAGCATAGGAAAACAAAACAATTGCAACTTCAAGACTTTCAACATAAAGAGGGGAAACTTAATATTGTTGAGACACATAAAACCATGTTTCCCTCTCTCATAATAACTTTCAGTAGCACCATGAATAAAATTAACGATATAACTATCACATAAAACATTCTTATCATGAGCCACATGCATAAAAGAATTAATACTCTCCACATAAACATAGTCATTCTTATTAATTAAAGTGGGAGCAAATGCAACAAAATAGCTATCATTATTATTCTCATCACCATAATCATCAAATATAGGAGGCATATTGTAATCATAATTAACTTTCTCCTCAATAGTAGGTGGACTGAAAACATCATATTCATCATTATAATCATCATATATTGGAGGTTTTGTATCATCATACGCAATAGAATAGCTATCTTCCAAAGCTGGAGAACTAAAAAGATCATTTTCATAAACACTAGCTTCCCCAAGCTTAGACTTTTCCATAGCATTAGCAATAATGGTGTCCAAAGAACTCATACGAACAACATTGCTATTAGCATGCAAATAAAGTTCCATAGGTTTTTTAATTTTCTCTTCAAACACTTCATGTCCTAACTCAAGATAAATACTATAAAGCTCTCTAATTTTGTTGTTGTTTTCCATTAAGCCTAACTAGTGAAAACAAGAAACAAAAAGACAAAAATGCAGAATCTAAAGGAAATAACTTTGAGCACTCACACCGGAGGATGTGAGTACCTTTTACCTTACCTCCCTGGAAACGGCGCCAGAAAATAGCTTGATGTCTACGCACTTCTATTCTTGTAGACAGTTGTTGGGCCTCCAACTGCATAGGTTTGTAGAACAGCAGCAAGTTTTCCCTTAAGTGGATCACCCAAGGTTTATCGAACTCAGGGAGGAAGTGGTCAAAGGTATCCCCTCTCAAGCAACCCTGCAATCAAGATACAAGAAGTCTCTTGTGTCCCCAACACACCCAATACACTTGTCAGGTGTATACGTGCACTTGTTAGGCGAAGAGATAGTGAAATACAAGTGGTATAGATAATTATAAGTGGTAACTGTGCTAGAAAATAGCTCGATGGCGTGGAAAAGACTAAAGGCAAACTGAAATAAAGATAGAAGCAAGCAAACATATAATAGATCTAATAGCAAACGGTGTTTTAGTGCTTAGAAAAAAGGCCTAGGGATCATACTTTCACTAGTGAACACTCTCATATAAATATCTTCTCTTTATGATACTAATCTTAACTACTCTCTGGTTGAACACTCTAATCGATGGTAGGGCTATAACAACACACCTCAAAGTTCATCTTTCCCATCTAGAAAACCCCACACTGTCACCTTGAGCACTAGATGGTTCCAACAAACACCACAATTTCATAAAGACATCCAACTCCAAATATAACTCATAACAAGTATTTGTAATCTCTAGCCTAAGTGCCACCATGGTGTGCACGCTGTCACTTTCACACACATGGGGAGAGCAGAGATCTATTAAAGCACTTGAGTAGCAAGGTAGATCTACTTGATTACAAAGATAATGATCACAATAGGAGCATGCATAGAGAGAGATGAACACATAGCTACCGGTAGAACCCTTAGCCTCGAGAGAGAACTACTCTCTCCACATCATGGGAATCAACAATGGTGATGGATATGGTGGTGGAGATCGATGGAGATGGCTCCGAGGGCACTTCCCCATGCCGGCAGGGTGCCGGAACAGAGACTTTCTGTCCCCCGAATCTCCCCTTCGGTGGCGGCGGTGCTGCGGAACTTTTCGTGGCTCGAGGCTTGACTCTTTAGGGTTTATGCATCGGGAGGCTTCTTATAGGCGAAGAGGCAAGGTCGGTGGGCGGCCAGGGGCCCACACCACCTGGTGGCGCGGCCAGGGCTAGCCCGCGCCACCACATGGTGTGGCCGCCCTGTGGCCCCTCTCCGTCTCGTCTTTTGGCTCCATGAGTCTTCCGGTAAAATATCGACTTTGGCTTTTGTCCGGTCCAATTCCGAGAATATTGATTTTCTGACTTTCCTGGAACCAAAAACAGTAGAAAACAGGCAACTCACACTGTGGGTCTTATTAATAGGTTAGTCCCAGAAATCATATTAAAAGTACTCCAAAGTGTGGAAAAAACATAAGAAAGTAGATAAAACCAAGCATGGAATATCAAAAATTATAGATACATTTGTAATGTATCACATACTGGGAATGGAACTTGATGTAACCCATTGGAAACACTCTTTGAGACTCATTATCTGTTATATACGATAGGCTAATTAAGTCCTTAAATTTAAGAAACCTTACTTTCTTACACAAAACTGTTATGTTGTTATGCTGCTCGTGCAATCAAAACTGAGAATAGAAGAAAAAGAGTTCCCTTGGGACCCATCCTCTTCTCCTTCGCTTGTCAGATAGATCGTGTCGGTTTAAAAATATGCATGTTCATATGGAATGTACCAACAATTGATAACCAAAGGCAGATTGCGACAACAAGGTTGTATGCAATAGATAGACAAAGAATTACACACATATTGGGGATATACTTTCCGGGTATCCTTACAGATCCTCACTGACCAGGGTGGCCCACTTCAGGTTAGAGCTTTGCTTCACGGGCGGCCTAGTTAGGGAGAGCAGACGGAGTCCAATCCGACTACGGAAAGGCCCAGAAGACTTACCGACTTAGGCCCATAATGTTACTTGTAGTTCAATATGTACTCTGTAACCAACTCTTAGTCGTAGCCGGATTGATCTCTCCTGTAAACCCTAGGTCGGATATCTATATAAGCCATCCTAGGGAGAGCCTTTAGGACACACCTCAATAGTCTACAATCTCAACTCGCACAGGCGAAACCCTTGTAACCCATATTCCGGCTCTGCCGTATTATTGGATTGCTAGCAGGAGTAGGGTCCGTCCAAAGCCGGCGGATTCGAACCTGGGTAAACTTGTGTGCTCACCGTCTCGGAACACCGTACGTCTCACACCCCTCTCTCCCGCACGCCTCGAGGACCCCCTCATGGCGTACTTGTCCTCAAACCGACGACAGTTGGCGCCCACTGTGGGGCAAGTGAGCTTCGGATCTGCGTTCCGAGTGGAATCTGCAAGAATCGGAATCGGCGAGACCATCGCCGTCGGTCGCATCCTCTACGCCAGTGATGTCCCTCTCATCATTCTCGACGAGACTTGGATTCCGGCTAGGGAGGCCGTGACTGCCTATACTATCATGTCTTTTGGCGAGATCGATGTTTACATCGGTTTCGCTAAACCTGCCCAACCCACCCTAGTGGTGATGATATAGGCAGAAGAATCTTCTGGGTCCCCTTTGTCCGTGGAGGTGACAGAGTTCCAGATCTCAGAAAACCCTAATCCCACCCAGCCTGCACCAGTTGCGGAAATGGTGGAGAAATTCGAGCCTGAAGAAGACCTCACGGTCCAAGTCGAATCTGGAGTGGATCTCCTTGGAGAAGCCGGATCCCAGATCGACCCACCTATGGAAGTCGAAATCCAGGAGGAGCACATCAGCGACACTGATTCCGACTCTGATGATGTCGGGACAGACAGGCCTTTCCTTAGGTACACACTAAGATGTATGATACTACAAGGCGCTAGCGCAAAAGCAATCCTCGAAACCATTAAAAGTTTCGATATGGCTGATCGCGAAAGCCGCAGGTACCTCAGGAAGCACGCATCGCACTTCGTCAGATATGTTGGATCCGGATCCGGCTCTGCCGATGCTGGAGAAAACACCGACTCGGTGCTGGAGGCAATTGGAACAAACGCCGACATTCCCGCATCCTCGGATGAGTCCACGATGTCGGCAGATTTCCAAAAGTTCTCCGCGGAATATGACGAGGAGTACAACTCCAAAGCTGCAGAAGATGGAGAAGCCATGGACGAAGGATCCGGGGAACACTCTCCCAAAGCGCAGGATGATATGGAAGTCGGAGACAATCCCGAACTCCAGATGTCCGAAAGTACCGATCAAAGCTTGACTCCGGGAAACGGACCCAAAGCCGTCTTTACTACCGGCGCTGCCAAGAAGGCAAAGAAGAAGAACAAGAAGAACAAGACCCCGGCAAAAGACCCTCTGACAGAGGAGGTGATTGCTGAGGAATACGAGGAAGACTCGGATGGAGCACTTATCCCAGACGAGCCGAAAAAAGAATCATCGGTGGATGGACACGTGATCACTGAAGGTGCGCGTAAACTCATCGATGCCGCATTAACCACACCTATCCCTATAGCTGCAGAACTTACTGTAGATGAGCTGGACGAAAGGGCCCAAGCCCTAGAAGCGCGTCGTCAACAACTCCTTGATGAAGCCAAAAACATCGAGGTGGAGAAGAAGCGCATGTCAAACAAGGAGTATATGTCCCGTCTACATCAGAAGACACGGAAGCGTCACATAGATGACAACCAATTCCCATGTGTCCGTGCCGTCCTTTTTGGAGATGAGATGGGAAAGTCGCGGAAGGACAACAATGGAGATTGGGTTTACCCAACACCGGTGCAAAATACCGTGGCAGCTCGCGAAATTCTATCGGCTAATCTAGGACCAGAGGAGATACGTTTGGGTATCAAGCTACTCAATAAGGGACTGGAACAACAAAAGGTCACCCTGTCAAGAAGTCAAAAGCTGGTCTCGGATTCCGACCAATGTCGCACAGATCCGGCATGGGCTGACGTAAGATATCACTACGAACGGGTGCAGCATCGTCACCCCGAACGCAGGGAAGACAATTATTCAAGAACCGGATCGTCAAGACAACACCGCAGAACTACACATAACTGGAGCAACGTCGGTCCAGCAGCCGAGAAAGACGCGATCGCTGCACTAATTCCGAGGAATCCTCCCCAAAAAGGAGAAGATAAAGAGAAATGTCGGGAGAAGGATCGTTAGAAAATGCCACCTCCTAGACATGAAAACCGTCCGGCTGAGCCTCGCCATGGTGGGAAAGACGGACGAAGGAACGACGGAAACCACGCTGGCACAAACCAGCAGGGGGCTCGTCATAGTCAAGAACCTCCCCGGAACCGGAATAATGACGCTCCGAATGGAGGCCGGCGATCAGCCGGAAACAACCCAGCTGCACCACCCTCTCCACAGTACAATTATCACAGCGGCCCCCAAGGAGGTCAAGGAGGATGACATGGCGGAGGAGGTGGTGGCAGAAGCTGAAGTCCGGCTCCAAGGCACCGCAGCCACAGCCGATATTCGGGACGATCCCTATCCTCGAACGACGCAAGGCACAGGATCAACTCCAACATAGAGGCTCGGCGCTACAAAAACGATGACATGTACGTGGGCCCAAAGTGCTTCGGATCACGCATCAGAGCTACAAAATTCCCGGAAGGATTTGCTATCTCAAGACATATTCAAGCCTACGACGGCATTGCTCGGCCAGACACCTGGTTACAGGACTTCTTCCAAGCTTGCTGCATCGCCAAAGGCGGAAACAGCCTGGTCGCAACCCGATATCTCCCACTTATGTTGCAGAAGGCGGCACGATCATGGCTCAATGAACTTCTGGCGAACACCATCCACAACTGGTATGATTTACAAAGTGCGTTCTTTCGGAATTTCGAAGGCACATATCGGAGGCCCTGTACGGTTGGAGACCTACAACGTTGCACCCAAAAAGCCGGAGAAACTTGCCGAGGTTATCTCGGACAATGGATTGACACCAAGAACTCCTGCGAGGGAGTAAATGATGAAACTGCGATTGAAGCTTTCATTGCGGGTCTCCCAATTGGTTTACTGTGCCATCGCTTGAAGTGTGACAAGGTTACTGATCTAGGAGAGATGATAGAAACAGCGAGCAAGTATGCAGATGCTGACGACGACGCAGATGGATTACTCAATGTCCTGGCCGTACCTCAGTCAGCAAATACAAAGCAACAGGCTCAGAAGCGCAAAAACACCTCGAAAGAAAAACCCAACGTGGAGACGACAGTAGTCACTACTGTTTCCGGGTCTGGAGGACGAGGAGGACGTGGTGGAGGCCGCGGGCGTGCTCGTGGGACATCAAGGGTCCAAGGTAGAGGAGAGCAACAACCAGGCAAAACCTACACTTGGGCCGACATCGCCAATAACCCATGTGTGCATCACTTGGACGCCAATGGGGGCTCGTCCCACACCAACACTGAATGTCGTTTTAACGACGACATCAAGAGAGATGATACCGCAGGCTACAAAGCTAAGGGGAAGAAGGGAAAGAAAAACCCCGAAAAAGACAAAGCGACCAAGGAAGATTCCGACATGGAGGAAGCCGACGCTTCAAATCCCAAGTCGGAAGGGAAGAAAACTTTTCCTACCAAGAAGGACACTTACGTCACCTTCCTCGGATCTCAACCAGCAAAGGTCAAGAAAGCAGTTCTCCACGAGCTCAACGCAACAGTTCTGGCTGTCCCTCAGTATCTGGACTGGTCGGAAGTGGCAATAATGTTTGACCGCGTTGATCATCCGCCTAAACTACACAGGCGAGGAAAATACGCCTTAATCGTCAATCCACTTATTGACGGTTATGGTTTCTCCAAGACCCTCATGGACGGTAGTAGCAACATCAATATTCTCTATGTAGAAACGCTACGCCAGATGAAGATCTCGGAAACACAGCTTAACGATAGCTCTGTAATTTTTCACGGAGTTGTCCCAGGAAGACAAGTTAATTCCCTGGGAGAGATCACTTTGGATGTTACTTTTGGAACACCAAAAAATTATCGAACGGAGGCACTTTCCTTCGAAGTGGTCCCGTTCAAGAGCGCATACCACGCTATATTCGGACGTCCGGCTTACTGGGCTTTTATGGCTCGTCCGTGTTACATTTACAATATGGTGAAAATTCCAGGTCCCAACGGCGTGATCACCATCAGGGGAGACCCGAAGAAAGCGCGAGAGTGCGAGGATGGAAATGCCGCCTTTGCCGAAGCCGTGCTGCACGCCCAGGAGTACCAGGAGATCAAGAAGAGCATAGATCCATCCGAGATGCCCGCGACGAAGAAGGAGGTGACAAAGCCAAATCCAGAGTTCAAGGCATCAGAAGAGACGAAGACGACGCCGTTGAAGGATGATGAACCCTCCAAGGTGACTCAGATAGGCGTAGGCCTAAGTAGCGCATAGGAAAGCGCGCTCGTCAAGTTCCTCCGAGCAAACCAAGATATCTTCGCATGGCAGCCATCTGACATGACCGGAGTACCTAGGGAACTTGCCGAGCACTCTCTAAATGTAAACCCGAACGCTAAACCCGTCAAACAGTCCTTACGACGGTTTGGTGATGAAAAGCGTAAGGCAATAGCTAAGGAACTAGCATGGCTCGAGTTAGCCGGATTCATAGAAGAGGTCATCCATACTGATTGGTCGGCCAACCCTGTAATGGTCCCTAAAAAGGACACCACTGATTTAAGGATGTGTGTTGATTATACTGCCTTGAACAAGGCTTGTCCAAAAGATCCGTTCGCTCTGCCTAGAATTGATCAAGTTATCGATTCTACGACAGGCTCGGAACTCCTCTGTTTTCTCGACGCATATTCCGGTTATCACCAAATCCGGATGAAGGAATCTGACAAAATCAAGACTTTATTCATAACCCCTTTCGGAACCTTCTGTTATGTTACGATGCCCTTTGGGCTGAAGAACGCAGGAGCTACGTACCAGCGCACGATGCAGCGTTGTCTCCATGATCAACTCGGACACAATGTACATGCATACGTGGATGATATCGCGGTCATGTCCAAAAAGAAGGAAACATTGATTTCCGACTTAGAGGAGACGTTCACCAATTTATGAAAATACAACATCATGCTTAACCCGAAGAAATGCTTCTTTGGAATACCAGCCAGAAAATTGTTAGGTTTTATCGTGTCTCAACGAGGCATAGAGGTGAATCGTGACAAGATCAAGGCTATTCTCAATATTTCCAGGCCAACTCGCCTGAAGGACATACAAAGATTAACTGGTTGCATTGCTGCGGTCAGTCGATTTGTAAGCCGGCTTGGTAAAAGAGCCGCACCATTATACAAACTCCTAAAGAAGACCAAGGATTTTGTCTGGACTGACAAAGCTGAAGCTGCACTACAAAACCTGAAGAAAGTACTCTCATCTGCTCCTATCCTGGCAGCGCTGGAACCTCAGGAACCGATGTTGCTTTACATTGCTGCGACAAATAGGTTTGTCAGTATAGTTATGGTGGTGGAGAGACCAGAAGAAAATCAGGAGCACCTGGTGCAGCGTCCGACATACTTTGTTAGCGAGGTCCTAACAGAATGAAAACAGCGATATCCGCACTATCAAAAGTTGGCTTACGGTGTTTTTCTAGCATCTCGTAAGTTACAACACTATTTTCAAGAGCATCCAATTACCGTGGTGAGCAAAGCTCCCATGAGAGATATAATCAACAATAGCGATGCCATAGGACGCGTCGCCAAATGGGGTATAGAGCTTGCAGCTTTCGATATTGAGTACAAACCCCGGACAGCAATCAAATCCCAGATCCTTGCCGACTTTGTCGCTGATTGGACAGAGACCAAGGAGAACATTGTCCTCCTTGAGTTGGAATATTGGACCCTCTTTTTCGACGGGTCCAAGGCTCGAGGGGGCTCGGGGCTGGCGTGGTGCTCAAATCACCCCAAGGAGATAAACTTTTATACGTGTTGCAGATCCACTTCACAGCGACAAACAACATTGCTGAGTATGAAGCATTGCTGCATGGAATCCGGATTGCTAAGGATATTGGCATCCGATGTTTGATGTGTTACGGAGATTCGGATCTTGTTGCTCAGCAAGTGTCGGATATTTGTAATGCAAATAAGCACATGGCGGCATATAAGGCTGTCGTGGATGATCTATCTAAATTGTTCGAGGGGTTTGAAGTTCAACACATCCCTTGAGAAGAAAACGAGGAAGCAGATGCACTATCTCGAATAGGCTCTGCGCAGAAAGAGGTTCCGGATGGCGCATTTTTAGAGCACCTCAAAGTTCCCTCGATAAAGGGAGTAGATGAGGAATATCCGACCAAATCCGACTCACCTTTAATAGCAGTTCTGGCCGTAATTCCCAGCTGGACTCAACCCTACCTTGATTACTTGGTAGATGGCAAATTACCCGAAGACGAGGTGTTGAGCCGGCAGATTATCCGACGAGCAATAGCCTATACTATTGTTAAAGGTGAGCTCCATAAACGGAGTGTTTCTGGGGTTTTTCAGCGCTGTGTATCTCCGGAAGAAGGAGTGGAAATCTTAAGAGAAATCCATGAAGGCGAGTGTGGTCACCACGCTGCAGCCAAATCTTTAGTGGCAAAAGCTTTTCGACATGGTTTTTTCTGGCTTACAGCTCAAGCAGATGCCGAACGATTAGTCAAGACATACAAAGACTGCCAAAAGTACGCCAAGCAAGCTCATGTTCCGGCTGATCAGCTGCGAACAATACCTATAACATGGCCTTTTGCGGTCTGGGGGCTTGATATGGTAGGACCTTTTAAACGAGCTCCAAGTGGATTTACTCACCTCTTAGTGATGGTGGATAAATTCACGAAATGGATCGAGGCTAAACCTATCACTAATTGTGATGGAGCAACAGCCAAAAGATTTGTCGAGGATGTTATAATCCGGTATGGTTATCCGCATAGCATTATCATGAACAACGGGAGTAACTTTTCCATGGGAGAGTTGGCTGAATTCTGCGACGAGCAAAATATCCGGCTTGACGTTGCGTCAGTCGCACATCCACAGGCTAACGGACAAGTCGAAAGAGCAAATGGTTTAATTCTACAAGGCTTGAAACAAAGACTCGAAGCACCACTGAGACGTGCTGTAGGGGCTTGGGCAGAGGAACTACCCTCTATAATTTGGAGTTTGCGAACAACCCCGAACAGGTCAACAGGATATACACCTTTCTTCTTGGTCTATGGCGCAGAAGCAGTTCTTCCTAGTGATTTGATTCATACTTCTCCTAGAGTGGCCGCGTATATCGAAGAGGATGCCGAGATTTCTCGATAAAATGATCTCGACTTAGTCGAAGAAGTTCGCGTCATTGCTGAAATGAGATCTACAGCCTATCAGTAGAAGTTACGCAAGTATCATAGCCAGAGAGTCCGAACTAGATCTTTCAATAAAGGTGATTTGGTTCTCCGACTTGTGCAACAAAGAAAGCACAAACTTTCCCCAATATGGGAAGGACCCTTTTTAGTTAGTCGAGTATTGCACAATGGGTCGTACTACTTAACTAACATGAGGCCAGTCAAAAAAAGACCTGCTGCTAAGAAGAGAAAGAGAGCTGGAGGCAGTACAAATCCAGATGAATTAGACAGACCGTGGAATATTGCTCAGCTACGTCCCTTTTATTCTTAGTTTTATCTTTCTTTGTAATCATACATATGTACATGTTCTATGAGAAATAAAAGTTTTATTTACCTCAATGTTTTCCTCAGAAGTTTTTACCATCTTATTTCCTAATGATCATGTCATAGTCGAAAATCCCAGAATGCTTGAGAGTACTTTATGCTCATGTTCGTTCTGGTTTAGATTTCCGATTCTAAAACTGCTACCTTCGGGTATAACTCTAAAAAAATTCTAGTCTTTACTTGGGTTATTTGTCTGATTGCTGGATGCGGGTATCTTTCGAGTAGTGAATTGTTGGTACTGGAAGCCGGCTTTGTTTCCGAGTTTAAACTGGTTTAGCAATTGAGCTCCGTTGCTCGGCAAAGTTTCCGGCTGAAGGTTTAGCTGGCTCACGAAAGGGACGAGGTGGAAAGCCAGATAAACGATAAGTAGAGGCGGAAAATTCTAAGTGCTTATGAAAACATTTCAGGCATGCAAATAGTCTAAGACAAAAGTGCCGAATAGATAAAAAACTTAGCACTAGCAAAAGTCATAGTACTTAATATTTACAAAATGCATCATGTCTTTCCAGAATAATACATAGTTTTCTGATCTATGATGCAGGAGGAGATGAAGGAACTGTCGGATCGCTGGTTACTCCGCCTTGATATCGTGCCGAGATGTCCGGATCTGAGGTGGTCCGTTCATCGTCGGAAACTTCTTCGGCGTCTTCTGGAGGAGGTGGCGGAGTATCCACGCGGGTGAAGAAGGGCACCTCGTAGCTGGTCAGGTCAGCTACGTGGCACCCATATCCGGCGCAGGAGTGCATGATAGCTTGAAGGTCCTGCTCCTGGCCGTCTTTGTCTACTTGACAGTACCCTCTGGTCACTTGCCATATCTCCATGTTTCCATGGTGGCTCATGACCATGGTGAGAGCGTTCTGCGCAGTAGTCCGCGCGTAGGACATGTTCCAGTCTCGAACGAGCCGCGGCATCTCCTTGGCCTTCTCCCGCACCTGGAAGTCCGACATGCTTGGCCTGTCCGGAATCCTGAGAGACTCGCCAATGTCCTCAAGATACTGGCGGTAGTCATGAAGAAGATCACCGACTTGGGTAAGCCGGTGAGTGCGGGGCTCGGACGAGGAGGAGTCCGTCAAGTTCAGAGGACCTATACACAAAACAAAGATAAGAAAAAACCCACATTAATGAAAGTCAAAGAAATGATAAGTCAGATAGATGGAACATACCAAGAATGACGTCATCAATCTTGGCTTTCTCCTCCCGGAGACTCCGGAGTTCAGCCCGGAGCGCCTGGGAGATATCCTTTTCTCTGCCAACCTCATTCTTGAGGTCCGAGATAACCTTATCTTGAGCGGCAATCTTGAGATTGCGCTCTTCAGTGGCCATGGAGGAGGACTCGAGGACTTGAGCTATGCTCCTTTCATGATCCGCCTTGAGCTTATCCAGCTCTTGGCGAAGTCCCTTGTTCTCCACCACTAAGGTTTTGAGGTTCTCGGCCTCTTCAATCATAGCGATGGATTGTTTCACCAACGCTGTAAGTCAAAAAGAACAACAGTTCAGAAAAATTCGACATTGAAAAACGCAAAAGACAAGGTTTGAATCTCGAAATGTTTACCTTCGGCTTCATCCTTGGCTACCTTGAGCTCAGCATTTTTAAGCCGGAGAGCTTTTTTCTCTCTCCGCTTATCACAGACATTTTTTAACAATTCCTGGTTATAGGAACATACTTTCTGTAAGTCAGAATACCCAAAGTCAGAAAGCTACTTAAGACTCGGGCTAATATTTTTTGCTAAATATCAGCACGAGCCTTGGGGGCTACACTAGTTTGTTCTTTGGTATCCTAATGAAATCATAAACCCGAATTTCTATATCCTACTTCATGCTTGGGGGCTAGAGGATATGATATAACATAAGGTAAAAAACAAGAGTTGGAATTCTGACTTACATATTGCTCGCGGGTGAGTTTGTCTAACCCCGCATTCATTTCAGTTGCCACCTTCTCGGCGAGGGTAAGAGGAATTACTGGAGCTGTTGGAAGCTCCCCAGTCCTGATCCTCTCGTCGCGAAGGCGGACTTGGGCGAGAAGGTCAGAGAACTTGACGCCCTGCTTCTTGCGCTTCCTCTTCGGGGGATAGATGGCTTTTGTCCAGGACTTGCCTGGCCAGCTGCTGGATCTCCTCTGCGGATTTCCGGGATAAGCCAAACTTGGCAAGTCCGGGGTTGCTGAGGAGGTTGTCGACGAAGACTTCAGCCGATTGATCATTACCTGAAGAGGGTTCACCCTTATCTTGAGCTGACACACCCACGGTGACGTCAGTATGCGATCCAAGGATCACAGGCGCTGTTGGAGGAGCCAGATCTTCTGCAACAACCGGAGACGGAATAATCGCCGGTGTTACAGAAGGTTGAGGGGCAGGAGTTGGAGGAGCCGTGGTAGGGGAAGCTATGGTAAGCTTCGTCTGTCACAGGGGCTTCGCAGGAATCCCCTTCCCCTTACCCTTGATGAGAGGCTTTGCTCTGAGAATGTAGTAAAGTCGGAAACATTACATCTTAGAAAGAAATTCGAGAAAGGTACAAAGGCGGAAATTGTGAATGAAAGTTACCTCTTCACAACGGGCACTTCCTTTGTGCCAACAACCACTGTCGGGGCTTTGCGCTTCTTGAGCGCAAGGTCCGGCAGTGGGACCACTTCAGTCTCCTGAGAAAACTCAGGAGGATATCCTTCGAGTCGAGCAAGCTCTGACTCGGGGAGATCAGCAAGCTGAAAACAAGAAAACATATCAGCATTGTAGTATATAACTTAAAGATTGAAACATGTAAAAGGTGTGCTGATGGAAGCTTACCGCTACCACCGGGTTTTCCGCTGTGTGCATATCCAGAGAAATCTCCGGAATTTTCCTCTCGATCCGCTCCTTGATCAGCCACTTGATCTGGCTTATGTAACCTTGGATGGTGTAGGCTTTGGGGCTGATCCGGAGAGAGTCTTTTTTGGAAGACGTGATGGAGTGCATCAGTCTATCCCGTGGTACTGAAGTGGCTAGATCCGACGTGAGACCCAGCACTGGACTAAGTCGGATCCCTTCAGACCCTTGTGCTTGATAAGATATTCGATCTGCCTCTTAGCGAGGATCAGATCGTCGGTGAGAGCCGGAGCAGCCTCATCCCAGGAAGGCTGGGCTGTGGTGGCTCCGTCGAAAAAAGCTGGCAAAGCAGTAGCTTTGCCGGGAGCCGGAATATCCCTATGATAGAAAAAAGTGGCTGGCCATTGTTTGACCGAGTCACTGGCAGAAATATTGGGATATACCCGGTCTCGTCTAACAGAAAAACTAATGGTACCGGTGATATAAGGAACACCGATAGTAATGGAATTTCTCTGGACATGGAAATAGTACCGGAAGAGAAGCAAACTCGGCCTAATACCGAGAAAGCCCTCGCAAAGCGCAGCATATGTGCTCATCTCTAGAAGAGAATTGCGAGGAAGATTATGGAGTTGAACTCCATAGTGGTCAATCACCTCGGAGAAGAACTCCGAGGGAGGAAAGGACAAACCTCGGTCCAGATGGGTGCCGAAGTGGACGCGTTCGCCCTCGCGTGGATTAGGGACGGTTTCGCCGGAACCGCTCCGCCAGTTGCCGGCGGCGAGAAGCCCCTCCTTCTCCACGTTTTTGAGGCCGTCGTCGTCGAGGGCGCAGGGGATCCAGATTCCTTGGAAGCTCTCTTTCTCCGCAGCTGCTTCCGCCGCCGCTGCTGCCAGAGAGGAAGAAGAAGATGAAGCCATTTTTTCTCTGGTGGAAAAGGTGACCTTAAAGTGGCGGCGCTAGGAGCTCTGTGGGAGGAGGACGAAAAGGCTCTGGGCACGCTGGAGGATTGGGAAGAAAGGAACGGCGAAGGACTGGTGGAGAGGAGAAGAAGGAATCTAAACCCCTTATATCCACCTACCTGCGCCAAGATTCGTGCAAACGCTACAATGTAATTGCCACGCGTCGTGGAAAGAACTGGGAAGGGCCCGCGCGATGATTGCGTCGCCTCGATCTCCACGCACGCATTGAAACGGCGCCTCGGTTCCGCGAACCGCGGACCCACCAATGGTCGTGCTGACAGAACGTCTGTCAGATGATGTGACTTGACCATGCTTGTGTCAGGTGGCGTTAGAGACCAAGTTCCGGCTTAATTTAAAAGCGAGCTGGAAAATCCGAGTAATTAATTGAAAGGTCCGAATTATTTTTAAGACCCGGATCATTTTTTTTGTGAAGTTTCAGGAACCCTTCAAGATTCTACAAGCCGAAGATCAAGCTAGACGATGATAAAATCCGACTTTGGATCTTGGAGGCCTCCGGGGGCTACTATTGGGGATATACTTTCCGGGTATCCTTATAGATCCTCACTGACCAGGGTGGCCCACTTCAGGTTAGAGCTTTGCTTCACGGGCGACCCAGTTAGGGAGAGAAGACGGAGTCCAATCCGACTACGGGAAGGCCCATAAGACTTACCGACTTAGGCCCATAATGTTACTTGTAGTTCAAGATGTACTCTGTAACCAACTCTTAGTCGTAGCCGGATTGATCTCTCCTGTAAACCCTAGGCCGGATATCTATATAAGCCGTCCTATGGAGAGCCTTTAGGGCACACCTCAATAGTCTACAATCTCAACTCGCACAGGTGAAACCCTTGTAACCCATATTCCGGCTCTGCCGTATTACTGGATTGCTAGTAGGAGTAGGGTCCGTCCAAAGCCGGCATATTCGAACCTGGGTAAACTTGTGTGCTCACCGTCCCGGAACACCGTACGTCTCACACCCCTCTCTCCCGCACACCTCGAGGACCCCCTCATGGCGTACTTGTCCTCAAACCGACGACAACACACATCCTACAGTACTACGGAAACCCCAAACATATGAATCCTAGTTTGAATTTTTAAAAGAGGATAGACAAACATTACACTTTCTTACCAGAAAAGGGTCAGTGGGTGGGTAAGAAGAAAAATGGAAGCAGTCCTACTCTCACGTTTCGTTTTTTCCTAGTATACATAGATACCAAAATATTTTCTAGACTGACAACGACCATCTTGGCTGAGACCCTGAAGGGCGGAATGGCTTTGATACCAATTATAATACCTCGGACACTACGCCCTAAGCAACGAGCCGGTATGATCCAAAAATGGAAAGGATGTACTACCACAGGGCCGCGTAGCCACACATAGTAGGCCCACCTCATGGAGCAGGGCACGGTACTGGCCAACCATCCCACCCACTTTTATGATCATAGCTTTAGGTGCGAGCGGCGTAGTCGATAGGTAAAGCGATAAAAACATACAAAAATGAGTATGTATGTCAGCGACTTACAATATTACATCAGAGCCACACCATCTAAAGACAATAGAAACAGAAATATTCAACACCATACGACAAGATCCAAATATCCTAAATAGAGATAATAGTTTAGGATACATCCTTATACATCACACATCATAGTATCACGCGGAAGCGAAAAACAAGATCCGAGTACGGAGTAAGAAGCAAATCGGCATAAGATTCCACATAAATAAGCACATCCTGCCCACAGACCTCACATATCTCCATCCTCGTAATCTCTACACCTGATGGTCGTCACCACCATCATCGGTCTCTTTGACCCAGTAACCTTCTTGAGAGTATACCTGTCCATCTGAACCAAATATTTATCATGTGAGACCCTAGGGATACTCAGCAAGACTTGATGCATCTAAAGGGAACAACCTGGGGGGACACAATTGCAGTGACAAATAATATCTAAACATTTCTATAGAGACATGCTACAATATCCGCCCATCTAGAGATGGACGGACGCTCGTTAATTTGTAACAACAGTTAGTAACATAAATAAACATCGCTCTCCCTCCTTCTCGCTTACCAATGAGAAGGCGGAAGAACATCCCATCCGTGGCACTTTTATTAACCATTCCATGAGTATTATGCTATTTACTAGTCATGTCTTAGTCAAATTAAAGGCAGTAGTTGAGTTATGCTTGTCTATGATCAAGAAACTGTGCTCCAAGGCGTCCATAACCGTGTACACAGCTTTCAGAAAGATTTACCCTACAGGGGTGCACAAATAGCAACACACGCACAATCGACCTCGGGAAGAACGAAATAAAAAGCAACAAGGCCTCACGACAATGCATTTACAAGATTCATAAATTATTTCAGGGGTCCACTTTAATAACCTACCCACAATGAAGTTGGCTGGCTTTGAGACGGACCTAGCGTTTGTGTCAATGGTTGTAAACGACTAGGAACCCAAAAGTGTGAATGGGCTTGTCGATCATTCCACATTCCTAAATAGTATAGGCGCTCCACGCACAATCGTAAATAAAGCAGTAAATAAAGTGCGAATCAAGCTCAGGCAAATGGGATTCATGGTCCCACATGCGGATAGTGCGATAGTCAAGGAACAAGAATCAAGTACTCGGGGTCCTACGGGACACAAGTGAGCATGGAAGAACCAAATAACAACTATTGCCCACCGATGCCTCTTTATTTAGTTATCCCATTATTACACAAGTTAAGTTGTTTAGGTGCCTCGTTATTCTTCAGACTCACATAAACCCTACACATGCAATTCTACGACACGCATGGATCAAACAACTCCTGTAGTAGTGGCTCATAGGATTGAGGGTACAAGTTTCAGTGGGGTTTAAAACTAAAGGCTATGCAATACTTGGGATTAAATTTAATGCGATCGTGACTCAATGATGCAAGAATAAGATAGAGCATAGGTGCTATATGTATGCAACCATGGGGAGTTGCTTGCCTGTCGAATCAGAAGTTGGATAATCGGGATCCGGATAGTACTCTTGGTTCTCCTGATAATTCTCTTGCTCTGCGTCTGTCCAGATAAAATCCAAACACACAAAAAGGGCCATGATAAATAAAGTGCGCAACCATATCAATAAATGCGACAAGCAATTAAGGTATGCCATGATGAAATGATGCACAATTGAATGGTATAACATAGCATGGCATTGGTGAGGTGTGGAAACATTAATAAAGCACTTTAATTAATTCTTTAGGCATGTTTTACTCCCATAAACAGTTCTGAAGATTTTATATTTGTATAATGCATGCTTCAATTGATAACATTGAATGCATAAACAAGACGGTCTCGTCGTGCTAATCGATTTAGACATATTATTTGTCAAATTGGGAGTTACGAAAGTAAAGTTATAGATTTATTAAGATAAAGGCATTTTAATAATATTTAATCATTTGAAAATTTTATATCGCTCAAAATTTATTTTGGATGGCATATTTTAATTCCTGACATTTTTCTGATTCAAAAACATATATTATTTGGAATTTTGAATTTAAAACGATATTTAATTACAAAAGAATTAAAATGGGGTCAAAAGTCACAGGTTTGACTAGCTAGAGTCAAATCTGGGAAAATTGGAAAATATGGTTGAATTCATATTTAAATTTATATCACATTTCATTTTGAAATTTTTGTCAGATTCGAAATATTAAAAAAATGAATTTATTTAGATTAAATCCATGTCTGGAATTTTTATTATTTAGAAAAAGTGTTGGGACCTTTTATACCGAGGCAGATCCAGCCACAGTCGCTTATGACGGGGGCCGAATATGACTTGGTGCTGCGCTGACAAAAACCGAGGCGTGGGACTTTTCTTACTCAGCTACGTTCTACCCCGAGGAAGTGACATGTGGGGTTGAAGGCACCACGGGGCCACACATGCACACACGCCAGCAGAGAGGCGACACGTGGGCGAGACGAGGGGGTTTCGGTGATTTGTGAAAATGCTGGGTCCCTTTTTACAAACATTCCTAGATGGTGAGGTTACTATGGCCGACAGGTGGGACCGGACGGTGGACGTTGGGTTAGAAAACCCAGTGGTGTTGTGCAAGAAGTATCGTGGTATTGTTCTTCTCCTCCGCGGTTGCTCTAACGAAAACACCGCGTGGGACAGAAAAATTCAGAGGGCGCGGGTGCTCTAACCAGCGATGTAGGGCACACGATGGCACCATGGAACCACTACGGTAGGAGCGGGCTTGCGTTTGGTTATGGTTTCTGGCGGGGTTATGCTGCAGAGACGGGTCTTCATCTACCTCGAACGCGATAGAGACATGACCGACATGGTCGGCTCACGGTGGTGTGGCAAACAGGGAAAACATCACGAAAGGTGCGGGATTGCGAGGCGAGCACGACGATGCTAGCAGCCAGCAGCAGGACGCACGACACATGCAGTGCGCAAGAAGGACGTCAATGAACGACGACGCACGCATAGTGTTCAGCAAAAAAACTTGGAAAATAGGAAGCAACGCAGCTAGCGAGGATGTCAGGGAGGATCAAGGGCTCACCGTGGGCTCGCTGGTGGCAATGGAATGGCTTGGCATGGCGGCGATCGACGGTGGTGCTGGCAGTCTCAAAATTAGGGTTTTGGCTCGGCCTCGCGGTTGTGCTGCTGGTTCAGGGCTTCTCCTCTTCTTCTCCTTGTACAAGCAGGTTCATGAGGGTGCTCTAGGTCTTCCTCGACACCTGGTGCTCCTCTCCTTTTTCCTATCCTCGGCGAACAGAGGGTAGCCAAAGGGGTGGCTATGGTGGGGTGGAGGCTAGCGGGGGGAGGTGATGTGGGAGAGAGGGGCGGTATAGGGCAGAGCCTAGAGGAGATCTGGACGAGCCAGGGGTGGTGGTGGCGGTAGATATGGACAGGGGAGAGGGGGTGCTTGGGTTCAGGTTTAAATTAACCAAAGTTACTTTTGGTGACTCTCCTCTCTTGTAACTACCTCAGTGAATTACGCTCTAAGTTGCATGCCTGGATGAGCGAAAGTGGTTAAAATAGTACGGTGGGGCCCAGGGGCTACTCACAGGTAGACCTGTCGGCCGTCCTAACCACTTCCAGAACATCGGGACAAGAACAAGCGGCGTAATTGGCAGGCGAAGGGATCAACTACATACACAAGTGAGTATGTATGCAAGCCACCATACAACAGTTTTCAGAGCCATTCCATCTAAAAGAAATAGAAATATTGCAACGCCATATGGCAAGATCCAAATATCCTAGATAGAGATAATAATTTAGGATAGCTCCTCATACATCAAACATCAGAGTATCAGGCGGAAGCGGAAAACAAGATCCGAGTACGGATAAGAAGCAAATCGGCATAAGATGCCCCACATAAATAAATACATCCCACCCACAGATCTCGCGGATCCCCATCCCCGGAATCTCTACACCGAGTGATCATTGCCAACATCATCTGTCTCCTCCACCCAATATCCATCTTGGGAGTACACCTGTTCATCTGAATCAAACAATTTATCGTGTGAGACCCTAGGGGTACTCAGCAAGTCTTTATGCCTCTAAAGGGGACATATACCTAGGGTGACGCAATTGCAGCAAAAGATAATAACTAACAAGCCTATAGATACTCGCTAACCATCCGCCTAACCAATGATAGATGGATGTCCGTTACTTAGTAACAACAGTTATAATAGTATAATTAACAGATCCATCCTCCTTCTCGCTTACCAACGAGAAAGCGGACGAACAACCCATCCGTTGGTAGTTTTATTAACCATTCCATGAGCATTGCACTATTTACTAGTCAGGTATTTAGTCAGATTAAAAGCGGTACTTTAGTTATACTTGTCTATGATCGAGAAACTGTGCTCCAAGTCGTCCATAACCATGGACACGGCTTTCAGAAAGATTTACCCTACAGGGGTGCACAAATAGCAACACACACTCGATCAACCTCGGAAAAACCAACTTAAAACCCAACGAGGCATTCACGACAGAGCGATCACAGGATTCAGAAATATTTCAGGGGGCCACCCCACTAAGCTACCCGCAACGAAGTTGGCCGGCTCCGAAACGGACCCAGGGTTTGCGACGACGGCCGTAAACGACTGGGAACCCGAAAATATGACTGGGCTTGTCGATACCGCGAAAACGTGGCGCGATCCAAAACAGTATAGGTGCTCCACGCACAATTTCAAATAAAACAGTAAGCATGGCATAGGTACAGAACAGTAACAAAGCCCCAAACTACTTTGTGGCCCCAAGAAATAGAAATGAATCAAGCTCTGGCTCAGGAGGGTCCATAAGGCCTCCCGGATGTGGATAGTGCGAATAGTCAAGGAACAGGAATCAAGTACTCGGGGTCCTACGGGACACAAGTGAGCATGAAAAACCAAATAGCAGATATTGCTCACCGGTGCCTCTTTCATTAGTTATCCCATTACTACTCAGGTTAAGTTGTTTAGGTACCTCGTTATCCATCCGACACTCACAAACCCTACACATGCAGTTCTACGACTCGCATGGCTCAAACAACTCCTGTAGTAATGGCTCATGGGATGGAGGAACAAGCTTCGGTGGGGTTTAAAAGTAAAGGCTATGCAGTACTTGGGATTCAATTTAATGCAATCGCGACTGAATGATGCAAGAATAATATAGAGGCAATATGTACTATATGTATGCACGCATGTGGTAGTGCTTGCCTGGTAGCTCAGTTGAAGCGAGAGATGGATCTAGGTAGAACTCCTGTGATTCCTGATAGTTCTCCTGCTGGGTGTCTATTCGAAGAAGAACCGAACAAACAAGGGCCAACATAAATAAAGTGCACAAGCATATGAACAAAATGCGACAAGCAAAAAAGCATGCCATGATGAATGATGCACAATTTACATGGCAATGATGTAGCATGGCATGGTGGGGTGTGGGGTACAAGAATAAAACGTTTTATTATTTAGGTGGTCAAGTTTTATTGCCATAAACAGTTATGATTTTTAATAATGACATGATGCATGCTTCAATTCAGAACATGGAATGCATAGTTAGAACGGGCCCATCGCGCTGATCGATTTAGACATATTATTTGTCGAAATTGGAGTTATAGAATTAAAGTTATCAATTTATTAAGAAAAGGGCATTTTATTGCATTTAAACAATTTCGAAAATTTAATTTGCCCAAAAGATATTTTGAATGGCATATTTGAAATCCTCACATTTTTCTGAATCCAAAACATATATTATTTGTGTTGTTTGGAATTATAAATCAAAAGTTATTAAAAACAGATTTAAATTTGAATTTAAACATTTCTGGAAATCATTTTATTTAAACAGAAAAACATACAGACTTTTTATACCCAGCGGCAGCTAGCCCCAGACGCTGACGGGTGGGACCGATCTGAACTGGTGAAAATCTGCGCGTGAAACTTTTCCCACCGCGAGCTTATCTAGCCCAAGAGACAGACAGGTGGGGCATGTGGACTGCGGGTCCACCGCGCGTGTGCGACAGCCGGGGCTGGACACGTGGCGGAGCCGGGGGACTGCGGGTTGAGGGACTGGAAAACTGGGTTCCTTTTTGCAAAAATTCCACTGCGGCTGACAGGTGGGACTGGAAGGATCTCGGGTTGAGGAAAACAAAAGGGTGGGGGGTTTTCTGTAAAGCTGCCAACGCTACTGTGGATCTTCCCGGGCTAGTCTGACGAAACTGACGGGGCGCAACGCGCGTCACGGCGGGGACTCGATCTGGCGACCTCGCGCGCGCGCACTGCTGCGGCTACCGCTGCGGTGGCTTGGGGTTGTTGTTAGCGACAGGGGAGCGTGGCTAGACGTGCTCTCGCGACGCGACGGTGTGGAAACCGACCGCGAACGCCGGCGCGCAGAGGGCGTTCGACGGAACGATTGACGCGAGCAGGACACGACGACGACGGTGAGGATGTCTGGGCGTATCGGGAGCTCACCGCGAGGTTGTCGGTGGGGATGGTTCGGCCGGAAACACAGGGGATCGGCGGTGACGCAGACAGCCGGCGATTAGGGTTTGCTCGTCGGCGTCGATGCTGTGCAGCGTGGCTAGGCCTTCTTCTCCTCATCTGCGGGCACAGGGGGTTGCAGAGGCTCGCCTTGTTCTTCCTGGACACCCAACGCCACGCCCGCCGCTGTGTAACGTCGAGAGGAGGTGGAGGCCGACGGTGGCTGCCGGGGTGGATGTGGGGTAGAAGGGGAGGGAGAGGAGGAAGGGCACGACCCTGGTTGGATCTGTAGGAGGACATGCAGAGAGGAGGGAGTAGATATGCACGAGAGGGAGGGGAGATGCCGTGGGGTGGCTCGGTGGAGGAAAAGGTGGCTTCGGCCACCTTTTCTCCCGGCTCCTCACGTGCTCGACGTGGACAGGGACCAGGGTAGGGAGCTGCGGCTGCAGGTGGGGCCAGAGAGGGGAGAAGGGCTAGGTGGGGCTCTTGTGCAGCGAGAGAAGGAGAGGGAGGCCGAGAGAGAGATGCTCGGCTAGGTGTTGGGCTCGAGGGGAAGGCTCGGGATGGGGTGGTTAGTAGGTTAGGATTAACTCGGCATGGGATTGAGAGGGGGCTAGGGTGGGCCCTTGCTGGCAGAGAGAGGGAGAGGTGCCTCGGCATGGTGAGAGTAGGATGGTGATGTGTGGGTTAGGGTTTCATCCCCATGAGCAAAATACATGAGGGTGACAAGGTGTGGCATGGTGGATAAGAGGGGTAGGGATTAGGGATCTAGCATGACCAAACTAGATCAAGCAAGAAGGGGAGGTGAGATGGAGAGGAGATAGAGATGAGGGTTTTTGTGTTTTGTTGGGCACATGGTGGTGGTGGAGAGATATGAGGTGTTTAGGGTTTTTGGGTGCACATGGCAAGGTAAGGAGATCAAGATGGTGAGGGTTTATGGTAAAAGCAAAAGAATAGAGCCAACATGAATGGACTCTCAAAGAACCATTCTCCACTTCCAAAAATACAAGAAAAACAAAAGGAGGGGATGATGGTGAGATTTGCATGGCCCATTCATGAATAGTAGATGCCATATTTAATTTTGTGAGAACAAAATTAAATCCCATGGCATTTATTTCCATGCATTCCCAAATATGGAATTAAAGCCAAGCTAAAGGAATTAAAAAGGATGTTCCAAGTGGAGTAGATGGAGATGGTCATATTTGAATATAATTAGGACATGCTAGTGTGTGTTTTCCACTAGGTGCATAATATCCTCAAAAATATTCCAACATGAGCATTCACTCAAAATCAACCCATATGGAAGCTTGAAAAAGGGGTACCACTCATATAGCATACAAAGGTGGCCATGTGGCTCCTCCTATATCCATAATGTGAAAACAATATGGTGCATATATGGGAACATGTGGAAGTAGAAGTGGATCCATCCCAACCCACATGAGCTAGAGGTAAAACCAAAAGAAATGCAAATCTCACATATAGTTGGATGGTAGGATTTTAGGGTGGTGACAACAAAGGTGGTGGAGTTAACAAAAGATATGCCCCCAACTCAACTTGGGCATCAAGCATTTATCAAGAACCAAATACAATATATCAAGAGGCAAATACAATTAATAATGCATATGGAATAAGAACCAAATGAAAGGGTTTTATATGATGCTCAAATGCAAGGTGGCATGATGACATGAGCATGATATAATTCTGATGCAACAATTATATGTAGGAAGTAGCAATTATATTACTAGACCATGTAGCATTACATATGTTAGACAGATGGGATGCTACATCTCTCTCTCTCGATGGATGGCAAGGGACTCAACCAGGGTTAGCAGGGAGGGGACCTAGGGTTCATCTTGAGCAGAAAGATAGCTAGGAGGGGTGGTCCAGTTAAATAGGGGGTGTGGTGCACATGGCACATGGTCACATGACCATGGAATGGCTCGGGTTAGGGCTAGGAACTAGGGTAGACAAGGTGGGGCTGGCTGGGTTTGTGGTGGTTTGGTTTCACCAACCAAGAGGGGTGAGGTTAGGGTTTAGCTAGATCTAGGTAGAAGAGTAGTTAGGGTTTGATTCAATTGTTTGTTTGATTTATTTTGTTTCTTTCCAAAACACACAAGATAAAATAAGAGGCAAAGTGGTACTAGATAGATGGGGGTAACATTGCACCCTTGAACAAGCTTGGACAAGACAAAGTAAAGAAGAAGGGAAAAGGAGATGGATCAAGTATAGTTGTGTGGATTAATTCAAATATGAATTCATCCCATCAAGTAACTCAATAAATCCAAGGTGGAAAAGAAAGGGAACAAAAAGGTGGTATGTTGCATGGGCCATGCATGGTCAATAAATGATCCCATTTATACTTGTGAAACAATTATAAATAGACATGGGCATTAATTCATATATGCATCCAACTTTGAATTAAAACCAATTCAAAGAACAAGCTTGCTTGACATATATGAAAAAATTAGCATATGCACATGGATTATGCTATATGACCATACTACTGTGTATTTTCCCACTAGATCACTTGTGGCCAAATATATCATCATACATGGGCATATAGTAATAATTTCATATGGAAGCTTAATAAAGGTAATACTACTCACATGACATACACAGGTGGCCATGAGGCTCCACATACTTTATATTGTGAAAACAATAGGGATCATATATGGGAGCTTGTAGATTTATCACTAATATGGAAAACCTTATAGCCGGATTCCTCATCGCCCGCGAAGTGGTCACTGGGGTCACCGGCGGTAAGGCCATCCAGGCCTTCCTCCCGTTACCGCCAGCGAAAGTACACAGTCGGCACCGGCGAACAAGTATGTCGTGCGCCAGGCCTGTGGTGGGCCGAGTGCCCCCGGATGGGACGGCTTTTACCACTAGCAATTGATAACCTTAGGAGCCATGGGTATGGCAGGATGGGATGGGCCACCCGGGCCGAAAATGTTAGTTATCCTCGGGGAAAGAGCCCGTAGGCGCCGGGGGTCCACCTGGAAGCGCAACCCTTGTTCTACTCGAGAAAAATCTGATCGATAGATTGATCCCCAATTCTGCTCGCTCGCAACCCTAGCCCCTCACACGCTCCACCGTCGTCCCGATCCCACTCGCCGTTGCCATCCTGCATCTGCCGAAAGGAATGAGGGGGAGGTTGTCCGCGTTCGCCGAAGGGAAGGAGAAGGAGCGCCGCGCTGCCACCTCGTCGACGACCACAGCCTCCCCCATCCGTGCTGCCACCTCGTCGACAACCACCGCCTCCCCCATCTGTGCCGCCACCTCGTCGACAACCAGGTCCCCGGTCCGTTCCACCACTTCATCGATGACCACCTCCCCATCCACGCCGCCACCTCGTCGACGACCAGGTCCCCCATCTGCGCCGCCACCTCGTTGACGACCACCCTCCCCATCCGCAGGTACACGTCGCCACCCTCCCTAGTCTTTGAATCATGCTATAGTCTCTGAATCTCTGAATCTAGCTAGTAGTAATGCAATCTCTGAATCTAGCTAGTAGTAGAACAATAATCTCTGAATCTAGCTAGTAGTAGTGCAATCTCTGAATCTTGCTAGTAGTAGAACAAAAATCTCTAAATCTAGCTAGTAGTAGTAAATCATGTGAGCTATTTGTAGTAGAACAATAGTCTCTGAATCGTGTGTTGTAGTCTCTGAATCGTGTGACATGTTTGCAGTAGAACAACAGTCTCTGAATCTTGTGTTGCAGTCTCTGAATCGTGTGTTGCAGTCCCTGAATCATGTGAGTTGTTTGCAGTAGAACAACAATCTATGAATCTAGCTAGTAGTAGTAAATCATGTGAGTTGTTTGCAGTAGAACAACAGTCTCTAAATCGTGTGTTGTAGTCTCTAAATCGTGTGACTGTTTGCAGTAGAACAACAATTTATGAATCTAGCTAGTAGTAGTGCAATCGTGTGAATGAGTAGCTGCTTAATTGGGATCAAAATGATGAATTTGCTAGTTTTCTTTTACATTCATGAGTAGCTGCTTAATTGGGATCAAAATGATGACCACCCAGCTGCTAGTTTTACATTCATGAGTAGCTGTTTAAATTAGCTAGTGGTTTTCCTTGTACTGAATGAAGAATTACAATGTTGCACCTGTACTTAACCATGAGAACTTCAGAAAAGGTAGATATATGATTCAGTTACTTGTACACTGTTTTTGCTAATATGTTTGCTTTTCTGTTTAAGAAGCATGGCGCAGTGGGAGCCGAAGTACTGTGGTGTGTATAAGAAGCCGATGAGGATCCCCACTTGGGAGGCTAAGATCACCATTGATGGGATTAGGCGCCACCTTGGGACATGGCAGTCCCCCGAGGAGGTGGCACGTGCCTAAAACTGCATGGTAGTCTAGCACAGAGGGGCTAGGGCGACCCTCAACTTCCCCGAGGACCAAGCTAGAGCCATTCAGAATAGGCCCATCGGTATGAGAGTCTCCACGAGGGCGGAGGAGCAGGAGCACCGACTGGTCGAGAGACATCTTGTTGACCCCTTAGTGTAGGCGCTCTGTGCGGATACTACGATGATGGAGCAGCAGTACTGAAAGAACATTTCATGTTTTCCTTTCTTTTGCGTGTTAGATAACAATACTATGGAGACTTTTCATGTGTGCTAAGTGTGCAGGAAGTTTTGAAGGGGGCCAGATAATCCGCCCCTCCAAGGGCCGGATAATCTGGCCTACCTCATCTCTCAAGGAAGCCAAGGCGCGTCGCTCTGTGTCCAGTCAGATTTTCTCCCGGAAAATCTGAACTGGGGCGATTTTTCCTCCCCAAGCCGGATAATCCGGGCTTCTCAAGGGCCGGATAATCCGGCCCCCAGTTTTCGAGCAAAAGGAGCCAAGGCGTGTCGCTCGGTATCCGGTCGGATTTTCTCCTGGAAAATCCGAACTGGGGCGGTTTTTCTTCCCCAGGCCAGATAATCCGGCCTTCGCATAGGACCGGATAATCCGGCCCCCAGAAGTTGATCAAGAACAAGCTCGGCGCGTCTCACTGTGAGGGGGCGGATTATCTGCTAGATATTCCGAGTCTGGGGCGGTGTTTCCCTAGACCGGATAATCCGGCCCTCACTTGGGCCGGATAATCCAGCCCCCAAAGTGTGCAACGGCTGGTTTTTGGATGGGGGTATAAGTACCCCTTCTTCCCCAACGTCCAGAACTCTTGATTCACTTGAATTTGACCAGACCTTGTGCAAGAGCTCTAAATCTCGATCTCCCACTTCAACCACCCGAAGGTCTTGATCTTTGGTGGAATTGAAGGAGGAGAAGTTCATCATCAACATCAAGAATCAAGCGCTTCAACTCCTCTCCATTCACTTGGAGAAATCCCTGATCTAGTATTCTTGTTAATACCTAGATCTTGTTATTGTGTTTGACAACTTTGTTCTTGTGGCAGCTTGTTGTCATTTCAGGAGGCTCCAAGTTGTTGTGGAGTTGTTGCCCCGCTAGTTGTGTAAAGGCGCCGGTGCCCGCCTTGAAGGGTACCTATAGTGGAAGGTGGATCAGGCCTGTTGTGGCGAGATCCATCGGAGAACAGGGTGAGGCCTTTTGTGGCGTGGTGGTCTTAGTACCGCCCACCCCTCCAACGCAGACGTACTTACCTTAACAAGGAAGGAACTGCGGTCAAACAAATCCTGTGTCTCCACGTGCTTCATTTCGGTTCACTCGTTCCTCTTCCACTCGCTCTTTACTCGCTAGTAGATAGGTTTGCATATAGGGAAATTCCACACATTAGTTTATCTAGAGAATTTACCTTTGTGCTAAGCCTAAAATTGAAAAAGAATTAAAAATTGGTGTAGCACCTATTCACCCCCCTCTAGGTGCCCATATGATCCATTTCAAGTACGAGGTCTTGGCAACCACTACGTGCCAGCAGCCCGTCCAGGAGGCGGGTCCTTCTAGGTCCGACGTCATGGGTTCCTCCACCATGCGCCCTCAGGGCCCGTACTATGGGTTCAGCCCCAGCGACTTCACAGTCACACCAACGTCATCTGCTTCCCTAGGTTCCTTAGGTTTGTTGTCCGACGACGACGACAACGCCTGATCTAGCTATACATTGTCATATATTACTTTAGACTTATCCTGCTAGACTTTGTCATATATATTACTTATCCTGCTAGATGTGGATCAGCTACTTGTCATATATATTACTTATCCTGCTAGACTTTGTCATATATATTACTTATCCTACTACTTAATTACTTTATAACTATGTTTACTATTCGTCTTCTTTCTAGATAAATATATAGAATGGATCAAGTGTGCAACAACTGTGCACAACCATTGGGGAGGTGGTTGGACAAGAAGTTCCCCATAGTGCTCCCTGTCAGGTTTGAGGCTTGGACGGTATGTGCTCTATGAGATACATAGTATCATGGATGTATATATATAATCGATAATAAACCATGTACTTTGTTGTATTGTTATTGTTTTACTCAGTCAATCCCTTGCGCTTGGCGACGGGACTTCATTAACCATTTCCATAGAAACACCATGGACGATCTCATGTTTGAGGTCACTTTGATGTCAGATGCTGATCTCGACAGGAGTTATGTGGTTATAGTGACCAACATAGCGATCATGACATCTTTCAGTGGACCTGGCTGGATAAACTTCTTGAATGATCATGACATTCAATACGGAGACAAGATAAAGATCTTTCTCATGCATCAAGCAGTTGTAATCTACTACATGTACATACCCCCCCGATGATATCCAATAGTAAGCTAGCTATATAGTTGAGACCATCTTTATATGTCATTTACTCTATACATGCATTCTTCGTTGACTTCTTCTCAATACATGTAGATTGGATTATAGCGAAGAAGCGTGCGGCAATTTTGGTCAACATAGTTGGAATTGCATGGACAGGAAGGTCACCATACCGCTCCCTGCGAACTTTGGTGTTAGGACGGTATGTTCTCTGAAATTCATGTGGAGAATGTAAATATTTATATGTTCAATGAAAATCATGACTAATTGTTCTGTCCTATGATTTTACTCAGTCATTCCCTTGTGGTGAATGAAATGGCTTCATGGACCATATCCATAGAAGCATGGATGAGGTTGCCGTGTTTATTGTCACTTTGACGCATCATAATCAACCCCATAGGACGTACCAGGTTAGGGTCACCAACGAGGAGGCCCGAAAATATTTTAGTGGTCCTAGATGGAATAGACTCCTCATCTTGTACGACGACATGAAAGAGGGACGAGAGTTCAAGTTTTTGCTCAGTCATACTTATGGCACCATCTATTTCACTTGCTTTCCTCCCGACTCATCCGACGAGGGTGAAGATGAGTGAACTCTAGATAATGCTATATGAACCAATGTCCTAGCTATACTGAACATTTGGTGGATACTGCTACTGTTTCATGTGCTAATATGTATTTTGCTGTCATTATCCTGTATACTGTGTATTCCTGTATTCATCTGCGTATTCTGTCTATTTTTTTTGCTCTGATACATAATATTGCCGGCGAACAAATTATATTACCCCTGGCAAAGGGATGTGTGCCAGTGTTAGGGGATATTATCCCCACGAATGGCCTACTCGCTGGTGGTATTATGGGTTATCATCGGCGAATCGTATGGTTCGCCGGCTGTAATGCATTACCACCGGCGAGATGGTCACCGGCGAACAGGTACTCGCCGGTGGTAGGCTATTTTGGTGCGCCGGCGGTGAGCCTTTCCTTACTAGTGTATAAGTGGATCCATCTTGTTATATATGAGCTAGATATAATACCAAAACAAATGCAAAAGCTCATATATAGTTTGGATGGTGGAATTATAAGGTGGTGACAAAGAAAGATGGTGGAGTCAAGAAAAGATATGCCCCCGACTCAACTTGGGCATGAAGCAATATATCAAGAAGCAAATACAACATATCAAGAGGCAACTACAAGTGATGCAGTATATAATGCATATGAGATAAGAACCAAATACAGGGGTTTTTATATGATGCTCAAATGAAAGATGGCATGGTGACATGAGCATGATATAATGATGATACAATAACAATATATAGGAAGTAGAATTTTATTAATAGACCATGTAGCATTACAGATGTTAGATAGATGGGATGCTACAACTCCCCCCACTAAACTGATGTTAGACAGATGGCACGATATGAAGGCTCATATGAGATCCTGCTTTCTTCCTATGCACTACACGCGTGACCTTTTCAACAAGCTACAATCGCTTAATCAAGGGACAAAGACTGTAGAAGAGTACTACATGATCCGCGCTAACATTGAAGAGCGCGGATTCATAGCTGGTTGTCTCAGTTCTCTGCCGATATTGATATTCAATGGTCTAGATTAAAGAAAGACCTTAGTGATCAAATTAGCGCCTTTGTAGGTGAGCTGAGAATTTGAGTGTTTGGCTCTTAGCGATCATAATAAAGCCTTTGTAAGTGAGCTAATAATTTGAGTGTTTGGCTATGTAGGATAGGAAAATAATATCCTTGTAATTATGATGTAAACTCTTTTTTATTTTAATTTAAGAGCAGTAGGAGCCTCTCTTGCTGTAATTCCTCAAAAAAGCATTGAAGAGCACGACGAGCAAACAATGGCATGTTTCCTCATCGGCTTGAACCACCCAATCAAGTGCCTCGTCGAGTTCCAAAAGTATAACAACAAGGTTGAGCTTGTGCACATTTCAAAAAAAGCCAAGCATCAAGTACAAGAGTACATCAAATACAACAATCCCAAGATATACTTCACCTACAAGCAAGCCTAAACCGCTACACCAACAACCTTCAACGGAAGCTCCTCAAGTAACTCCAAGCCTCCTTTCAAGCCCACACTTCCTCAAGGAAAACCGCCCCAAGTGGAAAGCATACAAAGGATGACCCGCCATTCAACGACGAAAGATACAAGTGTGCAGGAAAAGGACACAAGTTGGCCACATGTGGAAACAAGAAAGTTTTGTTCATTCATGACAATAGCGATGAGGATTAATTGAGTGAAGATGAATTTGATGCAAGAGTCAAAGAAGAAATGGCAAGGTAACATGTGGAAGATGATCAAGAACTCCTCATGTGTGAACATGACGCAAGCCCTTCGCTTGTCGTCACAAGGATCTTGACTACTCAAGCACAAGAGCATGAAAATCAAAGATCCAACATCTTCCAAATATGTGCTGGCATCAATGGGAAATCCTTTAAAGTTATCATCGATGGAGGGAGTTGCCACAAACTTGCAAGCACCGAGTTGTGTGAGAAGCTCAACCTCACCCTCCATGCACACAAGCACCCCTACCATGTCCAATGGCTAAGTGACCAAGGGTCTGTAAAGATCAAGCACACCATCTCGGTAACATTATCTATTTGACCTTACAAAGACATGGTAGAGTGTGATGTAGTTCCCATGATAGTTTGCCATATGTTGCTTGGCCTACCATGGAAATTCTACAAAGGTGCTTACATGATGGTCGCACAAATGCGTACACCTTCAAGTGGATTAACAAGACATGTGTTTTGCAACCGATGACTCCTAGCCAAATAATATTGGATAATCCAAAGGCTTTAGCAAGGGCTCAAACCACAACAACAACTTGTGAGAAGAGTGGTGAGCGAGATAACCACCATATAGCAAGTGTGAGCCACAAGCCAAACTTGAGTGAAAAAACTAAGAGTGTTCTTATTTCCACCAAAAGTGAGATGAGAGAAGTGAGGAATAACCCATCCATCTTGATCTATGTCCTCATTTGCAAGGGAATAGCATAATGAACTAATGACTTGACAAATATTCCTCCCTCTTTGATGGCTATTTTACAGGAATTTAAGGATGTGCTTCCCAAAGAGCTCCCTCATGGACTACCGCCTCTTCGTGGAATCAAGCACCACATTGACCTCATACTCGGCACACCTCAACTGCACCGCCTACCGCACGAACCCGAAGGAGATCGAATGCCAAATAAACCAACTCGTCTCCAAAGGTTTGATCCAAGTGAGCACTAGTCCAAGTGCGGTACCCGTGCTTATTGTCCAAAAAACAGATGATACATTGAGGTTATGCATGGACTGCCATCCAATCAATGCTATCACTGTATGTTATAGACATCCTATACCACGTGTTGACGACATGCTTGATGAGTTGTGTGGAGCTATTATTTTCTCGAAAATCGATCTTCGTAGTGGCTACCATCAAATACGCATGGCGGAAGGTGATGAGTGGAAAACCGCCTTCAAGAGCAAACTTGGTCTCTATGAATGGTTGGTCATGCCTTTTGGCTTATCTAATGCCCCATCCACCTTCATGCGCCTTATGAATCATATTTTGAGATCACTCACTATAAAAGGTGTTGCTATCTATTTTAATGATATTCTTGTTTATAGCAAGTCACTTGAGGAGCATGTTACACATGTTATGGAGGTTTTGCAAATCCTTCGGAATGAAAAGCTATATGCTAACCTCCCCAAGTGTACTTTTTCTAAAGACAAGTTGATTTTCCTTAGTTTTGTTGTTTCTTCGAATGGAATTGAAGTTGATGTTTCCAAGGTAAAAGACATACGAGATTGGCCCATTCACACAAATGTGAGTGAACTTCGAAGTTTTGATGGCTTGGCCGGCTTCTATCGTCGCTTTGTGAAGGATTTCTCTACCATTGCTTGTCCTCTCAACAAGTTGACCAAAAAGAATGTCACCATCATGTGGCTCACCAAAGCACCTCTTCTCGCATTACCGGATTTCACAAAAGCTTTTGAGATAGAGTGTGATGCTAGTGTTATTGGCATTGGAGGAGTCCTCATGCAAAATGGACATCATATTGCTTTCCATAGTGAGAAACTTGATGGTGCACGCCTTAACTATCCGATTTATGACAAAGAGCTTTTTTCCTTAGTTCGTGTCCTTCAAGTTTGGCAACACTATCTTTGGCCTAAGGTATTTATCATACATTACGACCATGAGTCGTTGAAATATATCAAAGGCCAAACCAACATGAGTAAAAGGCACGCAAAGTGGGTTAAGTTCATGGAGTCTTTTCCTTACATTGTCAAGTATAAGAAAGGAAAATACAATGTAGTTGCAGACGCTTTGTCTTGCAAGAACATAAGCCTTCTTACTCGACTCGAAGTAAACGTGTTGGGTTTTGATGACATCAAATCTTTGTATGCTTCTGACCTGTTCTTTGGACAAATATTCGCAAAGTGTTCAAGTGTCAAAGGATTTGATGACTTCTATTTGCATAAGGGAATTCTCTTTAAACAAAACAAGCTTTGCATTTCGAAGAAATCTCTCCAAAACTTGCTTCTCCAAGAGTCTCATGGTGGAGGCCTTATGGGTCACCTTGGTCTTGATGGACATGCTCTCCACACATTACTATTGGCCCAAGATGAAGCGAGACGTGGAGCCCTGATGGCTATGAAATATAGCCATCTATGTCCACATTTAAACTAGATATTATTCATTCTTTTGATGAAATATCTCTCTAAACCCTGCCACTAATGCCTAATGATCAAAGGGGTATGCAATCTTTTCTTTCTATTTTTCGCTACGCAGATAATGACGTTTGATGATGGGAATCACAACATTAAAGTCAAACATACGAGATTTCCAACAACCCAAAGAAACCAGGAGTCGTGAAGTGGAGACAAACGCTTTAATGACCAACCATACAGCATGAATAAAATCCTGGCTGTATAGTTCCGGTCGTATAGTTGACATCAACACCGCTAGGTCAAATAGAACAACTTTCGTGAAGGGACCCTTATATAAAGAGGCTTCGGGAAATGAGAAACTAAAACACCAAGAGTCGCTAGCCGCCCGCAGAATGCCATCCACAACACCGAAGAGCCACCGGAGGAATAGACTTAGATCTAATCTCCAAACCCTTCTCCACCACTTGTAATAGTAGATCTCATCTTTGATTGGCGACATTGTAAGACTATTTGCTATCAATATCATGATTTCCATTACAATGTTTATGATTGTTGATTTCATCTCTATGCGTGAGTAATTCTCTTTGGGCTAAGGGCTTCGGCCTAGCCATGTAGATTTTGTGCATGTTATTTATCATAGATGGGATCATGTATTAGTTTGTATGACATGATGATTATTGTATCCTCTCTTGCCTCAATCCAAGGACTTGTAAGGTACCCAACACCCTGAGGATTGAGGCAGGTATAGGGAGTATGGGTAATGACTAATCTGCAGGTTGAGAACCCTAGTGACAGAAGAGGTAGTACAGCTGTATGTGAGGGATTTACTTGGAATTAACGGTGACGTCATTATGCATATAATTAGTTCTCTTTCTTCTATGGATGAGACTAGTAGGTTATTGCTATAAGCGGTTGCAGAGGCAATATGAATTATGGATGCACTACCCACATATAATTATCTTGCTCTAACAATTGCATGCATACTTTGTTATTATCTTTTATTCCCATCAAACGTTTTGCACAACTATAGGTGAAACCGAAAGCCCTAGGCCCTCTCTCTCCATCATCGACAACAACAAAAGACAGCAGACTCTTTGTCTGGTAAAACACAAAAAGAATTCTAAAACTCCTGAGGTCAGTTAAAGTAACTTCACTATGCTTTCTGCTTCCCAAAGATTCGATAAACCTAGGTCTACTAGGGAAAAAGAGCTATACTACATCCATAATCCGGATCGAAGGTATCAACCCTTTTTCTGGCACCGTTGTCGGGGAAGCAATAGCTACCATAGTGAGGTTATTAGGAACCTTGCTAGTTTTAATTCTTGTTTTTAATTTTGTTAGTTTGCTTTCAGTCTTTATTTGAAAAACCAAATAAATTAGTTAGTCTTTAATTTCTTGTTTTTACTATCATAAGTATTTGTTTAAAAAACCCAAAAAACATAGGAAATATGGCTGAAAAGAAGCTTGGGGAGTTTGCAACTCCCAACAATGATTATTTGCGTACTCCTATTACTCAGCCAGTGATTGCTGCTGATGATTATGAAATTAAGCCCCATTATTTAAGTTTGGTTCAACATAACCAATTTGGAGGCTCCGCTATTGAGGACCCAGGTATGCACTTGAATACTTTCATTGAAATATGTGATATGATGTGCATAAAAGATGTTGATCCTGATGCGGTCAAATTGCGATCATTTCCTTTCTCTCTTAGAGGAAGAGCAAAAGAATGGTTGCTATCTTTGCCTAGAAATACTATTGCATCATGGGTGGAGTGTACTTCTTTATTTATGACTAAAATTTTCCCACCTGCAAAGACTATGCAACTAAGATCTAATATTTATGATTTAGACAGGAAGAGCGTGAGCCACTAGCGCTTGCATGGGAGAGGATGAAAGAATGCTTGAGAAACTGTCGCCGCCATGGCATGGAAGATTGGTTAATCCACCATTTATTTTATAATGCTCTTAACCCTGTGTCTAAGTCTATGCTTGATACTGTAGCTAGAGGAACATTTATGGGCAAACATATTACCGAAGCAAAGCAGCTGCTAGACAATATGCAAGACAACCATGCCCAGTGGCATGTAGATAAATCAAACACGAAGAAGGTGGACTCTGTCTCACCACAAGGAAATGAAGAACTCAATACTAAGCTGGATGAGCTCATATTAGCCGTAAAAGGTAAGGAAAACCAAGTAAGAGCTAACCTAGAATCAAATATTGAAGAAATAGACTTCATAGCTCGTAATGATTATAACCCTGCTTGGAAGAAGAATTATAATCCTAATTTTCAGAAACATTATTCTAGTCATGCAGGTAACTCTAAAAATAATATGGGAACAAGTAATGGTGGTCTCCAAGAAACACTTAAGTCCTTTATAGACTCACAAAATGAGCAAAACAATATCCTTGTTAAAATAATGGATAACCATGATGCTATGCTTGGTAAATTATCTAACCAAATTGTAAGTTTGAGGAATGATTTGTAGGACCTCTAAGAAAGAACGAGGATTGTTGAGGCATAGCTAGGTAAGATAACCGAGAGTCAAACTCTCATTCTAGCTAAATTTTCAGGTAAAGCTGAGCCTAATCCTGTTGAAAACCTCAAGATGATAATAATCCAAAGGGAGGAGCCTGAAGAACTTGATTATGGTAATGCTCCTTCACCAAATTACACCATTGAAGATCTTGTAAAAAGGATCAATATCAATATTCCGGTTAGTGAAGGAAATGAGGAAGCTATGTATCAACACTTTGTTAACCAGGTAGCAATAAAGGTACGTGAGCTTGAAGAAGAATATAAGAAAATTGCTGAAAAATTACCTATAAAGCTTGATGATATATTTGAGCCTACTATTAAGATTAAAATTGAGACCAATGAGATAGCTGCACTTTGTGATCTAGGTGCAAGCGTTTCAAAAAGTCCTTTTAATAAGTTAAATATTGGCTCCTTTTAAATCACCGAGTTAAAGCTATATCTAGAAGATTCTACCTACAAACAAGTTGTAGGGATTAAACAAAATACTTAAGTATACATTAAAGGTTGTCCTGCTCTTATTGATTTTGTTAGTGTTGACATGCCTAAAGATACTACTGCTCCTATTATATTAGGCCATCCATTCTTAAGAACTATTAAGGCTTTGATTAATACATGAAGCGAACGTGAAGCTTGAATTACCTTCGCGTGATCCTTTTGTTATTCATTTTCCTAGGAAGAAGAAAGCCAAGCATGATGAAAAGGAGGCCATCAGTTTGAAGGCCAACTATTTTGGAGTGGGTGTTCCACTCATCTGGCCTAAGTGAGCAACATCAAGGCCAAGCTATTGATCATAAAAGAGTGCTTCATGGGAGGTAACCCATGTGAAATAAAGGTTTGAGTAAAAGTTTTTAAGTTTTAGTTTAAGTTTTATGTTTAATAAAGAGTGCTAGAAAGCTCTAGTTGGAGGAGAAGTTTGGTAGTACTAAAAATCCTACTTTATACATGCTGATGTTGGTCAAAAAATTTTACCGTCATTTTTCTATAAAAAACAAGGTGTTTCACCAAGTTTTAGGATAAGAAAGAATTCTCGAAGAAACATAAATTTTTTGATGACTACAGAAGGTTTAACGACCAACTATATGGTGGGAATAAAAATTCTAGCCGTATAGTTTCGGTCATATAGATATATTTGCCATCGACAATTTGTCTTTCTTAAGTACTGAAGGTTTAACGACCAACTATACGGTGGAAATAAAAATTCTGGCTGTATAGTTCTGGTCGTATAGATATCGATGCCTTCGTAAAATTTCTTTTCCAGGTACAGAAAGTTTGACGACCAACTATACTGCGGGGATGAAAAATCCCGGCCATATAGTTATGGTCGTATATCTGCTCTGCTAGGTAGAAACCCTAAATTTTGACAGCGAACCAACAATACGGCAGGGACAAATTGTTCCGCCCGTATAGTTGTGTCCTGCCACAAAATCGCCACGGGAGGTACCTCCAACCCTAAAACTTCAATCCTTTTTCTCTCTTGTACCTCCAAGCTCTCTCAAAACCTCAAGAGATCTTCATCTCTACTCAATTTCGTTCGATTTCCTCGCACACAAGTGATCTACAATATGTTTCTCCTCCGATCCTCCAATTACTTTTTACAAATTCATCTTCGATCTATTGTCATTATTAATCTATGGTGAGACCTACTATGAACTAATTGCCATGCTTCTCTTGCCTAGATTATTATTTTGAGGGGATTCTTTAGTGTGCTATGATGAGGAATATGTTATGCTTATTATTGTTGGATAAAAACGTTTTATTTTTATCTTTCCTTGTTATTTTAGATGATGAACACAATGAGCCAAACTCATGCTACTGCTGCCGCTAGCGCTTCTCGGGTTGCCGCTCAAGAACGCATGCGGATACGGTTCAGGGATGAGCTCCAACATGATCGCTTCAACAGGATCAAGAACCGAGAAGTGAAGGCAACCAAGTGGGCTTGCCCCATTATATTGAATCAACTCGGTATTTCTAATGACTTCAGTTTACTTTGCAATAAGGTTGGCCTGCAAAACTTTATATTCAGTGATGTGCCTACTTATCGCCGATTAACTCTAGAATTTCGAAGTTCTTTGCAAAGCACCGTTAAAGCATGGAATGGATAGGACATGATTTCTTTCCGACTTATGAACAACAATTATGCTTTATCACTAGATGAATGGTGCGCATGTTTTAATTTTCCAAATAATAATGATATTCTTACGCGCATCCTTTACTGGCTTAGACCCTTCCCCAGAACAATATTATAATGGAATGAGTTTCACTTCTAGAGTAAGAAAGGGGAAGAATATTCAACATCCTGCAATTCGCTATTTGTTCTATGTTATTGCTAACACTTTGCAGGAACGAAATGAGTTCATGAGACTCAATGAGGAGGACATCTTAGTCCTCGCAAAAGCTGCTTTCAACAACACCAACTTTTCACTCAACTTGGACGCAATTCTTGTGTGCTACCTGGAGTACCAATCCTCCCAAAGCCAAGGACCAGCCACAAGTGGAGGCATCATCACCGTGCTTGCCATTTCACTAGGCATAGACCTAGGTGAGTTGCAACCAGTGCTAGGTGAGCGACGTGTTGGTTTCTCTACTTTAAAATCTTATGGAATGCTCACTAGGAGAGGTGGTGTTTATTACTTGCATATTGCTAGAGCTGGGCATCTCTACCCCGCTCCTTTGCCTAATGGTTTCTCTATCAAGGAAGGACGTTTGCTATATGACTTGCAGGTTGAGAAACACCAACCCGAGGAGGAGATTCTGGATGAGGATGAGGACCAAGAAGAGGACCAAGAAGAGGAGAATCCACCAACCCGGTTTGCTACATACCAAGACTTGCAAGAACTTGGAGGAACTGTGGAGAGAATGCAATACCTCTCCTTGAACCTCCGATAAACAACTAGTAATTTATCAACTCAATTTGCAAACTGGAGTTACGACTTTTTCCCGCCACCACAATGATTTGAAGGGCTTGCAAAAGCCTAAGCTTGGGAAAGTTTCCTCATTATCTTTATTTGGTGTTCATTTGTTTCTATTTATTTTGAGGCTATGGTTTCCCCAACACTTTATCTTTAGTTATTTCTGTTTGCTTTCGAGATTTTCTAGACGAGCTTTGCTGCCAATTTTCTATTCTTTGATTCCCTCTCTTAAAACAATAAAAACATTTTTCCATTTATCTTTATTTTCCCTCTTCCTTCTTTTCTATTCTCCTTGTGGCTTTCACATATTTGCAGGAGAGTGATCGATTTCTAGTTTCCAAGAAGCAAATCAGTAGGGAAGAGAGAAGTGAAACCAATCATGAGAGCTATGCCTTAAGACTCCCCAATTTTGATGTTTGAGAAACCCATGCTAGTTAGTAGTAAATGATAAGATGTTATATTGGTGGAGTGAGTCTTTATACTGTAGTAAAATTTTGTTTGCATGGGTATTTAGTTGAGTATGTTTTGTTCCAGCTCTTGTAGTTAACCAAGTCTTGCCTAAAAATTTGCTAAACAATTGTAATAAGAAAATATCTCACAATTGAAGGTTTGGGTGTTGTATTGTTTAGTATTGAAGGCTTATTTCTAGAGACACTCAACATCACAGAAAATAATGATTGACTTGATAGCTCTTTTAAAAGGATTTGTTCAATTGAATTAATGATTAGCGGTTTTTGTGAGAATGCCAAAGTTTAACTTGTGAATCATAAGAATGATATAGCTTTATGCGTGTCAAACTTCATGGGATGCCAACAATTCCGCTAGCCTACGAACGATCTTCATGGAGGAAACTCCTAGATTTTGGCTATGAGTTGATTAAACATATGTAGCAGCAATGCTATAATGGGTAAGATTCTTGGGATTCTGGGGTAGCTGTGTTCAAGATGGAATAACTCCTCTGGCTGTTATGAGTAATCATTGTACAAAAGGAACAAAAACCTTGGTGATGCCACGAGTGTCCATCACAACCTGATAAACTAATTAAAATCTTTGGCACACTCTCAATTACTTAAGAACTAAAATTCTTGAAGGACAATGAATAGAAAAGTAGTGCTTGAAAAGTTTTGCTTTATTGATGTGGGAGAATTGAGATACTTTAGTGTATATGTTATTCATGGCAAACTCTCACACTCTCAATTTTACATGATTATACTTTATTGTTTGAAGGAATGCCTATGAGTTGATTACATGCCATGCAATAAGGTTTACTCATTTGAATCATCCATGTTAACAATAATTTTGTTGCGCTATAAGGATGCATAAAAACCCGTATGATATGCTTCCCATTACTCTATCTACGCTGAAGTTGTTTAGATTTATAAAGTGGAGGAAACATGAGACTACCAATCATGAGTAAGATCATCATCTCGTTATTTCAGTTTAAATGCTGAGTTCCTTTTTGATTTTGGTTTTGTTTCTCGAGGACGATCAAGTTTAAGCTTGGGGAGGTTGATGGCTGTGAAATATAGCGATCTACATCCACATTTAAACTAGATATTATTCATACTTTTGATGAAATATCTCTCTAAACCCTGCCACTTATGCCTAATGATCAAAGCGGTATGCAATCCTTTCTTTCTATTTTCCCTGCACAGGTAATGACGTTTGATGATGGGAATCACAACATTAAAGTCAAAGATACGAGATTTCCAACAACCCAAAGAAACCAGGAGTCGTGAAGTGGAGACAGACGCTTTAACGACCAACTATATGGCCGGGAATAAAAATTCTGGCCATATAGTTCCAGTCGTATAGTTGCCATTGACACAGCTGGGTCAAACAGAACAAATTTCGTGAAGGGACCCCTATATAAAGAGGCTTCGAGTGACGAGAAACAAAAATGCCAAGAGTCGCCAACCTCCCCCAGAACTCCATCCACAACACTGAAGAGACACCAGAGGAATAGACTTAGATCTAATCTACAAACCCTTCTCCACCACCATAGCCATATTCCACCATTTGTAATAGTAGATATTGATACATTGCAAATGTATCTATAATTTTTGATGCTCCATGCTTGGTTTTATCCACTTTCTTGTGTTTTGTCCGCACTTTGGAGTACTTTTCATATGATTTCTTGGACTAACCTATTAACAAGAGCCAAAGTGCCAGCTGCCTGTTTTCTGCTGTTTTTGGTTCCAGGAAAGTCAGAAAATGAATATTCTCAGTGGACGGGACAAAAGCCAAAGTGCCTATTTTTCCAGAAGACTCCACGAGCCAGAATACGAGACGGGTGAGGGCCAGGGGCTGGCCACACCCCCCAGGCGCGGGCTGGGCCTGGCCGCGCCAGGGCATGGTGTTGTGACCCCAGGCACCTCCTCGACCCCTCTCTTCGCCTATAAGGAGCCTTCTGACCTAAAAACTTCGGGCGGTTCGACGTTTTTCCAGGAGTTCCACTCCGCCGCCACCACCAGATTCCACGAAACAGCACCAGAAACTGTGTTCTGGCACCCTGCCAGGACGGTGAATTGGAAGAGATCATCACCATCATCATCAGCATCGCTTCTCCATCGACCATCCATGTTTCCCCCATCTATGAGTGAGTAATCCCCCGCTGTAGGCTATGGGGATGGTTGGGATTGGATGAGATCGTTCATGTAATGGCATCAGATTGTTAGGGCATGGTGCCTAGTATCTTTTATTAGTGCTTTATGACTTTTCTGCGACTTGTTGTGCTTAATGCTTGTCACTAGGGCCCGAGTGCCATGATTTCAGATCTGAACATGTTATTGATTCATTATGATAATATTGTTTTTGGTCTTATCTGCAAGTTGTATACACACGTTGTTGTCTGGAACCAATGGCCCTGAAGTGACAGAAATCGGGATAACCGAAGGGAATGGCTTTGATGTGAGGATCACATGTGTTCACAGAGTGTTAATGCTTTGCTCCGGTGCTCTATTAAAAGGAGCACCTTAATTGCCAGTAGTTCCCTAGAGGCCCCGCTGCAAACGGGCTGGCAGGACAAAAGATGTTGTGCAAGTTCTCATTGCGAGCACGTATGACTATATATGGAAACATGCCTAGGATTGTCTAGTACTTGGATGCTTTATCTTATTTATCTGCAATTGCCCTTTGTTCTGATAGCTATGTGAATTTTCTTGTCCATGCAACGCCCGTCCATCCATCCCTATGCCTACCGCACTCGAATCCCACTGTTTACTGCTTTTGTTACTACTGTCTTTGCTTTACTACTGCTGTTACTTTACTATTCCTACTACAAAACTGTTGCTACTGATAAACTGCAGTGAGCAAGATTGTTTCCAGGTGCAGCTGAATTGACAACTCAGTTGTTAAGGCTTATAAATATTCTTTGGCTCCCCTTGTGTCGAATCAATAAATTGGGTTTTACTTCCCTCGAAAATACTGTGATACACCCCCTATACTTGTGGGTCATCAAGACTATTTTCTGGCGCCGTTTCCGGGGAGCATAGCTTTATTTATCAAGTCCACTTGGAATCACTATTGTTCCAGCTAAGTTTATTTTCTCCTTGTTTGCTTGTTTCTTTATCAAAAATACAAAAAAAATTGGTTCCTACTCTAGCTGTTATTTTCGTTGGTCTGTTATTGTCTTGTTTTATCATGCTTGTTGTCAATGGTTGGTTTCTTTGAAACTGAATCTTATTGGCAAGGTGGGTTCACGGAAAATGAAAAATATTATTATAAGGAACACCGCTTGTCACAAAAAGGGAAACACTTATGGGGACAAATTGATAGATTGTATACCATTGCTAGAAATGTGTGCTCTACTTATAATGTTACTTATTGCCTTGATAAATCTTGTTGTTGTAGGAGGTACAAACACCTCCCTTTTCAATGTGAGTATAATGATAATGTTACCATATCTTCCTATGTTAAGGAAAATTATGACCTTTATGATGTGGAACAAATTGAGGAATTTATTGCTTGGAAGGGTGCATTTGAACTTGCTAGTTTTGCTTGAAAATATTGATGATTCACCTTATAAGTATGAGGTTTATGGTATACTTAAATTTTGCTTTGATAATTACAAGGATGAAAATGGCTATATTTTTGAATATTATAATAGATGCTTTCCACAAATGGAAGAGACTAATGCCTTGCAGGATCCTATGGAAGAAGAAATTGATGAACCTGAAATCTCATTAGATGAAAAAGAGAAGGAGAGTGATGAACAAAAGGAGGAAGAATGGATTAGCTACCCATGCCTACCTTCTAATGACAGTAACTCTTTATCCCTTACATTATTTGATTGTCCCCCATGCTTACTAAATAAGGATGAATGTTATGTTCCTGAGGATTCTTGTGAAGATGTTTATGATAAAGCTCTAGTGCTTGTAGATCATGAAAAGCATGCTTTATGTGATAGTTATATTGTTGAGTTTATTCATGACGCTACTGAAAATTATTATGAGAGAGGAAAATATGGTTGTAGAAGTTTTCATGGTATTGAAACACCTCTCTATGTGCTGAAAGTTTTGAAGTTACTCTTGTTTTATCTTCCTATGCCTGTCACTTTGTTATTTGCTTACACGATTCCTATGCATAGGAAGTGGGTTAGACTTAAATATGTTTTGAATTTGCTTCTTGATGCTCTCTTTTACTTCAATTCTTATTTCTTATGTGAGCATCCTCTTAAACTATTATGCCTAAAGATGATATTATGTCTATTATTCGTGGGAGACCTTTTCTTAAATACTGTAGGAGCTATTATTAATTGTAATCAAGGGAAGGTGACTTTCAATGAGAATGACAAGGAACATACTGTCTATTTCCCCAAGAATATTGAAAGGACTTATGGTTTTGAATTCAATTAAACATGTTGAGGGCATTCAAGTTGGAGAAATATATTGTCCCATACCAAGAGAAAAATTTGAAACTATAATGATTGGGACCATTGCTATCAAGGTTGAGGTAAGATAATCATTAGTGGAATACAAAGTTTTGTCTCATATGAAATTGTTTTGGTAACAAGACCTGATCAACCTTGTTAACAAAAGGATTTCATTGAACAAAACAATGTTTTCACCATGATTATCTCCGCTTACTTCTATTCTATCCATTTTAGTTCTTCCTTATGCCTAACTTAAAGGCGTTAAAGAAAAGTACTTATTGGGAGATAACCCAAAAGTTTTACATGAGTCTTGGAAGTTATTACCTCAGTAATAACCGCTCCTTATCCTTCTTATTTGCTTTTTGTGCCAAGAGTAACCTCTAATGAGAGAGAAGTAATGATTGGGAAAGTTGATGTCCCGAAACAGATTTCTGTGCTTCACCGTAAACATTCATGTAAAATCACTGAACATATTTTTGAGGCGTGAATTTTTGTGCTTCTGCCCCATGTTGTTATCTAACTTTCGTTAGTTCAACACTTTTTGATTTGAGCAATAGAAGGTCTTCGAAAAAATTCGTCTTTACCTGCTGGTCTGTTTTGATAGATTTCTGCCATTTTCTGCATTTGCTTCTTGTTGGTTCCTTTTTGAGTTCTTTTGGGGAATTGAACTTTTTGAGGGAAGTGCTACAGTAGATAGTGTTTTAATGGAAGTTTATTGGTGTTATAACTGAACCTAAAGACTTATTATCTTGAGTGCACTAATGTTGCTAATAAAGATTGTGTGAAGTTTTGTATGAAGGAAAAATTTCAGGTGTATGGAAGGAATGAGTAATGAGATGAAGGATGGACTAAATCTCAAGCTTGGGGATGCCAAGCGTGTCACCCCAAGTAATATCCAAAAAGTACAAGCGTCAAAGCTTGGGGATGCCCAAGGCATCCCCTTCTTCATCAATAAAAATCCCAGGTTTCTTCCAAACACTTCATTTTTATTGTTTCATGCACAGTTGTGTTGTTCTTGGAGCGTCTTCTTTTTCGTTTTCATTTTTGTTTTTTAGGTTGGGTGGTTTGCTTAGTTTGCTGAATAAATTCGTTGGACCTCCTCTTTCATGCATTGGTGTTCAAATAGTTTGGTTTGGTTTAGTTTTGTTTGGAAAAGAGTAGGAAAGCTCATCCTTAAGTGGTAAAGAGAGCTTGTTTTTGACTGTGGCCTATGCTTTGTCATGCCATGCTTGATATTGTTTTAGCTTTATGCTTAGTATTCTTTGCTGTAGCATGACTTGTTATAAACAATTGAGATTGCTTAATGTGCCTTGGATGAATCATGCGTTGTTTTAGCATATTAAAGCATAGTATAGTGGTATTCTCCTTTGATGCTTTATTTGGGTTGACTTGGCACATGCTCACACCATGTTATGACTATCCCAAGTCACCATAAGCCTTTATGATCCTTTAGTTTTCAACTTGTAGTATCACTTTATGATTTGATTAATGATGTTTTGTCGCTCTGCATGATTATAGCCATTATTGCTCTCTCGTTTGTCGCTCCCTTACTATTGCTAGCCTTCACTTTCACTGAGTATGTTTTACTCAAGTTTCCAACTCCCTAAACCAAATGTTGCCAAAGCGTCCACCATAGCTACCTATTAGCATCATTTGCTACTTCCGTGCATATTCAATATGTCTTGTTTTCTTCTGAATAAAATGTTTGCTTGTTTTGAGAAAGTTAGTTAGTAAAGCTCTGACGAACTTGATGGCACAATTTATTTCCTGCACTTAATAAACCTGAACCATTGTGAACTCTCCAAGAAAAGTTATATGCTTGCAAATTATAGGCTGGGGATTAGCAGAACCATGCTGTCACGGGGAACGTTTTCAACACTTGTAAATATATACCCAGTTGATGCCTTGCTCTTTTGTTTGCGGATGTCGTCGGTGTGAATAAAAGGGGAACTTGTAAGTCCATGGAGTTATGTATGTGTGTTAGGGAAACGCCTGGGCCGCTGGTCTAATCCATGCTGGAAACCTGCAGCGTAACCATAATGATATCTATGAAGCATTCTTCTTATAAAAAATAGATAGCTATTGAGAAAAAAAAGAGAGATTTATGAAAAGAGGAAAGAGAGAAAAAAGCACCATTTTCCCATGGTAAATAAGAAGATTGCTGAGATACTCATTGTCTACTTGCCTTGTCATTTTGATATGGAGACTCTTCTGTATCATCGGGCAAGGGGTACCCCGTTGGCGGTTCTCAATGATACGCACATACTTACGATGACAAGAACTTACCGGTAACTAAAGTTGAGTAGCATGAGGAGCGGCCCTCGTACTCAAGGGACTTGGGATTTTCGGTTTATAGTCTGTCAAGCATAGAACTCAGATTGGACCTCACTTTCACCTTAACCACATTAAAGATGCTTATGATAGGGGCCATGAGAGCTCAAAGCTAATGAGTACCATACTTTCAGAATTTGGAAGCCTTTCAAACTATTCAAAACCTTTTCATTTCCTTGTTGAGTCTCCACACATTCTATGAGCACTTTCTTGAGAGCATAGTGGTCATTCTTAGTTCTATGTGCATTGTCCCAAGACTTGTTGATTGATGCATACCTTGATATTGCTTGTTTTAAACTATTTGTATCTAGTCACTCTTGTAAACTTTGAAGGTGTCCTATGCATTTATGTTTGCTACTCTATGAGGGACAAGCTGATTGCCACTATGCTATGTTTTCTTTATGTGAAACAAACAAACGTCTTGCAAGGCATTGTTATTCATGAATCTTTTGTTTGTGCCTTTTCATGTTGCATCATAGTTTCTTTGTCTTATTGCTAGAACTTTGTATTTCATGTTATGATTGAAGTACTATGATCCTAGCTTTGAATGTTTTACAAATACTTTGATCAAGTCTTTGATGGTGCATGTCACCTCAAAAATTATTCTTTCTTTTTATCACTTACCTACTCGAGGACGAGCATGAGTTAAGCTTGGGGATGTTGATACATTGCAAATGTATCTATAATTTTTGATGCTCCATGCTTGGTTTTATCCACTTTCTTGTGTTTTGTCCACACTTTGGAGTACTTTTCGTATGATTTCTTGGACTAACCTATTAACAAGAGCCACAGTGCCAGCTGCTTGTTTTCTGTTGTTTTTGGTTCCAGGAAAGTCAGAAAATGAATATTCTCGGAATTGGACGGGACAAAAGCCAAAGTGCCTATTTTTCCAGAAGACTCCAGGAGCCAGAATACGAGACGGAGGAGGGCCAGGGGCTAGCCACACCCCCCCAGGCGCGGGCTGGGCCTGGCCGCGCCAGGGCATGGTGTGGTGACCCCATGCACCCCCTCGGCCCCTCTCTTCGCCTATAAGGAGCCTTCTGACCTAAAAACTTCGGGGGGTTCGATGTTTTTCCAGAAGGAGTTCCACCCGCCGCCACCACCAGATTCCACGAAACAGCACCAGAAACTCCATTCTGGCACCCTGCCGAGACGGGGAATTGGAGGAGATCATCGCCATCATCATCACCATCGCTTCTCCATCGACCATCCATGTTTCCCCATCTACGAGTGAGTAATCCCCCGCTGTAGGCTATGGGGATGGTAGGGATTGGATGAGATCATTCATGTAATGGCATCAGATTGTTAGGGTATGGTGCCTAGTATCTTTTATTAGTGATTTATGACTTTGTTGCGACTTGTTGTGCTTAATGCTCGTCACTAGGGCCCGAGTGCCATGATTTCAGATCTGGACATGTTATTGATTCATTATGATAGTATTGTTTTTGGTCTTATCTGCAAGTTGTATACACACGTTGTTGTCTGGAACCAATGGCCCGAAGTGACAGAAATCGGGATAACCGGAGGGAATTGCTTTGATGTGAGGATGACATGTGTTCACGGCGTGTTAATGCTTTGCTCCAGTGCTCTATTAAAAGGAGCACCTTAATTGCCAGTAGTTCCCTAGAGGCCCCGCTGCAAACGGGCTGGCAGGACAAAAGATGTTGTGCAAGTTCTCATTGCGAGCACGTATGACTCTATATGGAAACATGCCTAGGATTGTCTAGTACTTGGATGCTTTATCTTATTTATCTGCAATTGCCCTTTGTTCTGATAGCTATGTGAATTGTCTTGTCCATGCAACGCCCGTCCATCCATCCCTATGCCTACCGCACTCGAATCCCACTGTTTACTGCTTTTGTTACTACTGTCTTTGCTTTACTACTGCTGTTACTTTACTATTCCTACTACAAAACTGTTGCTACTGATAAACTGCTGTGACCACGATTGTTTCTAGGTGTAGCTGAATTGACAACTCAGTTGTTAAGGCTTGTAAATATTGTTTGGCTCCCCTTGTGTCGAATCAATAAATTGGGTTTCACTTCCCTCGAAAATACTCCGATACACCCCCTATACTTGTGGGTCATCAGATATCATCTTTGATTGGCGACATTGTAAGACTATTTGCTATCAATCTCATGATTTCCATTACAATGTTTATTATTGTTGATTTCATCTCTACGCGTGAGTAATTCTCTTTGGGCTAAGGGCTTCGGCCTAGCCATGTAGCTTTTCTACATGTTATTTATCATATATGGGATCATGTATTACTTTGTATGACATGATGATGATTGTATCCTCGCTTGCCTCAATCCAAGGACTTGTTACGTACCCAAGACCGCGAGGATTGAGCCAGGTATAGGGAGTATGAATAATGACTAATCTGTAGGTTGGAAACCCCTGTGACAGAAGGGGTAGTACAGCTGTATCCGAGGGATTTACTTGGGATTAATGGTGACGTCACTATGCATATCATTAGTTCTCTTTCTTCTATGGATGAGACTAGTAAGTTATTGCTATAAGCGGTTGCAGAGGCAATAGCAATTATGCATGCACTACCCACAAATAATTATCTTGATCTAACAATTACATGCATACTATATTATTATCTTTTATTCCCATCAGATGTTTTGCATAGCTACAGGTGAAACCGAAAGCCCTAGGCCCTCTCTCTCCATCATCGACAACAACAAAGGACAACAAACTCTTGGTCCGATAAAACACAAAAAGAATTCTAAAACTCCTGAAGGTCCATTAAAGTAACTTCACTATGCTTTTTGCTTGCCCGAGGATTTGATAAACGTAGCTCTACTAGGGTAAAAGAGCTATACTACATCTATAATCCGGATCGAAGGTATCAAGTGCCACGTCCAACGATGCACTACATGTGTTCAAGCTAAGTCTAAGTCTAACCCATTCGGTATTTATATACCATTGCCTATTCCTCATGCACCTTGGTCAGATATTAGCATGGACTTTGTGTTAGGATTGCCTAGGTATAAGCATGGTCATGATTAAATATTTTTCGTAGTTGACCGCTTTTCCAAAATGGCACACTTCATACTATCCCATAAGACCGACGATGCTTCACATGTTGTAAATTTGTTTTTCAGGGAAATCATCCGTCTTCACAGTGTGCCAAGGTCTATCGTATCCGACTGTGACATCAAATTAATGAGGTACTTATGGAAGACACTCATGGAAAATCTTGGTGTCAAGCTCCTCTTCTCGTCCGCATCGCATCCACAAACCAATGGCTAAATCGAGGTCATCAATCAAAGCCTTGACACTCTCCTTCGTGTGTTGATTAAGAAAAACCTAAAGAATTGGGAGGAATGCATTCCCTTCGCCGAGTCCTCCTACAATCAAGCGAAGCACTCTACAACAGAGATGATTCCTTTATGATCGTCTACGGCTTTGAGCCCCTTACCACGCTCGACATGCTAGCACTTCCTCTCCACGAGTGCACTAACATGGACATTGATAAGCAATCCCGAGCTACCAAGAAACTCCACGAAGACACAAGAGCTAATATTGAGCAACATGTGCTTCGATAAGATTCATGGCTAAACAAGAGCAAGAAATAGATGATCTTCAAAGAAGGTGACCTTGTGTGGACACACTTAAGCAAGGACCACTTCCCCAAGGATAGCGATTCCAAGCTCAAGCCAAGAGGGGATGGCCCCTTCAAAGTCCTTAAGAGGATCAACAACAACACCTACATCATCGACATACCAACCTCGAAGTATCTCGTGAGCTCGACATTCAGTGTCAAGGACCTTTTACCTTTCCATGGAGATGCTCAAGATGATAAGAATGAAGAGTCGAGGAAGACTCTTTCCCAAGGAGTAAGCTGTTGCAGGCTATCCTACGGACACATCTACATCCACACGACCAAGTCCCCCAAGTGGACCAATGAATCATGCCCGAGCCCAACTCCTACAAGATAAGGCACTACCAGAAAAATTGGCTTTTACAACGGACAATTTTCGTGGTTGAAGGCCCATTTTTCATGGTTAAAAAGTCTTCTATGATGGATGTCCTTCTTGGTAAAAGCACCGTCATAAATGAATCTACCATGGTTTTTTCCTGACCGTGGCGGATCACACCCTTTAACCACAAAAACCTATTCCGTCATAGATCTGTTCGCCAGCCGCGTTGACTATTGACGTCATGCAAACTGACATGTGGCAGCTGCCGTTAATGGCCATAGAAACTATGGTAGAAGCCTGGCCCATCCAAGGCATGCTAATTATTAAGTGGGCCCACCCATGAGGAGAGCCCAATAAGAAGATGACCCATTACTGTTTTGTCCTACACTACTTGAAAGGGGACCATTAATGCAGCCAACTACGGCCCGCAAACTTTCAGGCATGATACTGTTTTGGCCTAGAGAAAGACCACATTGGTCCAACACTATGCGGCCCATTAGCAGCCTATGCCAAGTCCGTCAGGTACTGTTAAGGCCTGCGGTTGGCCCGTTACTATTCTCACAACCCATTGTGGTCCGCCTACAAACAGCCTTTCTTTGAGAAGGTCCATTACTGTTCTAGACTTTTATTGTTTCGGCCGTAAATTGTTCAGGCACAGAGGAAACCTATTACTATTTTGATCTGGTACTGTTATGGCCTGGTAATTTTTTTAGCCTACCACTGTTATAGTCTAGTAAATTTTTTGGTCTGTTACTGTTTTGGCTCGTTACTGTTCTAGCCTTTTACTGTTCTAGCCTTTTATTGTTGTGGCCCTTTATAGTTGTGTCCTGCTACTGTTCTGGCCCGTTACTTCTTTGGCATGTTATCGTTCTGGCATGTTACTATGTTGGCAGTATTCCTCTGTGGCCTTTTATTGTTGTGGCATGTTACTTTTGTGGCCTTTCACTTTGTGGCATGTTACTATACTGTCCAGTTACTGCCCTGGCCTCTTACTATTATGACCTGTTACTATGCTAGCCTGCTGGTGTTCTGGCCTGCTGGTGTTCTGTCCAGTTACTATTATGGCATGTTATTATTCTAGCCTATTACTATTACTAGTTCCTACCTGTGGGTCGGCCCATTACGTTTATGGTATTTTAAAGTTTCAGCCTTTCTGAAGCTCATGCCAATATCATAAAAGGTGAATAATTGGAGAGCATATTTTACTGTTCATCGTCAACCCAAAAAAGATGGGCCAATAACAAAGCCTGATACTATTCCCTAATTGACCTGGCTGGTGTAGTTATGGTACCGCCTACCGCCATGTGTGGACGATGTAAACTAAATGCATACATGGCCTATACGAGTTATCTAGATATTACATCAGCTGCAGACTTCTTAAAATTATTACATATTATCAACTCAAGGGAAAGAAAATTCGGCATTTCAGTTGATAATCGAGTTGATAGCAGAGTCCTCAATTTTCTCACTCAATCTATCACATGCATCTCCCTTTGAGTGTGACAGCTACATTGGAAAACCACCTTCCGACATGATATTGCAGCCCTCTCTTTGGTGGTGATAACAATAATTGCAGTCTGAAACTAAGTAATAACAAGTTAATACATGAAACAAGACAAACTACTCATTTGACTGATATGACAAAAGTGATGAACTGGAGTTTACTACTAGTCAATGGTTCAATTATTGTCCAACACATCAAACAGACAGGACAAGCAAGCACCATTAAACAAGTGTGGCTACCATGAAACGAGCAATCGAAAAATGTGTGTGTGTGGCTTAGAATTTCAGCAAATATAAACTAGCCATGTCATTTTAACAAATATATATGGAAGCAGCTGTATACCCTAGAATGCAAGAGACATTGGGTGACTTGGAATTTGTGCTGAGCTACACAATGGCATGCAGTTACTATCGTAGCTAACAATGAACGTGATATAAATTATAACCGCATCATACGAGAACTTGTAGAGAAGGAATGCAAACCATGAATGAACTATATAGTAGAGGATAGTTATGTCGTTGCTTAGGACGAATCTAAACCAAATACGAGATTTAATGGCGTTGCTTGTGAACATGTAGAACAGGAAAGACAGGCATTAGAAAAGTGTGCCTACAATGAAATGAGCAATCAAACAAAGTGTTTCTTAGAATTTCATAAAATATAAACTTGCCATGTCATTTCAGCAAATATATATGGAAGCAGTGGTATATCATAGAATGGAAGAGATGTTGGGTGACTCAGAATTTGCGGTGAGCTACACAATGGCATGCAGTTACTGTCGTAGCTAAGCATGAACCAGATAGAAATTATAACCGCAGCATACCATAACTTGTGGAGCAGGAACGGAAAACACGAAGAACTATACAGTAGAGAATAGTTATGTCATTGCTTAGGACGAACCAACACTAGATACAGAATATATAATGGCATCCGCTGGTGAACCTATAGAAGAGGCTGTGCAAACCAACATGTTCAGTGTTCCCCTTTTGAGCTCTACACAAAGAAAAATATAATAGTCTATGTTGAACCTTTCAAAGAACCAGATGGTAACAAAAAAGTTATAATCGAACTAGTACGAAGAGTTTGAACGGGTACTACAAGACAGTATAACGATGCTAGGGAGGAAATAATAACATGAACTTATCTCAAGAAGAACCATTTGGATTCAGTAACTATAGAGCTGGGAATCTACACTAATATTTTCCACTGACTTCAGATTTTTCAAGAATTACACGATAGCAGGCACTTACTGTTGTTCGGAGTAGCTAGGAACATGTCATGACTTCAAAATTTGTAGAGCAGCGAATGCAAATCAACATGTCTAGTGACCTTGTATGTAGCATGAAGAACATATGTGCATATTGACTTGGTGTGTAGCACGATTACAATAATGCAGTTCACTGCGATAGGCTTGAACCTACTATACTGCTGACAAAACAAAAATGGGATGAAGATTTGGTTACCTTGGTCGAAGAGGCATCTAAGCATCATTTGTACCATGCAATGACGTCCGGGTCACCGAGGGTGCTGAAGTTGCGGTGGCTTTGGGCATCAGGAAGAAGATCTTCGACGATCGATGTCCGCCTGAGCGCGGTGGACGAGAGCATCGTTGAGGCAAATCTGGTGCAGTGAACAATGATGCCTATGCATCTGGTCTAGAGAGGTGGACATGGAACTCGTTGAACTAGATCCCGTCTGGTGGGCACCGGTGAAGCGGCTCCGGTACGGTTGGGTAGCTTTCGGCGGTGGGGAAGCAGAGCTTGAGAGGTCGACGACGCCATTGGCATGGTCACAACTCACGAGACCGCAACTATGGTGGAGTGGCAGAGAGACCTGGTGAACTAGATCTGGTGGGGTTGGTGTCGATGAAGCGGCTGCGGGGCGGTGCACGAGACCAAAGCTCAGGCAGCTCCGGCCACCGTGGAATTGCCGCCAGCCGGTTCTTCCAGTGGTCGTGGAGGTTAGGTCATGGGAGAGGAGCCTGGGATTTTTGGGAGGGCCAGTTGGAAAAACTGCGCAAATCGGGACTATGGAGGTGAACAAAAAAAAATTATGTGCTCCCAGGAGACCGACTTTAGCTTGCCCATAGGACATCTGAAAAATGGGTAGAATGGGAATTTTGAAGTAATGTTTTTGAAATAGAGGGGCGCAAAATGCTTCAAGGTCGGCGTGTGATTTTGCCGGTCGATTAGATTTTGAATTTGGCGACCGTCCATCTAATAATAATAGAAAAATGGTACTCCCCCGGTGGGAGATTTTACCTTAAAGTTTTTGAAATGGTGGGGTAGGAAATGGTTCAAGGTCGGTCAGTGGTTTTGCCCCTCAATTGAGATTTTGAATTTGGCCAACGTCTAAGTAATACTAGAAAAATGGTAATCCATCGGTGGGAGATTTTGTCTCAAAATGTTTGAAACAGAAGGGTGTAAAATGCATATGAGTAGGTGGGGATTTTGCCGCTCGATTATGATTTTGAATTTGGTAGCATCCAAGTAATAATAGAAAAAGGTAGTTGTAGACTAGTATGCTATCTGGTCAAGAATTGAAGGTTGAGAGTCACATCAACTGATCATCCATTATATAATTGCGCAACACATTGGTAAATTGTGCCACTCGACTGAGATTTTGAATTTGGCTAGCATACAAGTAAATATTGGAAAAAATGGCACTCCCTCAGTTTAGGAATAAAAAATGATGACATCAAGTGATCATCAATAACAACCATATTCACATGGAAAAAATAATGTTGATCCCCCATTACAATTATTTTTTGTTTGGGTTGTAGGTTTTGACCCTCGATTAAGATTTTGAATTTGGCTATAGAGTAACAAAAATTATGAGAGAACCCCACCACCCAAGCCAACAATTTCACAATCGCCATTGGTCATCAGTACGATGGGTCAAATGGAATTTCACAGTAATTGAAAGATTAAACATGGGTCCCAAATATTTCGGTGTAGGCGAGAGCTTTTTCCTCTCGATTCAGAATTTGAATTTGGTGATGGTCCAAGTAATAACTACTCGTAGACCATACTTCCCTCTGTTCATGAATCCAAGGCCAGGTCATATCAACTAATTATCGAGGACTATGCTCAAAGTAGCCTTTTTTCTAGACGGAGGAGTAAAAAATTGGATACCATGATCTCAGATTCAAAAATATTACGGGGGCGGCGGGAAGATTTGCCACTCGACTACGATTTTCAATGTGACTATTCCTAGTAATAAAATAGAAAAATTGTATAAGGTGTTTTTTGCAGGTCGTACTCCATCTGTTCATGAATCCATTCAGACGAGAAAGAAAATGTTGAGCTCCGATTCAAAAATATAGTTCCATTTATCACATAACGCGTATGAATATGGTGTGCAACAAAGGGGCCTTTGTTTTGGGAACCTAAACCTTACGATCAATGATCTAGGATAGTGGCACTTGTAACATAAGGTACTCTACCATACTAGAAAATATTGATGTATCCACACATAACCAGTTTGATCGCATCCATACATATATTACACACTAATCCAACCTTGCAGCATATAAAGCACTAATATTAAGTAGGCTAGAAATCCACGGATCACGCATTCAGGAATCATACTACTTCCATATTGGTGCATTCTGTTCACCAATAGTACATCCTCTACTCAATTGATGTAAGGCTTTTTAGCAAGCTAAAACAACTTTGCTAAAAAGGGTTATATTTGGAAACAGAGGTAGCACATTATAAGGTATCGTACAAATTATAGACATGTCACAATAAGGAAATGACCCAACTTCATAACAAAATACTTTTAGCATCATGTTCCATTTCACGATAAAGGGACTGGCCGGAGATTTTAGTGCCCTCAACCACAAATACTAAGCATCTTCATGATTTTCTCCTTATTTTTTATGGAGTGCTCCATCTGAATAATAATTTCTTCTAATTTTACGATCAAACGACCATTATATACACTTAGGGCAGATGATAAAGATTGTTTAGCTTGGAGTTGTTCCTCTAGAACTTGAATATGCAAAGAAATGGCCTTGGAGTTGGACTTCAACTTGAACTTGGACATTGACGAGTTCGCTGCTAACCCAGTATTACACAACAACATGTTCTTGGATATAGCACCGTATTGTAGTACCTTGGAAAATAAATCCACATATTCTTTTGGAGTTTTTACTGAACAATCTTTCCCAGGATTTGCCAGCTCCTCTTTCAATTCAGCCTGAAAAGTTTTTAGTTAATAGACATATGTAAGAGATGTGAAGTTACTACAGAGAAACATGCAGACAGGTTTAACATGTGAATGAACCGCTATAATTGGCAATGCTGATAACGCATCTTATACACTTCAGTAAAAAGATCTTTTTGTTGTGTATCTTTTTTGGATGTCATTTACTAACATGACTAAAAATATGGCTTCCTGTGTACACACTGTGAGGTGCATGATATAACAATTGTTTGTACAATTCATAACTAAAACTGACTTTAGTTGCAAATTATGAAGGAAAATTAAAACAAAACTTAGAAGCAGTCCAAGCAAGGTTGCATATCAAACGGATACCTACAAATCACTACAAGTGCAACATCATAAAACACAAAGAAGACTTACAACAACTTTTTTTCAATGACACCATATCTATTCGTCTGGCATCCCTCGAATTTCTCCAACAGAGTCAACTATTTTTGGATCCCCATTAGACTTCTTTTGCATTTGGAAGAGTGTAAATAAATTGCATCACCTGGTGGAAACAGAGCACGAAAATATAAGATGCATACAGATTCCATAACATCAATTACATACTTAATTAAAATATACCATTACAAAACAACTGGTCCTTACCAATTGGTAGAGGTGCCCAATTATGTTGTGGGATTCTGTATGAATTAGTACTCGTTCTTTATTATGGCTAGAACAATTCCTTTGAGTGATGGTTTACAAAATGAGACTTGTAAGACACATACATAAAGAGGAATTGACAATATGATCTAGTCTCATAGTCTTCTCAAATCATACCTTTTTCTTTTGATCAAGCTAGTGGTGGAAAAGATCACCCTACCGATCATCAGTCATGTGATCCACAAGAGACATTCTTGTAACATCCTTTAAACACTTGCCAGAGAAGTGTTACTTTTTAGCCTATGGCGCTGCTGGCGTAAACATGCAGAGAATATGCTTTTGAGAAAAACCTTTACTTCCTCGCTATTCTCGTCGAACATGAAAAATCTCTATAGAAAAAAATGAGTAGCATATATATAACAAACATCAAGATAACAAGACAAGGGACAGAGCAATGGAGTATGTACAAGAGACAAATGACTTACATGGAAATTTTTCAGTAAACCTTCGAAATGCCTAGGTGTATTTCGTTGGTGTTTTCATGAAGGAAATATGGGAATATCATTTCTCACGAAAATGCCTGTGATCTATGCTATATAAGAAGATTCATGTGGATCCATTGGCCTTCTCAATTCTTCTATAGATGTGATCGGAAGTCTTGATTTAGTTATTTCAAGAATCTGTTCAAGATTTTTTCCTATCGTCGGCCCCCTTGTTAATCTTTGTCATGGGGCAACTAAAAAAATTACATCAAAACATCAATGTATACATATAAAATCACATGCTACTACTAGTCTTTGAACACATAACAAATTTGGTGTCACGTCCTTTGTAAAGGAGTATATGGCTCTGTCAGTACTAAAGGCCGTTGGGAGATCATTACCTATTCGTTGCTGAGAACCTACTATTGAAACTGGTTTTGCTGCAAATTCTTGCTGGGTAATCGGATTGGCAACTGGTGGCTGTGGGATGTGTATTTTTTTATTTGTAGTTGCGAGTGCAACTAGACCCACTAGTGTGGGATTAGGATGAAAGTTTTTATGTCAGTGTTTTCCATTATTGTCTTTTTGGCCTGGTTGTCATTTTGAACTATATCAAGTAGAGTCTGAGACCTTGTTTTGACTCCGTTTCCTGCATTGGAAGCAAATATCCTTTGAGATTTATCATGGAATCGTGTGCATAAGAGCAAATTATTAGGACTACTTGCAGTAGTTGATATCTCGAAAAGCAATGATTCTCATCACAACTCTAGTATAGTAACTTACTTCCGCTATGAGTACTCTAAATATATGGCACCCTGAGTGAGAAGAGAACACATGAAGTTTCAATATAATCGAATAATCTGCAGGATTGACTATAATACTAATAACATAACTTGCAGGTTGTAAAGCTTAAAAAGAACTGAACATATCGAATCAAACTGATTTTCTTAGATGAAGGGCACTCGATGCCATGACATACAAATTCATCTCAGGACGTTAGCTAGAGTTGACGTATACCAGTTATGCTATCTATAACCTTTACGCCCCAACTAGAATCATTTCAGAAGATATTCCACAAATGTCAGAGGAGCTTCATAATGATGGTAATAAAAGCTCTAGCAAACTTTAGTAACGATCGAGTATATCAGAAAGAATGTAGTACAACAAGCGACGAAGTACTTTTGATAGTAATCAAATGCATAACCAAAGAGAGCATAAACTGTGCAACAACCTTCGTCTGGGAGGAGACGGGTTTACGCTTCACATTGGTGCAGTCAAACGGGGGGGGGGGGGGGGGGGTCATTTGCCCATCTCCTGGTGCCGGAGACCAGAGAGTCCGTGAAGCAGATGGGACTTTGCGACGACCATATCATGTTTGCCGATGATGCTGTGCATGCTCTGGCATGGTGGTTGTCGGCGTGGGGAATCCACTCCGTCTTGCTAAACAAGGGAGTGGTACCTTCGGTCACAACGGTACCTGGTGAGAAGGCTGTGGTGGTGAGGAGGGATGACGGTGCAAGGCCATATTCATGGGAGATGCTCCGACTCTGAGGTCGAATGAGGGAGGTGGGATAGAGCGCCTTTTATATGCATCAACGGCACTGGTGGTATGTTCAAAACTTTTGAATTGCGTGGCACCGGGTAGTTCAAAGAAAGTCCTGGCAATGTAATGCAAAATTTGGTGATCTCAATTTAGAAAGAGATGAATCCGCTAATTTTTTTGGTGATCTCTACTCGATTGCTACACTAGATAGGAGCCGAGCTAGAGGAAGTGCATCGAATGGGATGGGAGGTATGAACGCACCAGTAGCCTTTACCAGGTGCAGACTCTGTGTAGTCCCTACTGCGAAAAGCTATGCGTAGTCCCGAGCACGGCCTCTGCTTCAAGCACGCATACTCTAGCTATATACTCCCCTTTTCGAAAAAATACTACATAGTATAGTACTTCCATTCCGGTTTATTAGGCAAATACGTACTCCAAGATCATAAATTTGGTCAACAATTTATGAATTACATGTCAGAAAATTGTACCATAGGAAGCGTCTTTCAAATATAAATATAATTGTATAATTTTTATTAAATATATTTATATATTATTGACTAAATTTACGGTCAAACTATGTTCTTAAAGTAAGTATTTTCCTAATAAACCAGAATGGAGGTAGTGGCATAATAAGTTGCACATGCCTTGCACATGAGACTCAAATAAAAGACTATCATGTCATCTCTAGCTATGAGATGGAAAGTATGGCATCAGTACATAAAATTTTAATAGGTAAAGCTCAAAAGACTATTATAATTTTAAGCCACACCATATCTATAAATTATCGGCTGTATACTTGGTTCTTGGTACATAATAATACTCAGAATTTTTTGTTACATGCTCTAGAGAAATGACAAATAAATTTTTAGAATGGTGCATAATTGTGTTTTAATGTTTTAGCATAGGGTTCATTGTTCTAAAGACTGTCCATTGAATCTTCTAGATGCTAGAATGGTAAAGATCCAATGGTTAGATATGTTCTGATTTGCTAGTCTTTATCCAACGGTCAACCTTTAAAGTTACTAGCAATAGGCCCGTGCGTTGCACCGGGTCGATAATTGATACATAAAAATCCTTTGGACAGATCCTACATTTTTAGTTTAATAGAAAGGTTCGCACCGGGGTTTTACCCCTGTTTTTTCTTAAAGAAAAGGTAAACTGGAAATACTTGCAATGTCAAGTTGTATATTTTATGCACAACAAAAATAATGGAATCCATATTCCAGAATTTGTGTGCTTCCTCGCCGAATTATTTCTGTAACACCCATTTTTGTAGATTAGTAGAAACATCCCTACGACATGTGGGGCCCCACACCTCCGACATCTTCTCTCCTCATTATCGAGGTCTTTTTTTGATGCCACTCTCATACGGCGCAACACCTTGTCCCTCTTCTACCCTTTGGCAAATATTGCCAGCCCATCAGCACACATGGAAGTTAATTCCTTCTTGACCATTAGGTCATTCTCCAACCGATTACTGTTTTGTTGTGTCCAAGGCGCCTGGTTCATAATTTAGAAAATATGACGTATATAAATAGGCTGGACTCAGTAAGAGAGAGCGAGGTGGATTGTTTAGAATTTTAGTGTCAGAAAAAATTCACCTCCTACTGAAATCACTGAATTTCGGTGAATTCAGTGCTTTCTATTTTCGTTTCGGTCAAAGTAACAAAATTTTCTGTCAAAATTCATCAAATTTTTTAAAGTTTTCAAAAATATTTTGAATTTTTTTATCCAGGTGTATTATTGAAATGACTAGAATATTTTGGCTGAAAAGTAATTATTTCGGCGTCTACCGAAATTACTGAAATTCATTGAATTTTCATGAAATCTCACTCAAAGATTTTTCCATGGGTGGGACTATTGAATAAAACTAGATGATACCCCGCGCGTTGCTGCGGGACATCCATGCACAAAAATATAGTTTATGAAATATGAGATACTCTATAAAGAAATTATATATAAAAAAATACTTGTTCACACCGATGTCTCACAATAACTATAAAATTTCATTGATAGGAGTAATTTCTCTAATTCTTGAACACAATGTATTTTCCGAACACATTGCGAACCTTATCAAATGAAGGGAACGGCCGTACTGTATCACTGATTCAAGTGTTGAAGAGTTTCAACATGTAAGGCATCCAAAACAAAAGAACTAACGAAATGTGGAAAAAATGATTTCACTGAACTTTACTACGTATTGACTTGTTTTTCGTGGCATACAAAATGAAAGGGGAATGTCTTCCGGGCATATTGTCGTCATAAGGATAACCAAATTTTGATCCACCAATAAACCAGGGAACAATACTTGACAAAGAAAAAGAGTAATGACACTCACCATTAATAGAAAGTCATGATAGTGTTTGCCTTATATCTGACAAAGAAGGGGAATTCAGTGCATCTAATAGGGATGCATTTTTAACAATCTTCAATATTACTATGCCCATGACCAATGGAAGTACTAATAAATCCTCCCTAAAAGATTACATACTCCATGGCATGCCTTGTGGAAATACACCAAAGAATACATCATCCATGTCATTATGACTATTTCAATCGTTCTTCGTAATAGTGAAACCATGGCATGCCTTATGCAGTGGTGACACTAAAATATTGACACAAAGTGAACTGGTATTCGTAGTACATGAATGAGGAAATACAATACATATTTGAGGGGTAACACAATATGGATAAGACACCTGCTACTGGCAGTGCATACAGTAGATTCCGCACTTGCTAGATAAACTAATACATTTTAACGCTTACTGAATGTATGCATCGCCTTTAAAGCTGTGGATGCAAGACAATGAATAAAATAAATAGATTCAGTACCCAAGCAATGGAGAAATTGTTGGATATAACAAAAGTATATTACTCTACAACGTAGAATGGAAACAACATTAAGGTGACCAGATATACAATGTGGTTGGCAGTAGTATTATATGTAAATGTCCTCTTTACATTTGTTGGTGAAGAACTGAAGACGGACTTGTCTTCATAGATGGTACAACATCGTGTGATAGAGTTAAGTTTCTTTAAACAACAAGAATAAACATATCCAAAAATTTCTTGGTCAAATCGTTCCATCGCGCATCTCTCACGCAACCCTCATACCCAAAAAAAGCTCAAAGAAGTTACTGGTAATAGGTAAGTGGTGACAAACGAATGCTGATGCTTTAGTTTTTGGATCCCCTATGACATTGGAACAAAAATAGAAGCTCTGGTTTAAACGAGGCCTCATTCGAATTGTTGTTGTATCGTCGGACCATCATAACCAGCAGACTGACATGGAGCATATGCAGGTGCCACCAGAGGCGGGTGCCCAGGAAGGATAGGTGGAGTGATCCGGACTGCAATGAAAAGGAGATATTGATCATAGATATACCAAATGATTACAATGAAAAAGGTAGAGGATGGAAAGAGTACATTTTCTCTGCGTGGGAGCATAGCTTGGGCTCGGCAATCGTTCCGAGCGATGAAGGAGTGGAGGTGAAAAATCGGCAGAGGAGGATTGTGAGTGTGAAATCGTGACCAACTGGCAGGAATTAAACGGGTGGGAACTATCATAGTGACTACTAATGTAGTGGATTCACGGGGATTGGGCCATTGGGGATGAGCAAAAAGATAAGAAAGGCGTTGGTAAACTGCGGAGGAGTCGCTGCATACTATTTATACTCTGCTCCACCGAATCTTCTACTGAGAAGAAGGTGAGGAATCGTTGCCAGCTGCATTAAATTATGTTCTAGTAAGTGGAAGGGAATTATGGTAGAGTGGAAGATATAGATCCTTCGTGATGATTTATTGAGACGAGGAAGAGTAATTGCTAGTTCTTCGATCCAGAGTTTTTTCGGGCTTTTTAAAATCTCGAGAGCTTTTTGGCAGAGAAGATGACAGGTGGTGGGCCGCCTCGTTCCATAGTTTGTGGGCTATAGAATGGGGTAAAACGTTGAGCAGCCGGAACAACGAAAAGACCAAATACACAACAGAACAAAGATTTCTTAGAGAACACATGGAAGTTAATTCCTTCTTGACCATTAGGTCTTTGTCCAACCGATTACTGTTTTGTTGTGTCCAAGGCGCCTGGTTGATAATTTAGAAAATGTGACGTATATAAATAGACTGGACTCAGTAAGAGAGAGCGAGGTGGATTGTTTCGAATTTTAGTTTCAGAAAAATTTGACCTCCTACTGAAATCACTAAATTTCAGTGAATTTCAGTGCTTTCTGTTTTCGTTTCGGTCAAAGTAACAAAATTTTCTGTCAAAATTCATCAAATTTTTTAAAGTTTTCAAAAATATTTTGAATTTTTTTATCCAGGTGTATTATTGAAATGACTGGAATATTTTGGCTGAAAGGTAATTATTCGGCGTCTACCGAAATTACTGAAATTCATTGAATTTTCATGAACTCACTCAAAGATTTTTCCATGGGTGGGACTATTGAATAAAACTAGATGATACCCCGCGCGTTACGGTGGGACATCCATGCACAAAAATATAGTTTATGAAATATGAGATACTCTATAAAGAAATTATATATATAAAAAATACTTGTGCACACTGATGTCTCACAATAATTATAAAATTTCATTGATAGGAGTAATTGCTCTAATTCTTGAACACAATGTATTTTCCAAACACAGTGCGAACCTTATCAAATGAAGGGAACGGCCGTACTATATCACTGATTAAAGTGGTGAAGAGTTTTAACATGTAAGGCATCCAAAAGAAAAGAACTAACGAAATGTGGAAACAATGATTTCACTGAACTTTACTACGTATTGACTTGTTTTTGGTGGCATACAAAATGAAAGGTTAATGTCTTTAGGGCATATTGTCGTCATAAGGATAACCAAATCTTGATCCACCAATAAACCAGGGGACAATACTTGACAAAGAAAAAGAGTAATGACACTCGCCATTAATAAAAAGTCAGGATAATGTTTGCCTTATATCTGACAAAGGAAAATTCAGTGCATCTAATAGGGATGCATTTTTAACAATCTTCAATATTACTATGCCTCCGACTAATGGAAGTACTAACAAATCCTCCCTAAAATATTACATACTCCATGGCATGCCTTGTGGAAATACACCAAAGAATACATCATCCCTGGCATTATGAATATTTCAATCATTCTTCGTAATAGTGAAACCATGGCATGCCTTATGCAATGGTGACACTAAAATATTGACACAAAGTGAACTGGTATTTGTATTACATGAATGAGGAAATACAATACATATGAGGGGTAACACAATACGGATAAAACACCTGGTACTGGTAGTGCATACAGTAGATTCAACACTTTCTAGAAAAACTAATGCATTTTAACGCTTACTAGATGTATGCATCGCCTTTAAAGCTGTGGATGCAAGACAATGAATAAAATAAATAGATTCAGTACCCAAGCAATGGAGAAATGGCTGGATATAACAATAGTATATTACTCTACAACGTAGAATGGAAACAACATTAAGGTGACCAGATATCCAATGTGGTTGGCAGTAGTATTATATGAAAATGTCCTCTTTACATTTGTTGGTGAAGAACTGAAGACAGACTTGTCTTCATAGATGGTACAACATCGTGTGATAGAGTTAAGTTTCTTTAAACAACAAGAATAAACATATCTGAAAATTTCTTGGTCGAATCGTTCCATCGAGCATCTCTCACGCAACCCTCGTACCCAAAAAAAAGCTCAAAGAAATTACTGGTAACAGGTAAGTAGTGACAAACGAATGCTGATGCTTCAGTTTTTTAGCCCCTGTGACATTAATAGAAGCCCTGGTTTAAGCGAGGCCTCATTCGAATTGTTGTTGTATTGTCGGACCATCATAACCAGCAGACTGACATGGAGCATATGCAGGTGCCACCAGAGGCGGGTGCCCAGGAAGGGTAGGTGGAGTGATCCGGACTGCAATGAAAAGGAGATATTGATCATAGATATACCAAATGATTACAATGAAAAAGGAAGAGGATAGAAAGAGTACATTTTCTTTGCATGGGAGCACAGCTTGGGCTCGGCAATCGTTCCGAGCGATGAAGGAGTGGAGGTGAAAAATCGGCCAAGGAGGCTTGTGAGCGTGAAATCGTGACCAACTGGCAGGAACAAAACGGGCGGGAACTATCGTAGCGACTACTAATGCAGTGGATTCACGGGGATTGGGCCATTGGGGATGAACAGAAAGAAAAGGAAGGCGTTGGTGAACTGCAGAGGAGTCGTTGCATACTATTTATACTCTGCTCCACTGAATCGTCTTCTGAGAAGGAGGAGAGGAAGCCTGCATTAAATCCTGTTCTAGTAAGTGGAAGGGAATTATGGGGGAGTGGAAGACATAGAGCCTTCGTGATGATTTATTGAGACGAGGAAGCTTCAATAACGATTAGTCCGTCGGTCCAGAGTTTTTCCGGGTTTTTTTAAATCTCGGGAGCTTTTCGGCAAAGAAGATGACTGGTGGTGGACCACCTCATTCCATTGTTTGTGGGCTGTAGAATAGGGTAAAACGTTGAGCAGCCGGAAAAACGAAAAGACCAGACACGCAACAGAACAAAGATTTCTTAGAGAAAAAACATGAAGAAACGGGAGTGAAATTGCTGACATGGCAGATTGCTGATGTGGATAGGCCGCATGTTTAGAGAAATAGATTAGTAGGGATGACCTTCTTAGTTATATAGGATATGCACTTATCCATTTCACCGGCTATATTGCTTTGCTTAAATCCTGAGGGAGCAAGGGGAGGAACGACATGCGCCGCGAAAGCCTGACACACAAAAGACCAAAGAGGCCCATAATTTCATCTCCCAGCTTGAAACGCACAGTGGACCCACTGCTTTTGCTTATCATTACTCGTACATGGCTAAAAAGGGACGACCTTCTGCGCGTGTTCACGAGTGTGAGAGAGAGCAGCAGCGCGGCACCAGGCAAGCAGCCGCGCGCGACCGGAGAGGCAGAGACCAGAGAGAGGCAACATCGTTTTGGGGACATAGGAGGCGAGTTTTGCCTCAGACCGGTGACTAACTGCACCCCTATATTGTTTACAGCAACGGTGGCGGCGGCGGACTACGACGAGCTAGGCGTGGTTAGGAACAACGTAGAGCAGCATCGTCAGGAACGGCGTAGAGCACAACAATGGCCTGCTTGTCGGTCAGTAAAGGAACGGGGCGAGATGAAGCGACGGATGATCTTGTACTCGTCAGAGGCGGCCAACGCTCGAAAAAGCTTTCCGGCAGCGTGCCCAGATGAGCTTTTCAGCGTTGGCGGCGGACTAAGGAAAGGAGAGCTTGCACGTCTTCCCCTCGCCGGCGACGGAGGGACAATGAAGGGAGAGCCTGCACAGATTCCCCTCGGTAGCGGCGAGTGAGGGGGACGAGGATGGGAGTTTCCGGTGGCGGCGGCGGACTAAGGAGGAGAGAGACCGCACGTCTTCCCCTCGCTGGCAGTGGCGGACCAAAGAAGGGAGAGCCTGCATGGATTTCTCTGGCAACGACGGGCGAGCAGGAGGAGGACGCGTGGAGGTCAGCAGGGAAGATGATTTGTGTTACTCCTCGTGCTTAGTTGCTTTTTTCAGCGTCCACAAATATGTAATGTTCAACGTCCACAAATACGCGGACAGTTGTTTTATTCAGCGGTGGCGTTCTTTGTAATATATCCAAAACGCCGGGTGTAAAACCATCTAAAAAGGGACCAAACCAAAGAAACGCTCTTTCTTTTATTAGTATCTATAGATATAGATTTGTATACTATATAGTGGTAAGATAAGAAAGTTCGACCTAGTTTCACGACATCGTTGTAAAGTCATTTGAACAGGTGGAAATAACTACAATGCTTGGAAATTTGTAAAACTTAGATATTATCCGTCAAATATGGTATACTTTTTTGTGTACTTGATTTGCAAAAAGTACACTTTTAAAAGAATATAGCCATGTTTAAAGTTTGGTATTTATTTGGCAATTGAGATCACTTGAAAGTACTACAAGCACAAGTTTTTCATTTTACTAGGTTTTTTTGTTTTTTTAATTGTCTTGAAAACAACGTGAAAACTTTTGGGAAGACTTGTCATATCAAGGAGCCTAATATTTTAACATTGGTAGTGGTTCTTCTACTTAAAGAATACTACTAGTGGGTACCTCAAACTTACCTCTGTCAAACTGGCAAAATCTATCACACGTGTATTTGAAAATAACTCACTTTTAGTTATCCCGTAAAATCCTATGGCAGAAAGCCAGAAACACTACAAAGCTTGAATATTGCATACTTAGGGAATTATCTATCAAAGACGATGGTATGCTTCAATTTTACTCAAAACTTAAGGCAGTGATATTTTGAGCCATATTCTCTCTACATACTTGCATGCTTCACAAATAAAAAGACTATGTCAGTGGCGGAGCTAGCTACAAAATTTTTAGAGGTGTGCCACTCTTTAAAAAAATAACAACATAGGGGTGCGACTCGTCCATGCCGGTGCCTAGCTCTGCTCGTCGTCGCTTGTCCCGATCCCAAGCACTACTCGGCCCCGTGCTCAAGCTCGACGCAGAATGGACTCTTATCTTTCTTTTCTACCCTAGCTTCCTCTCCTGTCATCATTGGCTGATACTGAGGCTGGAGAGGGGAATCGATCTGAATGGAAGTTAGCGATCGAGAAAGAGGGAATTGCAAGCAAAGAATGTGAGAGCGAGGTGGAGGAAGCTGGCCTCATCGGTAGCACATCATCTTAATTGTTTAGACCTCATGGGTTGTTGTACTCCCTCCATTTGAAAATATATGATGTTTTAGATTTTATGAAAGCAATGCATCTAGATACACTCATTTTAGAAACGTTAAAATATCTTACATTTTGAAACAGAGCGAGTAGTCACTAGTGGGTCAGGTCATTTGACTATTTTTTCAGGATTTTCTTTTTATTTTTGCGACGAACTCGCTACAGTTGAGTTGGTCCAAGAACTACAACATAATTTCTAGCTCTGTGCTAGGGCATAAGAGGCATAGTCGTTGTCACATAATAAATAATATATACGTATTTTTTCATTTTTCATAGATTTGTTCCATTTTCTATAAGAGGGTGATAAATTGTCGGGAAGACATTGATAATATTCATGCATCATCTTGTTCTTGCAACTCACATTTTTTAATGATATATGTATCTCTATCATCTTTTTATTAGATCATATGTACTCCCTATATTCCAAAACATAAGACGTTTTAGCTTTTGTGAAATGAATGTATTTATATGCCTTTTAGTGTGTAGGCCTCTCTCCTCAAAAGAGAATGATCCCACCATATTGACACTATGCATAATGAAGGCCATGTATGTAAGAGTTTTACTAGGACATGATATAAGTTATCTTGGTGGATACTTATATAGTTCCAGTCCAATAAGCAAAAAACTTACATGTGAAATTCTTAATTTATTGTTAAATATTAACCATCGTAAACTATGTTCTTTTCTTTTGCAGTCAAAATTGCAGGCCTGAAAATTCATATCAACTGGATGAATTATTAAACAAAAAATCTTGGCGAACGCATAATACAACTCCCTTTGTATCAAAATAGATGTCGCAAGTAAGTCAAAATATGAATAAATCTATATACTACAAAATAACGTTTTATAATTTTATCGACCAAACTATAACACACATGTAGTTAAAGTTTGAATTAATTTGAAAAAATCACCCGAAAATATTTAAATGGTTATAAAAGTAGTTATCCCTTCAACGTATAAATTATGGAGAGTATAAGTTAATAAAGGCATATGTTCATGAGGGATCCATTCCAGCAGTTACCTCTTTCTTCTCCTGTAAGCTTTGGCACAATGATTATACAATACGAGTAGTACTACCCTGCAGCTGTACAGAGACAAAACTAGGGTCCTGAACTAAAGTCACCATCAATGGGATACCGTTGCTACTGCCATCAGCAGGACCAAAAGCAAAGATGGCAGACGAATGGAGGCTCTATTTTTTTAGTAAAGAAGAATGGAGGCTACATATATTGAGCAAGTGAGGTTGGTCAGATGCAGTATGACAATGACGGCAAATTAGCTACCGCTCAGCATGGAAGCAATAATAACTAATTATAGTATAGTAGGAAAGATAATCACACATAAATTTGGCTCTGGCAACATTGTGGCTGGTGATTCATGTCACATTCACCAAATACTTTACCAGCAAGTACACGATCATACATTCATACTACTAATAAAGGTTTTTCAATTTACTAGGGCCATTTTGCAATATAGATATCCAATCATGAACTAGTCCCTCCGTTCCATAATATATAAGCCTCTTTAGTAAGATGTTTTAGCTCTGTAAATAGGCTTATATCGTGAAAAAAGATGGAGTACTAACTAAGGTTTTCCATGTGTCGGCTCATTGATGGAGATCGACGACAGTTTCACGCTTCAGCTTTGTCAGCTCGGTCAGGAGTTTGTCCTTCTGGTCCTCGAGGTCCTGGATCTATTCGAGGCGTATGCCCAACATCTCCACCATGTCGATGTTCCTCTGCTTCAGCTCGTCACGCTCAATCAAGTATTCCATGGCGAGATTCCTGTGGAGGCTAAGTCTGACCTTGTCAGCAACGAGTTTGGAGTAATGTCTAGTCAACTCCTTTACAAGGGCACTTTTGTTTATTGTCTTGATGCAGAAATCGCCCATCACCTTTTTCACCATAATCTCGAAGCCAATATTCTATTAGATGAACATGGAGCGCAAATTTAGAAGTGTACCCAAAGAACTATAAAGGAAGAGAGACACATAATCACAATTCGAATGTTTTTTTTACCTTGTGGCTGTACTGATCGGCCTCCATCGGCGATGGTGAAGATGATTCTGCAGGCAAGAGTGCCGCGGGAATGCGAAGTCTGCCTGACCTAAAACAACATTGAGTAAGTATGTACTAGTAGGGTGTTGGGGATATACTTTCTAGGTATCCTCACAGTACCTCGCTGAACAGGGTGTCCCACTTCGGGTTAGAGCTATGCTTCACGGGTGGCCCAGTTAGAGGCCCAGAAGATTTACCGACGTAGGCCTGTTTAGTTATTTCTAGTCCAAGGTGTACTCTGTAACCAACTCAGTATCGTAGCCGGATAGGTCTCTCCTGTAACCCTAGGCCGGATATCTATATAAGACGTCCTAGGGACCAGCCTTTAAGGCAACCACAATAGTATACAACCTCAACTCGCACATGCCAAACTCTTGTAACCCATATTCCGGCTCTGCCGTATTACTGGATTACTAGCAAGAGTAGGATCCGTCCACCGTCGGCGGATTCGAACCTGGGTAAACTTGTGTGCTCACTGTCCCGGAACACCATACGACTCACACCCCTCTCTTCCTCACGCCCCGAGGACCCCCTTATGGCGTACTTGTCCTAAATCCGATGACAGTTGGCGCCCATCGTGGGGCAAGTGAGCTTCGGATCAGCGTTCCGAACGGAATTAGCAAGAATCAGAATCGGCGAGGCAATCACCGCCAGTCACGTCCTCTACGCCAGCGATGTCCCTCTCGTTCTTCTCCACAAGACCTAGATTCTGTCTAGGGAGGCCGTGACTAGCTACACCATCATGTCTTTTGGCGAGATCGACGTTTACCTCGGTTTCGCTGAAACTGCCCCACCCACCCCAGCGGTGATGATAGTGGAAGAAGACGTTTCAGGGTCCGCTTTGTCCGTGGTGGCGGCAGAGTTTCGGATCCCAGAAAACCCCAATCCCGCCCAGCCCGCACCTGAAGCGGAGATAGTGGAGAAAGCTGAGCCTGAAGCAGATCATCCTGAGAAGGTCGGATCTGAAGTGGATCTCCCTAGCGAGGTCGAATCTCATGATGATCTCCCTAGCGAGATCAAATCTCATGAGGAGCAAAGAGACAACAACTCTAGATCTGGCTCTGCTGATGCTGGGGCAGGACAATCTTTCCCGAGGCACACGTTGAGGCGTATGATGCTGCATGACGCTAGCATGGAGGATATCCTTGAGACCATCATGTGTTTCGAGGTAGCCAATGAAGAAGGCCACAACTACCTCAGGTTGCACGCATCACACTTTGTAGTATACATTGGATCCTGATCCGGCTCTGCCGATCCTAGAGATGACAATGACTCAGTATTGGGGGCAATCGGAACAAACATCAACTTACCGGCATCCTCGGATGACTCCATGACATTGGCAGATTTTCGGAAGTTCTCCGCGGAATATGAAGAGGAGTTCAACTCCAAGGCTGCATAAGAAGGTGAAGCTATGGATGAAGGATCCAGAGATAACTCTCCCGGAGCATAGGATGACATGGATCTCAGAGAAAATCTCGACGTCCAGATGTCTAAAAGTACTGATCAGAGCTTGACTTCGGGAAATAGACCCAAAGCCATCTTTGCTACCGGCGCTGCCAAGAGGGCAAAGAACAAGAAGAAGACTCCGGCTAAAGAACCTCCAGCTAAGAAGGCAATCGCCGAAGAATACAAAGAAGACTCGGATGGAGCTTTAATCCCTGACGAGCCGAAAACCACTCCGGTGGATGGACACGTGGTTACCCCTGGTGCCCGTAAAATTCTCGGAGACGCACTTACTACACCAATCCCCACTATTGCCGACCTTACACCTTCAGAGCTGGAAGATAGGGCTCAAGCCCTAGAAGCGCATCGCCAAGTACTCCTAATAATATCCCCGAGGAGAAAAAGTGCATTGCAACTGCGGGGCAGTTCAACTCCCTGCATCACCAGAAGACCCGAAACAACCCTGTGCAGGCTAACAAAAATCTAGAAGTCCACAAGACCCTCTTCGAAGGAGATGACACCGTCAAAGGAGAACCTCGGCTCGACAGCAAGGGAGATCTGGTGTATGGAACACTAGTGGAAAACACTGCCGTGTCTTGAGATATTCTGGCGAACAATCCAAACCCAGACTAAATTCGGTTAGGCGTAAAAGCTACTTACCAAGGTCCTGGAGCAGCAAAAGGCCGTGAAATCCGGAAGTAGAAAACTGGTCTCTAAATCCGACCAATGTCGCATGGATCTGGCTTGGCAGGACATAAGGCCCCAACGGGATCCGGAACAACACTACCCTCCCTACCGTGGAGAAGACAATTAATCAAGAACCGGATCTTCAGGACAACGGCACATAGCCGCACATGACTGGAGTAATGTTTCTCTAGCCGCAGAGCAAGACACAGTTGCAACACTGGTTCCAAGACAGCCTCCCCGACGATAGTCAAACAATCTTAGGGAATATGAAGAAGAGCGACGTCGGGAGGAGGACCGACAAAGCATGCCACCTCCTAGACATACAAGCCGTCCAGCTGAACCTCGTCACAATGGCGGTAACGAAGGATGAAGGAACGACGAATACCATGTCGAGTCAAGACAACAGGGGGCTCATCGTAACCAAGACCCACCTTAGAACCGGAATAATGACGCTCCGGACGGAGGTCGGCGCTCATCCGAAAATAATCCACCTGCACCACCTTCTCCACCAAGCAGACATCATAGTGGCTCTCAAGGGGGCCATGGAGGGCGTCATCGTGGAGGAGATGGTGGCGGAAGCAGAAGTCTGGCTCCAAGGCACCGCAACCATAGTGAAAAACCATGACAACGTTCTCTATCACCAAGTGATGTGAGGCACGAAATCAACTCTAACATAGAGGTTCGACGCTACGAATCGGACACCATCTATGTGGTTCCAAAATGCTTTGGACCATACATTCGACAAACAAACTTGCCAGAAGGATTCGCCATCTCAAGGCACATCCAACCCTACGATAGTGTAGCTCGGCCAGACACCTGGCACCAGTACTTTTTCCAGGCTTGGTCGTGACCCGGTATCTCCTGCTTATGTTGAGGAAGATGGCTCGATCATGGATTAATGAACTTCCGGAAAACACCATCCATAATTGGTATGACATGCAAAGCGGGTTCTTTCATAATTTTGAAGGCACATACCGGAGGCCCTGTACGGTAGGAGACCTACAATGTTGCACCCAAAAGGCCAGAGAAACTTGCCGGGGTTATCTCGGATGATGGATCGATACCAAGAACTCCTGTGAAGGAGTGAATGATCAAACCGCAATTGAAGCTTTCATTGTGGGACTCCCAATAGGTCTGTTGCATCATCGCTTGAAGTGCGACAAAGTTACTGATTTGGGAGAGATGATAGAGACAGCAAGAAAGTATGCAGATGCCGATGATGATTCAGAGGGACTGCTAAATGTGCTAGCTTTTCCATAGTCGGTAATATAGCCAAAGCAGCAGGCCCAGAAGTGCAAGAACACCTCAGAAGAAAGCCCACAGTGGAAATAGCTGTATTCAATGATACTTTCGGGTCTGGAGGAAGAGGAGAGCACGGAGGCGGCCGCGGGCGAGGTCCTGGAACATCCAGAGTCCAAGGCAGAGGAGACCAGCAACCTGGCAAAACCTACTCTTGGGATGATATCACCAACAATCTGTGTGTACATCACCCGGACGACAATGGGGGCTCGTCCCACACAAATGCTACGTATTGTTTCAATGATGACATCAAGAAAGATGAATCCGCTGGCTATAGGGCCAAGCGACGAAAAGGAAAGGAAAATTCTAACAAAGAAAAAGAGACCAAGGAAGATTCCGATATGGAGGATGGATAAGCTTCAAATCCTGAATCGGATGGAAAGAAGACCTTCCCAACGAAGAAAGACACTTATATCACTTTCCTTGGGTCTCAACCGGCCAAGGTCAAGAAGGCGGTAATGCACGCGCTCAATGTGACTATTATGTCTGTTCCTCGGTTGTTGGATTGGTCAGAAGTAACAATCACCTTTGACCGCGGCGATCATCCACCTAAGTTGCATAGGCGAGGAAAATGTAACACTCTCGAATTGGCCCTATGCAGGTTTTAGTGATTCTCGCCAAAACCGCATAGAAACGATTCAAAGATGCCCACCAGGCACTTGCGTGCGGGTGGAAAACAAAGTAATACCATTACACATTAGTTCACGATGGAACCCACAAAAACATATATATACAACAAAGACTCCATGAGTCAAGAATACAGATATACAATACAAAGACCCAAATCACCTTGAAAATGATACAACATCCGAGTATGGATAAGATGCAAATGGGGCTAAGAGCCCTGAAGAATAACCAATGGCGTCCATAACCCTGCCTAGGCCAAGCCGGAAGGGTAACCCTGCTAACGACATACTTGTCAAACAAAAGGGATGCCGAGAAAAGGTAAAGGAAAAAGGAAGCAGTCACTACTGAGGCCAGTACATGGCGAGATTAGAATTCGACGGCTCTCGCCTACATAAGTAAGGTGGACTCAAGCGGCAACGAAGCATGCACTAAACAACCTATAGACACTCAATACAACTGTCGGCTATCAGAGAGGGATAAGAAGACCTATTCAGAACCAACCTGATACTAACACCAAACATACCCATTCTAGTATTTCCCCCTCGAGACAAAACGAGGAAGTCAACCCGAGGAACTCACACAGTTGGCAGTTTTATTCATTCCATTATAGTTGCAGCACTTACTAGTCAGATATAGATAGCATGAGTCATCCTGAGATCATAAGTAGTGGGCTGTTTTAGTTAACCATTCCATTATAGTTGCAATACTTACTAGTCAGTTACAATTAGCATGAGACATCCCAAATCCAGCAGTAGTTGGCACTTTTATTAACTCATTCCGTTGTAGTGAAACTGATTACTAGACATGTCAAGTAAAATTTATATCACTACTTTAGTTATAGTTGTCTATGATCGAGATACTGTGCAACAAGTCGTCCATAGCCACGGACACGGCTTTTAGAAAGTTTTACCCTGCAGGGGTGCACAAATAGCAACACACACACGATCAACCTCGAGAAGAGCCAAATAAAACACAACGAGGCCTCACGACAATGCATTCACAGGATTCATAGATTATTTCATGGAGGCACCCCATTAAGCTACCCGCAATGAAGTTGGCCAGCTTAGAGATGGACCCAAGGTTTGCGCCAATGGCTATAAATGACTGGGAACCCGAAAGTGTGACCGGGCTTCTCGATACCGCGAAAATACTCTGCAATTCCTAAACAGTACAGGTGCTCCACGCACAATCGTAAATAAAGCAGTAACATGGCATAAAGTACAGGATAGTATTAAATTCCCAAACTAGTTTGTGGCCCCAAGAAATAAAGTGTGTATCAAGCTCAAGCAAAGGGGGATCCATAGGGTCTCCCGTATGTGGATAGTGCAAATAGTCAAGGAACATGTATCAAGTACTCGGGGCCTATGGGACACAAGTCAGCGTGGAAGAACCAAATAATATCTATTGCCCACCGGTGCCTCTTCATTAGTTATATCTATTCCCAGCATTTTATTTAACAAGTTATATTTAAAGCCCTGATCATCTCCACCATTAAGCATGTGTCAATCTTCCAACAATGGTGGAACGACAACGACGCGAAGCAGCACCTGAGCAAGCAACTACGACTCGCAAGGCCAACTATCTATCAAGCAACAGGCAATAGCATGTGTCCAAGGCAATATAGATGCTGCATGGAATATAATGGGTGCACGGAAACTAGAGCATCGCCACACAGATAGCAATAGATCAATAGGAGGAAGTAAAGACTATAAAGGCAAAATAGGTAGAAAGGGGGAGAATGCTCGCCTGACAAAACACTGAAGACGGTTCATCCGAAGATTGGATCGAGACTCTCATCAACTCATCGACCTAATCCATTAAGAAGTAAGGCACTAGAAGAAACACCGGATTCACATATTTAATACTGCGGGAAAGGTCAGGCATGGTGCATGACATGGAAAAGATGCAATGCAAGTAGGCAATATTAAGCGGAATCGAGGTCCCAACAATTAATTAGAAGGTTCATGTTGTTTAGGTCCCCTGCAATTTAAATGTTGTTTTATCAAGGCAAAACATGGCATTAGTTCTCTACATAAATTTAAATGGAGCCGATAATAGACAGATATAGCCCGCATATGGTCTCCGTATTTAATTATTAGGTGAGTCGACGAAATACCCCCAAATGACAAAATATGGATGCCTTCATGAACAATATAAGGTGCACAAGTTAAATATCATCTTACAAAAATAGAGGCTTAGGTTCGCATGTTTAGGGTCGACGATCTTGTTCAGAGGGTTCATGTTCGGGCTTCGGAAAGGTCATCGAGGTTCATCTTTGGATCGTCGGAACCATGAAGAAGGTCATGGCGTTCCATGAAAAAGACCTTGGCATTCTACGTTGAAGGCCTTCTGGTACGGGGGTCTTCGGATCCGGGAAGGAGGTCTTGTCGGTGTACTTGGAGCATCGTTGTTGCCGAAGTAGCGGATGTAGTCATACCCGAGCCACAACAACATCAACACCATCACATTACTATTGACACACCATATCTCCAACAAGCACCAAAATAGGGGAAAGAACATAGTAGAAGTGCTTGCGGGTGTGGGCAAGGACGAGGTCGCGTGGACCGGGACGTGCTCCATGGGACCGGTTCACTGCTAGGGCATGCCAGCGAGGAAGGAGCAACATGGGAAGAGGGAGACACTCGAGAAGCACTGAGAGGCAGCCATGATGGTTGAGGCTAGCAGCAGGGACCCTCGGGGCGGCGTCCTCATGGGAGCAGAGATGAGGGCCGAGTAGCCACTCGTATCTAGGACGTTGGGATGCGGGCACTAGGAGAGGGAGGCGCACAAGGGGAGGAACCAGTGGCGGTGACAGAGCTCGCGAGATCCTGGACAAGGGCAGTGGAGGTTGAGGCACATGGGAGGCGGGCTCCCGGTGGCGGTGCTGAAGATGGTGAGGAGGGGAAATCGACGGTGCTACTCGAGCCATGTGCTGGGGAGACGAGCTCGCGAGGAGGGAGGCCTCGGTTCTGGGCTTGTCGGAAAGGGGAAACAAGGGAGGCAACGTGACCTGGCGGTGGCGATGGCGCGCGGCATAGGAGGTGGTGGAGGCGGCACCTTGCGGGGCTTCTGTGGGCTGGGGGCGAGTGGAGAGGCGAGGACGACGAGGGCGCATGCGGCGGCGGCCCTGGCAGTTTTTGGTGGTGAAGGAAGAGGTCGATGCGGGGTGGGGATCGCGACAAAGGGAGGTGTGCAAGGTGATACAAGGTGGTGGGGCTGATGCGTGACGTTGTCGTGTACCACGGGCGGGGTTCTGGCGGTATCGTGCGGGGCGTTCGGCAAGCGTGCAGCGCGCGTTGCGTGTAGTGCGGCTAGGGTTTGGTCCAGGCGGTGCACATGGGTGTGGCGGCTGTGGTTGTGTGTACCAAGGTTGGATCCGGTGTAGTACGGGTGCAGTAGGGCTGGTGGTTGGGTGAGTGTGCCGATTAGGGTTTTGGTTGGGGTTTGGTGTATAGCCGGGGTGGTAGGCTGCTGCCAGTTGGGTCCTTTGGGCCTAGACGGTGGCGGCCTCCCTTGGTAAAATATTTTATTTATATTTAGTTTATTTTTCTAGAGACATTAGCAAATAGTTTTTTGGCAATTAAAATATCCAGGTAGACTCGGGGTTTTGATTTGAAATAAAGATAGGGAATATTTAGAAAACAAAGATAGACTTTTAGAAAATAGTTTTAGGCCAATCATGTATGATGTTACGATAATGCTCAAATACAATGTAGCATTATAACATTTGCATGCTATCATGATATTGCACAAAGTTGTAGACAATTCAAACAATTTTCTAGTATTTGTTTTACCCGCGGTGCTACAATTCGACACCACTAACAAGGGATCTTTCCGTTGAGATCCACCTCATGGTACGAGGGAGAAGGTCGATGATATGAATCATCTCACTTCATGTAGATCCTCGCGACACCACTAACAAAGATTGTTTCTCCGTCTTGAAATCGGCGATACCACCAACAAGGGGTCTTTGCCCACGTTCGCCGAGAGAATGCTCCAGATAAACAAAGGATGAAGGTAAAGGTCTCAAAAGATAAGGCCAGCTCTAACTTCTATAGAAGGAGATAAAAAGGTACACCCTAATCCACTTAAATGTCCAAGAGCGAATAGAATGAGTAGTCGGGGGCCAATCCATCACGCACCGAAACTATTACTCCGCACATGCAGTAGAAAAATCGTGCAACCCATTCTCAGAATTTAGACTGAAGATCTTCACAAGCGACGTTCGGAAATAAAGGGGTGATGCATACTCTTTATCGGATGTGGCGTAGATGAGGTCGTCGTGTTGGAAACACCGGAAGGTATAAAGAAAATTTTAGTGAATTTTGGTCCACTAAAAGATACAACAGATGAAAGGTTCCTCGGATAGCATGAAGACCAGATGCAGAACACCGTTGCAAGAAGGACGAATCGAAACCATGAAGGTACGACGGAAACCCAACCATGAGAATTCCTAGACTCAAAGAAAGGTAAGAGAACAAATTCAAAACACGCGAAGGTAAGAGAATAATAGCATAGAGATAAGGAGTATAAGCAAACCTAATCAGATCTACCCAACCGATTTTGCAAAAATAGTTTTGACATTCTACATTGGCCGTTAGCTAGGTTATCCTACAGGCTGGACCAGTGGGCTATCACAACTGTTGGGCTCTGATACCACTTTGTAACACCCTCGAATTGGCCCTATCCAGATTTTAGCGATTCCCGCCAAAACCGCATAGAAATGATTCAAAGATGCCCACCAGGCACTTGCGTGCGGGTGGAAAACGAAGTAATACCACTACACATTAGTTCACGACGGAACCCACAAAAACATATATATACAACAACGACTCCATGAGTCAAGAATACAAATATACAATACAAAGATCCAAATCACCTTGAAAATGATACAACATCCGAATATGGATAAGATGCCAATGGGGCTAAGAGCCCTGAAGAATAACCAATGGCATCCATAACCCTGCCCAGGCCAAGTCGGAAGGGTAACCCTGCTAACGACATTGAACTTATACTTGTCAAACAAAAGGGGTGCTGACAAAAGGCAAAGGAAAAAGGAAGCAATCAGTACTAAGGCCAGTACATGGCGAGATTAGAATTCGGTGGCTCTTGCCTACATAAGTATGGTGGACGCAAGCAGCAACGAAGCATGCACTAAACAACCTATAGAGACTCAATACAACTGTCGGCTATCAGAGAGGGATAAGAAGACCTATTCAGAACCAACCTGATACTAACACCAAACATACCCGTCCTGGTATTTCCCTTTCAGACCAATACACAGTTGGCGGTTTTATTCATTCCATTATAGTTGCAGCACTTTCTAGTCAGATATAGATAGCATGAGTCATCCTGAGATCATAAGTAGTGGGAAGTGTTAGTTAACCATTCAGTTGTAGTTGCAATACTTATGTTACAAATAGCATGAGACATCCCAAATCCAGCAGTTGGTGGCACTTTTATTATCTCATTCCGTTGTAGTAAAACTGATTACTAGACATGTCAAGTAAAATTTATAGCACTACTTTAGTTATAGTTGTCTATGATCGAGATACTGTGCTCCAAGTCATCCATACCCACGGACACGGCTTTCAGAAAGTTTTACCCTGCAGGGGTCCACAAATAGCAACACACACACGATAAACCTTGGGAAGAACCAAATAAAACACAACGAGGCCTCATGACAATGCATTCGCAGGATTCATAAATTATTTCATGGGGGCACCACATTAAGCTACCTGCAATGAAGTTGGCCGGCTCCCAGACGGACCCAAGGTTTGCGCTAATGGCTATAAATGACTAGGAACCCGAAAGTGTGACTAGGCTTGTTGATACCGTGAAAATACTCTGTAATTCCTAAACAGTACAGGTGCTCCATGCACAATTGTAAATAAAGCAGTTAACATGGCATAAAGTACAGGATAGTAGTAAAGCCCCAAACTATTTTGTGGCCCCAAGAAATAAAGTGTGAATCAAACTCAGGCAAAGCGGGATCCCTAGGGTCTCCCGTATGTGGATAGTGTGAATAGTCAAGGAACATGTATCAAGTACTCGGGGCCTATGAGACACAAGTGAGCGTGGAAGAATCAAATAAGATCTATTGCCCACAAGTGCCTCTGAGTTATATCTGTTCCCAACATTTTATTATACAAGTGGTAATTAAAGCCCTAATCATCTCCACCATTAGGCATGTGCCAACCTTGCAAAAACGGTGGAACGACAATGACGTGAAGTAGGACCTAAGCAAGCAACTACGACTCGCAAGGCTAACTATCGATCAAGCAACAGGCAATAGGATGTATCCAAGGCAATATAGAGGCTGCAAGGAATATAATTGGTGCATGGACACTAGAGCATCACAACATAGATAGCAATAGATCAACAAGAGGAAGTAAAGATTATAAATGCAAAATAGGTAGAAAGGGGGAGAATGCTGGCCTGAGAAAACACTGAAGACGGTTCATCCGGATCGGGTCGACACTCTCATCAACTCATCGGCCTAATCCGTGAAGAAGTAAGGCACTGGAAGAAACACCGGATTCACATATTCAATACTGCGCTGAAAGATCGAGCATGATGCATGACATGGAAAAGATGCAATTCGACTAGGCAATATTAAGCGGAATCGAGGTCCTGACAATTAATTACAAGGTTCATGTTGTTTAGGTACCCTGCAATTTAAATGTTGTTTTATCAAGGAAAAACATGGCATTAGTTCTCTACACTAATTTTAATGGAGCAAATAATAGACAGATATAGCTTGTATATGGTCTCCGTATTTAATTATTAGGTGAGTTGATGAAATAACCCCAAATGATAAAATATGAATGCATTCATGAACAATTTAAGGTGCACAAGTTAAATATCATCTTACAAAAATAGAGGCTTAGGGTGGCACATTTAGGGTCGATGATCTTGTTCAGAGGGTTCGGGTTCGGGCTTTGGAAAGGTCTTCGAGGTTCATCTTTGGATCATCGGAACCATGAAGAAGGTCATGGTGTTCCGTGAAGAAGACCTTGGCATTCTGTGACGAAGGCCATCGGGTACGGGGGGTCATCGGATCTAGGAAGGAGGTCTTCGCGGTGTACTTGGAGCATCATTGTGGCGGAAGTAGCGGATGTAGTCATACCGAGCCACAACGACATCAACACCACCACATTACTATGACACACCATATCTCCAACGAGCAACAAAAACAAGGGCAAGGACATAGTAGAAGTGCTTGCGAGCGCGGGCAAGGACGAGGTCGCATGGACCGGGACATGCTCCATGGGACCGTTTCACTGCTAGGGCACGTCGTCGAGGATGGAGCCACATGGGAGAAGGAGGAAGCGGGTGGTGTTGGGCCTCTCCTGGCGGCGGGGAAGAGGGAGACGCTCGGGAAACATCGAGAGGCGGCCATCATGGCTGAGGGCCAACAGCAAGGACCCTCAGGGCAGCAGCCTCATGGGAGCAGAGAGGAGGGCTGACGTAGCTGCTCGTGTCCAGGATGTACGGATGCGGGTGCCAGGAGAGGGAGGCGCGCAAGAGGAGAAGCCAGTGGCGACGACAGAGCTCGCGGGATCCTGGATGAGGGCGGCGGAGGTTGAGGCACATGGGAGGCGGGCTCCTGGTGGCGATGCTGAAGACGGTGAGGAGGTAAACTAGCAGTGCTGCTTGGGCCACATGCTAGGGAGACGAGCTTGCGAGGAGGGAGGCCTCGGTGCTGGGCTTGCCGAGAAGGGGAAACAAGGGATGCGGCACGGCGCGCACTGGCGATGGCGGCGGCGTGCGACATATGAGGTGGTGGAGGCAGCGGCTTGCGGGCTTCTGTGGGCCGGGGGCGAGCGAAGAGGCGAGGACGACGAGGGCGCGCGCAGCAGCGGCCCTAGTGGTGGTTGGTGGAGAAGGAAGATGTCGATGCAGGGTGGGGATCGTGGCAGAGGGACGTGTGTTGTGTGAGATGAGGTGGTGGGGCCGCTGCGGGACGTTGCCGTTTAACGCGGGCGGGGTTCTGGCGGTATCGTGCAAGGCAGTGAGCGGGCGTGGAGTGCGCGTTGCGTGTAGTGCGGCTAGGGTTTGGTCCAGGCATAGCAGGTAGGTGTGGCAGCTGTGGTTGTGTCTACCAGGGATGGATCCAGTGTAGTACGGGTGTAGTAGGGCTGGCGGTTGGGTGAGTGTGGCGATTAGGGTGTTGGTTGGGCTTTGTGGTATAGCTGGGGTCGTAGGCTGCTTCTAGTTGGGTCCGTTGGGCCTGGACGGTGGCGGCCTCCCCAGGTAAAATATTTTATTTATATTTAGTTTATTTTTTAGACACTTTAGCAAATAGTTTTTAGGCAATTAAAATATCCAGTAGTCTCAGGGTTTTGATTTGAAATAAAGGCGGGGAAAATTTAGAAAATAAAGATAGGCTTTTAGAAAATAGTTGAGGCAAATCATGCATGATGTTACGATAATACTGAAATGCAATGTGGCATGATGACATATCATGATGTTGCACAAAGTAGTAGACAATTCAAGCGATTTTCTAGTAGTGGTTTTACCCGGGGTGCTACAGAAAGGAAGCTGTAGTTGTCAATCCACTTATTGATAGCTATGGGTTCTTTAAGACCCTCATGGACAGCAGTAGCAGCATCAACATCCTCTACGTCGAAACACTTCGTCGGATGAGGATCTCGGAGACACAACTGAATCACAATTCTGTGGTTTTCCATGGAGTTGTCCCCGGAAGACATGTGGTTTTCCATGGAGTTGTCCCTAGAAGACAAGCAAATTCTCTAGGAGAGATCACTTTGGACGTTACCTTTGGAACTCCAAAGAATTATCAGACAGAAGCACTTTCCTTCGAAGTGGTCTTGTTCAAGAGCGCATACCTCGCTATCTTCGGACGTCCGTCTTACTGGGATTTTATCGCTCATCCGTGTTACATTTACAATATGATGAAAATTCTAGGTCCCAAGGGCATGATCTTTATCAGGGAGACCTGAAGAAGGCACGAGAATGCAAAGACGGAAATGCTGCCTTTGCTGAAGCCGTCCTGCATGCCCAGGAGTACCAGGAGATCAAGAAGACCATCGACCTGTCCGAGATTCCCACGACAAAGAAGAAGGTGACGAAGCCAACTCCGTTGTTCAAGGCATCAGAAAAGACAAAGACGACGCCGTTGCAGAAAGGAGATCCCTCCAAGGTGACGCTGATAGGCGTAGGTTTAGATCGCGCATAGGAAAGCACGCTCGTCGAGTTCACATGGAAACCTTCTAACATGACTAGAGTACCTAGGGAACTTGCCGAGCACTCTCTAAATATACACCCAAATGCTAAACCCGTAAAATAGTCTCTATGACGGTTCGGCGAGGAAAAGCGAAAAGCGATAGGTCAAGAACTAGCCCGGCTCGAGTTAGTCAGATTCATAGAAGAGGTCATCCACACTGAGTGGTCGGCCAATCCTGTAATGGTCCCTAATAAGAACACCACTGATTTAAGGATGTGCGTTGATTATACTGCCTTGAACAAGGCTTGCCCCAAAGATCTGTTCGCTCTTCCTAGAATCGATCAAGTAATTGACTCTATGGCAGGCTCGGAACTCCTATGTTTTCTCGACACATATTCCGGTTATCACCTAATCCGGATGAAGGAATCAGAGAAAGTAAAAAAATCATTCATAACCCCCTTCGGAACCTTCTGTTTTGTCACAATACCTTTTGGGCTCAAGAACATAGGAGCTACGTACCAACGCACTATGCAAAGTTTCCTCCATGATCAAATCGGACACAATGTACATGCATATTTGGGTGACATAGCGGTAATGTCCAAAAAGAAGGAAACACTATTTTCTGACATGAAGGAAAAATTTGCCAATCTATGCAAATACGACATAATGGTTAACCCAAAGAAGTGTTTCTTTGGAATAACAGCCGGAAAATTGTTAGGTTTTATCGTGTCTCAAAGACACATAGGGGTGAACTGGGACAAGATTAAGGCTATACTCAACATTGCTAGGCTAACTCGCCTGAAGGACGCACAACGACTAACTGGTTGCGTTGCTGCATTCCGTCGGTTTATAAGCCAGCTCGGTGAGAGAGCCACACCACTTTACAAGCTCTTGAGAAATACCAAAAAAATTGTCTAGACTGATGAGGCTGAAGCTGCACTACAAGACCTGAAGGAAGTACTCTTGTCTGCTCCAATCCTTGCAGCGCCGGAACCTCAGGAACCGATGTTGCTCTATCTAGCTACAACAAATAAAGTTGTCAGCATCGTCATGGTGGTGGAATGGCCAGAGGGAAAACATGAACACTTGGTGCAGCGTCCGACCTACTACCTCAGCGAGGTCTTGACTGAATTCAAACAGTGGTATCCGCACTATGAAAAGCTGGCCGATGGTGTGTTTTCGCATCTAGGAAGCTATGACATTAATTTCAGGAGCACCAGATTACCATAATGAGCACAGCTCCCATGAGAGACATAATCATCAAGAGCAATGCCACAGGACGTGTCGCATAGTGGGGAATAGAGCTCCTAGCTTTCAACATTGAGTATAAACCTCGCACAACAATCAAATCTCAAATCCTCATTGAATTTGTTGCTGATTGGATAGAAACAATGGAGAATATGACCCTACGAGAGTCAAAATACTGGACCTTACACTTTGGCGGGTGTAAGGCGCTCAGGGGCTGGCGTGGTGCTCAAATCACCCCAAGGAGATAAACTTTTTTACGTGTTGAAGATCCACTTCATGCCAACAAATAACATTGTCGAATATGAAGCGCTACTGCATGGAATCCGGATTGCTAAAGACACCGCATCCAATGACTTATGTGTTATGGAGACTCGGATATTGTTGCTCAACAAGTTTCGGATCACTGTAACGCAAACAAACACTTGGCAGCATATAGGGCTAACGTGGATGAACTATCTAAATCGTTCGAAGGGTTTGAGGTTCAACACATCCCTAGAACAGAAAATCAGGAAGTAGATGCATTATCCCGAATAGGCTTTGCACAGAAAAAGGTCCCGGATGGTGCTTTTCTATAACACCTTAAGTTTCCCTCTATCGCAGGAGTTGATAAGGAGTATCCGACCAAATACGACTCACCCTTAATAGCAGTTCTGGCTGTAATTGCTAGCTGGACCAAACCCTACCTAGATTTCTTGGTAGACGTAAAATTACTCGAAGACGAGGTTCTGAGCCGGCAGATCGTCCGACAAGAAAAAACCTATACGATAATAAATGGTGAGCTCTATAAGAGGAGTGTGTCTAGGGTCTTTCAGCGATGTGTGTCTCTGGAAGAGAGAGTGGAAATCCTAAGGGAGATCCATGAAGGTGAATGCGGACATCACGCTGCAGCCAAATCTTTAGTGGAAAAAGCTTTTAGACATGGATTTTTCTAGCTTACAACCAAGGCAGATGCCGAACGGCTTGTCAATACATGCAAAGGATACAAAAAATACGCCAAACAAGCTCATGTTCTGGATGATCAGTTGCGAACAATTACGATTACATGGCCCTTTACGGTCTGGGGGCTTGACATGGTAGGACCGTTTAAACGGGCTCCAAGTGGATTTACTCACCTCTTAGTGATGGTGGATACGTTCATAAAATAGATTGAGGCTAACCCTGACACAAGTTGTGATGGAGCAACAACCAAAAGATTCGTAGAGGATGTCATAATCCGATACGGTTATCCTCACAATATTATTACAGACAACGAGAGCAATTTTTCTATGGAAGAACTTGCCAAATTATACAACGATCAAAAAATCCGGCTTGATATTGCATCAGTCCCACATACACAAGCCAACGGACAAGTCGAAAGAGCAAATGGTTTAATCCGTCAAGGCCTCAAACCAAGAATCGAAGCACCACTTCATTGTGCTGCGGGGGCTTGGGCAGACGAATCGCTGTCTGTGATATGGAGCTTGAGAACAACTCCGAATAGGTCAACAAGGTACACACCTTTCTTCTTGGTCTATGGCACAGAAGTAGTTCTTCCTAGTGATTTAATCCATACTTCTCCCAGATTTGCTGCGTATATCGAACCAGATGCCGAGCTTTCTCGACAAGATGATCTCGATGTAATCGAGAAAGTTCGCGCCGTTGCTGAGCAGAGATCCACATCCTATCAGAAGAAGTTTGGCAAGTATCATTATCAGAGAGTCAAGAATGGATCTTTCAATAAGGGCAACTTGGTTCTCCGGCTTGTGCAAAAAAGAAAACACAAGCTTTCCCTAGTTTGAAAAGGGCCGTTTTTGGTTAGTCGAGTATTACACAATGGTTCTTACTACCTAAATGATATAAGGTCAGTCAAAGAAAGACCTGCTACTAAGCAGAGAAAGAGAGCTGGATGCAGTCCAAACCCGGAAGAATTGGACAGACAGTGGAATAGTGCTCAACTACGTCCCTTTTATTCTTAAAAATTATCTTTCTTTGTAACCATATATATGTACATGTTCAATGAGAAATAAAGTATTGGTTGCCTCAATGTTTTTTCTGAGAAGTTTTATAGTACCATCTTATTTCCGAATGATCATGACATAAGTCAAAAATCCCAGAATACTTGAAAGTACTTTATGATCATGTTTGTTCTGGTTAGATTTCCGGTTCTGAAAATGCTACCTTCGGGTATAAGTCTAAATCTTTTCTAGTTTAAACTTGGGATTTTTGTCTGATTCCTAGATGCGGGTATTTTCCGAGTAGTGAATTGTTGGTATTTGAAGCCGACTTTGATTCCGAGTTTAAACTGGTTTAGCAATTGAGCTCCGTTGCTTAGCAAAGTTTCTGTGCTAAAGGTTTTCCGGCTCACAAAAGGAACGAGGCGAAAAGCCAGATAAACAATAAGAATAGATAAAACAAAACAAGTGCTTATGTAAAAATTTCAGGGACATCAAATAAAAGCCAAAAGTGCTAAAAGGGAGCAAAGCATAAATTCTTACAAACTTAGCACTAGCAAAATAATTTACTACTTATTACAATCAGGCTGTTTCAAAATGACACATTGTTTTCTCTGATACACTATGATGCAGGTGGAGAGGCAGGATTTGCCGGATCGCTCGACACGCCACCCGTATCACCCATGTACCTTTCCGAGATAAGTAAGTCAGACTTAGTATGCTCATCGTCTTTGGAAACTTCACCAATTTCTACCTTTGGGGGTGGTGGCGTCTCCACGGGCGTGAGGAATAGCTCTTCATAGTTGGTCAGCTCGGCCACATGCGAGGCATATCCGGCGCAAGAATCCCAGATTTCCTTGATGTTCTGCTCATTGCCGTCTTCATCGACAGTCGAATAATCCCTGGTAACTGGCCATATTTCCATGCTTCCATGGTGGCTCGTTACCATTGAAAGAGCATTCTGTACCGCTATGCGTGCATATGACATATTCCAATCCTTAACGAGCTAGGGCATATCCTTTTCCTTGTCTCGTAGATCAAAGGCCAACAATGAGTCTAGGCCTAAGAGTCTGACAGATTCACCGATCTCCTCCAAAAAATGGTGGAAATCGTGGGTCAGGTCCCCAATGGCCACAAGCCGGCTGGTACGTGGCTCGGATGAAGAGGCATACAACATGTTAAGAGGGCCTATAAGAAAGAAAAGCAAGGTCAACATTCATACATATCCGATTCCCACAATTTGGAAAAAGCGATGGTTCAGGGATGGAAAAATTACCAAAGATAGCATTATCTACTTTGGCCCTCCCCTCTTGAAGGCTCTGGAGTTCACTCCGGAGAGCTTCAGTGGTGTCATTCTCCCTGTCCAGGGCATCTTGCAAGTCCAAGATTGTTTTTTCCTGTTTAGCGATGGTGCGATCAGGCTCTTCAGTTGTGTGATTAATGGACTCAAGAACACTTGCGATGCTGGACTCATGGTCTACCTTGAGTTTCTCCAGCTCAGCTCATAAGTCAGCGTTCTCCACTTCCAGGACTTTATAATCTTTGGCTTGTTCGATCATCTTGCAGGATTGCTTCACAAGTTCTCGCAAGACATGAAAGCTGGATAAATATTTGGCTACCAACATCAATAAAAAACTACGCAAAGGAGGTCTAAAATGTTTACCTTCAGGCTCATCTTTGGAAATTTTCAGTTGAGCATTTTCAAGTCGGAGAGCTCTGATTTCTCTCCACTTTTTGCAAATATTCTTCAGTAATTCCTAGTTATAAGCATTAACTTCCTGTAAGTTAGAATAGTAACCAGAGTTAGACGGATGTGCGACACATCACTCGATGCTCCAAGGCCTTCACAATAATCAATGATGAGCTATACAAACGAAGCATCACATGCGTCCTCCAATGATGCATCGCCAACGGTGATGGCAGAGGCATCCTCCTCGAAATACACGAGGGCACCTAGAAGTCTACTAAGACTCGAGCTAATATTTTAACTAAGTTAAATATCAGCACGAGCCTTGGGGGATATACTAGTTCATTCTTTGGCATCCTATAGAAGCATAAATTTGGATTTTCGATCCAACTTCATGCTTAGGGGCTAGAGGAGATGATATGAAATAGAATAAAAAGAGGAGTCGGATTATGACTTACATAATGGTCATGAGTTAATTTATTGAGGCTCATGTGTACCTCGGTCGAAACCTTCTCGACGAGAGTCAAAGGAATTACTAGCGGTGGTGGGCCCACACCAGCCTTCAACTTCTCGTTGCGGAGACGAACTTGATCAAGAATGTCGACTAATTTGACGTCTTCAGCTTCCTCCTACGTTGTGATATTCTGGGTCTGCAAGCAATGGAGAGCCAGCTTCTGGATTTCTTCTACACTCTTCTAAGTAAGGCCAAGTTTGGCAAAACCCGGATTTTGTAGAAGGTTATCTATGAAGGTATGAGCTGAGGGATCATTACCCTTTGAGGGGTCACCCTTGTCAAATGTCGAGCCACTCACGGTGACTTCGGTCTATGAACCTAGGTTCGCTGGCTCTGAAGTATCAGGCGAAACATCTTCAATGCACGGGGAAGAGGTATCCTCTAGCACTGATGATGGCCTTGCGGTAGGAGCCGGAGGCGGAGCAGGAGAGCCTAGAGTCAACTTTTGCTGGCACATGCTCTTCCCCGGTTTTCCTTGCCCCTGCCCTTGGCAAGTGTTTTTGCCCTAAGCGGTAACAGAAATAAGATTGTTGCAATTCAAGAATAAAATATGAGCTAACATTCAAAACCTTGTAAAGAAGGTTACCTCTTTACAACGGGCACCTTCTAGGCGCCCACGCCAATTGTCGGAGCCTTGCATTTCCGGGTAACAATGTCCGACAATGGGACAAGTTCTTCATCCTCGTGAGGAGCCGATCTCTCATGTGGATATCCCTCTAGAGGATCAAGCTCCGACTCAAGGAGGTCAGCAAGCTAAAAGAAATATTGTCTTAGTATTGCGAAAACTATGACAAAGTACAGATGAGCACATATTCAAATATAAGAGTAAAAGCTGAAAACTTACTGGTGTCAAAGGATTATCAGCCGTATAAATGTCCAGAGATTTGGAATCTTCCTCTCGACCCGCTCTTTAATCAACCATTTAATTTGGGACTCGTATTCCTTGTCCGGGATTGGTTTTAGCAGATCCTAAGGATATTCGTCTTGCTATTGGTGATCATGTGCATGAGCCGGTCACCATGGTGCTGGAGGGGTTGAATCTGGTGTGCCAGCCAGCAGTGGATCAAGTCAGATCCTTTCAGACTGTTGTGCTTCATCAGTTACTCAATCTATATCTTGGTGAGAAGCAAATTGTCAGAAAGAGCTAGAGCTTCCGCATCCCAGGACTCTTGGGGCGTGGCAGCACCGTCAATGAAAGTCGACAAAGTAGTTTCTTTGCCGGGGGCCGGTCTGTCCTTATGGTAAAAGAACGTGGACGGCCATTTCTTCACAGACTCACTGTCCTTAATCTTAGGGTAGACTCGGTCTCTCCTAACAGTCAGGCTAAGAGTTCCGGTAACGTAAGGATTACCAGAAGTGACGGAATTTCTCCGGGTACCAAAGTAGTACCAGAACAAAATGAGACTCGGCCTAATTATGAGATAACCCTCACATAAAGAAGCATAAGCGCTAATTTCTAAGATTGTGTCAGGGGGAAAGTTGTGGAGTTGAACTCCATGGTAATCTATAACGTTAGAAAAGAACTCTGAGGGGGGAAAGCTCAAACCTCTGTGGAGGTGAGTGCCGAAGTGAACCCTCTCATTGGCATGAGGGGTGGGGATGATCTGATCGTAGCCACTCCGCCAGTCGCCGGCGTGTAGGAGGCCTTCCTTATCAACGATACGAAGCTTCTCATCGTCGAGGACGCACGAGATCCACACCCCCGGAAGTTTTCTTTCTCCGCCGCTGCAGAGGTCGCCGCCGTGGTCGCCGCCATGCTAGAATAATAAGCATTAGCCATTTGGTCTAGTGCGGTGACCTAGGATGGGTGGCGCTCTGGAGTTTGGGGAAGGAAAAGGAGGCTGGCGACTGTTGCGCTGCTGGAGGAAGGAGAAGGCCAAGACATGTAGAGGAAGAAAGAAGAAAATCTCAACCCCTTATGTACCTGTTGAAGGGAATATGTCCTGAGAGGCAATAATAAAGTTGTTATTATACATATTCCAAGTATATGATAGATGTTTATTTTGCATGCTATAATTGTATTAATTTGGAAACGTTAATACATATGTGTTTAATAAACAAAAGGAAAGTTCCTAGTTATGCCTCTCTTATAAACTAGCTCGTTGATTAACAAGATGATCAAGGTTTCCTGATCATGGACATTGGATGTTGTTAATAACGAGGTCACAACATTAGTGGAATGATGTGATGAACATTCATCTGAAGTATAGCATTACGATCAAAGTCATTGTGTTTATATTGCTATAACATATAACAAAGTAATTCTAGTCCTTAGACCGTGAGATCATGTTAATCACTAACACTGAAAGAGTATCTTGATAACATTAAGCGTCACACCGTGAAAGGGTGATTATAAAGGTGGGTTCAGTGCTACGAAAGTGTTATGTGGAGGCTCATGGATCAAGAGTGGGATTTTTCCATCCCGATGACAGATAGATATTCTCTAGGACCTCTCGGTGATATCACATTGGTTAGCTTGCAAGAAAGTGATAAGATCACTAGAATGTTATATCACGGGAACAAGAAAAGAGTACATGTCGGTAACAAGATCAAACTAGGTATGGAGGTACCAATGATCGAATCTTGGACATGTAATATATCGTGAGACAAAGGAATTTAGTTACTAATATTAAAGGTTCTCACGATCACAGAAGTCATCGTAGAATGTGTAGGAGTCAATATGGATCTCCAGGTCCCGCTTCTGATTATTGATCTAAGAGGGTTCTCGATCATGTCTGCATTATTCACGAACCGTAGGGTGACACACTGAAGGGACACCAACACCATTTGGAGAAAATGTGTTTTAGACGAATGAATTGCAAAGCGCTGGAATTATTTTAATAGACACCGAAACTGTTTCGGGTGAAATTACAGAAATTGGTTCTGCATGTAATATTGAAATGTTGCATGGGGTTTTATGTGAATGTTTGTTAATTAAAGTAATTAACAAAATTCTGAATAAATTTAATAAAAGAGTTTTATTAAATGAGAGGGCATTAAATTTGGAGAAATTTAATGCATTTAAAGTGGAGACTTTAAAAGAGAATATGAAGGGGCATTTTAATGTGGAGGGGGTTACCACCACATGAATGGGGGAGGTGAGGGGTCACCCCCATGGGGCGCCGGCCATGGGTAGGGGTACCCCTCCTCCTATAAAAGGCCACCCCTCTCACCATTCTTCCTCACACCTCCTTGTGAAGGATCTCTCTCCCCCTCTAGAATTATTCCCCCATGGTCTCGGAATGGCGAGATACATGTTTCCTGTGGCATTTCGTCTGGAAGGAGTTGCTGCTTCCGCTACATCGCTGGATCGAGGAGGCGGAGGTTGTTCGGTGGCCTGAACGTGTGTGCGAGTGCGGATGCGCTGATGGTTTGCGGCACTAGGACTTCCACACGATCTTGAGATTGGCAAGAAAACGACTCCATCATCCATGAGTTCCTACTCATTAACAAAACTTTGTTGTGCTTGAGGGTAAGTTCTCCTTGGATGTATATCCACCTGTTGCTTGTATCTAGTAGATAGATCTTGGCGTGTAGTTCCCATCGTAGGATTTTTTTGTTTTCTATGCTGCGAACCCTTTAGTGGTATGAGAGCTTGATCTATGCGTAGGTGCTTTGCAGGGTAGAACACATAAGAGTATGTGGGCGGTGACGATCATGTTATTGCTTCTTATATGTACTTTGGATATTGGTGGCATAGTGGGATGAAGCGGCACGGACCAACCTTACATGTCATCGCACATGAGACCTGTTCCATGATTGACATGCAACTAGTTTTGCATAAGTGGCTGGCAGGTGTCTGTCTCTCCTACTATAGTCAATATCTGGTTTACAACGAGTTTCTAATAATTTGGTTGTCATCGTTGTGGTTCCATGTACGTAGGTAAGAACGGTTATATCTTCGAAAGCCCTAAGCCACGTAAAACTTGCAATTGATAAATTAGAGGCGTCTAGTTTAGATCGTTGCTGGGCTTGTGTCATGATATGGTAATGTTGTAAGTTGATGTATAGTTGATACTCTTACAACACACCTAACATGTAAGTTCCATAGACCTTGGCCTTACACACAAAGGAATGATAAAGATCATACCACAATGCATATGATAGTGATCAAATGCAAGAACCATATCATTTCACTTTACACATATGATGTTTGCATCTTATATTGCTTGTTTGGCCTTTTAGTAGCATTATAAGATGATCCCTCATTTAAATATCAAGACACAAATGTGTTCTTCCTTAAGTATGCACCGTTCTATGGATCGTATTTTGAGACATCACATGATGATCGGGTGTACTCGACTCTGCGCTTTCATACAATGGGTGTAAGACAGTATTACACACACGAGTACTAAGGATCTTACTTGGCGAGCCTAGCATGTACATACATGGCCTCGGGACACGGACCGGAAGGTTAAGAATGAGTCATATAGTTGATATGATGCTGATATAGATGCTCGCCTATGAAGCTACACCGACTCACGTGATGATCGGACTTGGTGTAGTGAATTTGGTTCATGTAATCACCAAAAAGACACGAGGGATGTTGTTTTGAGTGGGAGTTTAGTTGAACTCAATCTATCATAAACTTAGTCTAAATAAACTTTACAAATTCTGTTGTAGATGGCACCACCTGCTTTTAATTTCAATGTGTTCATGGAGAAAGATAAACTTGCTACGAATAGTAGCAACTTCACCACTGGGCCTTGAATTTGAGGATTCTCCTCTCTGCTGCACAAAAGCAATATGTGCTAGAAGCACCACTAGGACCCCCCCACTAGCTCCCGATGCCCTTGACGAGGAAAAGAATGTCTATATAACTCGTCAGGAGGACTACAACTTAGTTCATTACTACATACTGTATGGGCTAGAGCCAGAACTTCGATAACATTTCAAAAATGGCAATGCCTTTGATACCATGGGTGAATTGAAAATATTTTTCGACAACCATGCTACAATAGAGAGTTATAATGCTTCAGAAAATTTCTTTAGATGCATGATGGAAGAGAACAACTCCATAAGTGAGCATGTACTCAAAATGTCTGGGTACGCCGATAAGCTTTTGTCCTTGGGAATAATGATTCCCATTGACTTAGGCATACATCGTGTTCTCCAATCTCTGCCACCTAGCTACAAGAGCTTCGTGTTGAACTATAACATGCAGGGCATGAAGAAGACTCTCCCCGAGCTTCTATCAATGCTTAAGACTACAGAAGTGGAGATTAGGAAAGAACATCAGGTGTTGATGGTCAACAGGACTACAGGTTTCAAGAAAGACAAGAAGGGTAAACAGAAGGGAAAGAAGGGCGGCAAATCTGTTGCTGCGCCTGAAAAGAAATTTCGGGCTGGCCCTAAGTCTAATATCGAGTGCTACTATTGTAAGGGGACAAGCCATTGGAAGCGCAACTGCCCCAAGTTATTGGCGGACAAGAAGGCCGGCAAGGCAAACAAAGGTATATGTGATATAAATGTTATTGATGTGTACTTGATTAGTAGTCGCAGTAGCACCTGGGTATTTGATACCGAATCATTTGCTATTATATGTAACTTGATACAGGGGCTGTGGAACAATTGACAGCTAGCAAGGGATGAGGTCATGATGCGCGTCGGCAATGGATCAAGAGTTGATGTGATCGCCGTCGGAACGTTGCCTCTCCATATGCCATCGGGATTAGTGATAAACCTAAATAATTGTTATTTGGTGCCTGCGCTGAGCATGAATATTGTATCCGGATCGTGTTTATTGAAAAGCGGTTATTCGTTTAAATCAGAAAACAATGGTTGTTCAGTTTATATGGATAATATCTTTTATGGTCATGCAACCATGATGAATTGTTTATTTCTATTGAATCTCGATAGTACTCGTACGCATATCCATTATTTTGATGCTAAAAGGATTAAACTTAATGATGGTATATCTGCATATATGTGGCACTGCCGTCTAGGTCATATTGGCGTTAAACGCATGAAGAAACTCCATTCTGATGGACTTTTAGAATCACTTGATTTTGAATCATTTGATACATGTGAGCCATGCCTTATGGGCAAGATGACGAGAATGCCGTTTTCCGGTTCAATGCAACGGGCGATAGATTTATTGGAAATCATACATACTGATGTATGCGGTCAAATGAGTGTGTCAGTGCGAGGTGGATATCGTTATTTTGTTACTTTCACGGATGATTTGAGTAGATACGGGTATATCTATTTGATGAAACATAAGTCTGGAACCTTTGAAAAGTTCAAAGAATTTCAGAATGAAGTGGAAAATCATCATAATAGAAAGATCAAATTGCTGCGGTCCGACCGTGGAGGTGAGTATCTAAGTTACGAGTTTAGCACACACATGAAAGAGTGTGGAATAGTTTCACAACTCGCGCATGTCGTTACACCACAATGTAATGGTGTGTCAGAACATCATAATTGTACTCTATTGGATATGGTTAGATCTATGATGTCTCTGACTGACTTGCCACTGTCATTTTGGGGTTATGCACTGGAAACCGCTACATTCACTTTAAATCGGGCATCGTCTAAATCCGTTGAAATGACACCATGTGAATTATGGTTTGGAAACAAACCTAAGCTGTCATCTCTTAAAGTTTGGGGATGCAATGTTTATGTGAAGAAACTTCAGCCGGATAAACTCGAACCCAAAGAAGAAAAATGTGTCTTCATAGGATAACCTAAAGAAACAGTTGGGTATTCCTTCTATCACAGATCCGAGGGCAAGGTTTTTGTTGTGAAGAATGGATCCTTTCTAGAGAAAGAGTTTCTCGCGAAAGGTGTGAGTAGTCGAAAGGTAGAACTCGAAGAGGTTATTGAACCTTCTCTTCATGAAATGGCGAGTGGCATAGCACCGGAAGTCATTCCATAGTTGACTTCACCAAATTAAGAAGGAACTAATGATAATGATCATGAAACTCCGAAATAGGACACTACCGAACCTCGTAGGTTAGGCAGGACACATGCAGCTCCTGAACTCTACGGGAATCCTGTTGTGAATTTCATGGTTGATGAAATAGATGACCCTGCGACGTATGAAGAAGCGATGATGAGCCCGGATTGCAATAAATGGCTAGAAGCCATGAAATCCGAGATGGAATCCATGTACGAAAACCAGGTTTGGACCTTGGTGAACTTACCTCACAACCGAAAGGCCGTTGAGAATAAATTGATTTTCAAAAGAAAAATTGATGTTGATGGTAATGTAACTGTTTATAAAGCTCGACTTGTCGCAAAAGCGTTTCGACAAATTCAACGAGTTGACTACGATGAGACATTCTCTCCCGTAGCGATGCTAAAGTCAGTTAGGATTATGTTAGCAATTGCTCCATATTTTGATTATGAAATATGGCAGATGGATGTCAAAACTGCATTCCTCAGTGGTAATATTGAAGAAGAGTTGTATATGATACAACCAATGGTTTTGTCTATCCTAAGGATGCTAACAAGGTGTGCAAGCTTCAGCGATCCATCTATGGACTGAAGCAAGCATCACGGAGTTGGAATCTCCGCTTTGATGAGGTGATCAAAGAGTTTGGATTTGTCCAAACTTATGGAGAGGCTTGAATTTACAAGAAAGTGAGTGGGAGCAATGTGGAATTTATGATATTATATGTGGATGACATATTATTGATTGGAAATGATATATATCTTTTAAAAAGTGTTAAAAGTTATCTAAAAAGAAAATTTTCAATGAAGGACCTTGGTGAAGCATCATATATATTAGGCATAAAGATCTATAGAGATAGATCGGGACGCCTAATAGGGCTATTGTAGTGTACATACCTTGATAAGATTTTAAAGAAGTTTAAAATGGACGAAAGTAAGAAGGGGTTCTTACCTATGTTGCAAGGCAAGACATTGAGTAAGACTCAAAGTCTGGCTACGGCGGAAGAAAGAGAGATATTGGATAAGATCCCCTATGCTTCAACCATAGGCTCTATAATGTACGCCATGCTATGTACAAGACCAGATGTGGCACATGCTATTAGTTTGACTAGTAGGTACCAATCAGATCCAGGTTTGGAACACTGGATAGCGGTCAAGAATATCCTTAAGTACTTGAGAAGAACTAAGGAAATGTTTCTTGTATACGGAGGTGAAGAAGAGTTGGTCGCTAATTATTATGTCGATGCTATTTTTTACACTGATCCAGATGACTCTAAGTCTCAATCCGGATACGTATTTCTCATGAACGGAGTAGTAGTTAGTTGGAGGAGCTCCAAACAACCAGTGGTAACAAGGATAACAATGGAGGCGGAATATATTTCTCCTTCAGAAGCAGCACATGAAATAGTTTGGACGAAGGAGTCCATTACCAGTGGTTCCTAGTGCGTTGGATCCAATGGTGATCTATTGTGACAACAATGGAGCCATAGCCAACGCAAAGGAACCAAGGTCTCACAAGAATTCCAAGCATATTAAGCATCGGTTTCACTCCATCTGTGAGCATGTCAAGGATGGAGATATAAAGATTCGAAAAGTACATACGGATCTCAATGTAGCAGATCCGTTGACTAAAACTCTCCCTAGAGCAAAACATGATCAACACCAGAACTCCATGGGTGTTAGATTTATCACCATGTAACTAGATTATTGTCTCTAGTGTAAGTGGGAGACTGAAGGGAATATGCCCTGAGAGACAATACTAAAGTTTTTATTATACATATTCCAAGTATATGATAGATGTTTATTTTGCATGCTATAATTGTATTAATTTTGAAACGTTAATACATGTGTGTTTAATAAACAAAAGGAAAGTTCCTAGTTATGCCTCTCTTATAAACTAGCTCGTTGATTAACAAATGATCAAGGTTTCCTGATCATGGACATTGGATGTTGTTAATAACGAGGTCACAACATTAGTGGAATGATGTGATGAACATTCATCCGAAGTATAACATTACGATCAAATTCATTGTGTTTATATTGCTATAACATCTTACGAAATAATCCTAGTCCTTAGACCATGAGATCATGTTAATCACTAACACTGGAAGAGTATCTTGATAACATCAAACGTCACACCTTGAAAGGGTGATTATAAAGGCAGGTTCAGTACTACAAAAGTGTTATGTAGACGCGCATGGATCAAGAGTGGGATTTGTCCATCCCGATGACAGATAGATATTCTCTGGGCCCTCTCGGTGATATCACATTGGTTAGCTTGCAAGCAAGTGATAAGATCACTAGAATATTATATCACGAGAATAAGAAAATAGTACATGTGGGTAACGAGATCAAACTAGGTATGGAGATACCGATGATCGAATCTTGGACATGTAATATATCGCGAGACAAAGGTATTTAGTTACTAATGTTAAAGGTTCTCACGATCACAGAAGTCATCGTAGAATGTGTAGGAGTCAGTATGGATCTCCAGGTCCCGCTTCTAATTATTGATCTGAGAGGGGTCTCGATCATGTCTGCATTATTCATGAACTGTAGGGTGACACACTTAAGGGACACCAACACCATTTGGAGCAAATGTGTTTCAGACGAATGAATTGCAAAGCGCTGGAATTATTTCAATAGACACCGAAACTGTTTCGGGTGAAATTACAGAAATTGGTTCTACATGTAATATTGAAATGTTGTAGGGGGTTTTATGTGAATGTTTGTTAATTAAAGTAATTAACAAAATTCTGAATAAATTTAATAAAATAGTTTTATTAAATGAGAGAGCATTAAATTTGGAGAAATTTAATGCATTTAAAATGGATACTTTAAAAGAGAATGTGAAGGGGCATTTTAATGTGGAGGGGGTTACCACCACATGAATAAGGGAGGTGAGGGGTCACCCCCATGGGGCACCGGCCATGGGGAGGGGTACCCCCTCCTCCTATAAAAGGCCACCCCTCTCACCATTCTTCCTCACACCTCCTCGTGAGGATCTCTCTCCCCCTCTAGAATTATTCCCCCATGGTCTCGGATTAGCGAGATACATGTTCCCGATGGAATTTCATCTAGAAGGAGTTGCTGCTTCCCCTGCATCGCTGGATCGAGTAGGTGGAGGTTGTTCGGTGGCCTGAACGTGTTTGTGAGTGCGGATGCGTTGCTGGTTTGCGGCGCTAGGACTTCCACAAGATCTTGAGATCGGCAAGCGAATGACTACATCATCGAAGAGTTCTTACTCGTTAACAAAACTTTGTTGTCTTCGAGGGTAAGTTCTCCTTGGATGTATATCCACCGGTTGCTTGTATCTAGTAGATAGATCTTGGCGTATAGGTCCCATCGTAGGAATTTTTTTGTTTTCTATGCTGTGAACCCTTCACCTGCTCTACGTCAAGATTTGTGTATGAACACTGTGGAGTTAGCCATGCATTGTGGAAGGAGCAGGGTAACTTCCTTGAGAAGATTACAGTTCCTCGATCTCCGCGCATGCATTAAAACAGCGCCTCAGTTCCACGCGAACCGGGCCCACCAACGGTCACGTTGCCAGGAATGTCTGTTAGTGAGATGACCAGACCTTGACTGATGTCATATGACGTCAAGAGAATCTTCCGGCTTAGTTTGAAATCAAGCAGGGAAAAGAATAAGTGAAATATTGACAAATCTAAGTCAACTTGAGACTCAGATCCTACCCTTTGTTTTTGAAAAGCTTCAGGAACCCTTCAAGGTTCGGCAAGACGAAGGGATATCAAGCTAGACTATGAAATACGACTTTGGATCTTGGAGGCTTCCGGGGGATACTGTTGGGGATATACTTTCTGGGTATCCTCACTGTACCTCGCTGACTAGGGTGGCCCACTTGTAGTCCGGCTTCCGGGGGCTGCTGTTAGGGATATACTTTTCGGGAAAGACGTAGGCCTGTTTAGTTACTTGTAGTCCAAGATGTACTTTGTAACCAACTCTGTATCGTACCCAGATAGGTCTCTCCTATAACCCTAGGCCGAATATCTATATAATTCGTCCTAGGGACCATCCTTTAGGGCAACCACAATAGTCTACAACCTCAACTCGCACATGTGAAACCCTTGTAACCCATATTCTGGCTCTGCCGTATTACCGGATTGCTAGAACAAGTAGGATCCACCCACCGTCAGCAGATTCAAACCTGGGTAAACCTGTGTGCTCATTGTCCTGGAACACCGTACAACTCACACCCCTCTCTTCCACAGACATCGAGGGCCCCCTCATGGCGTACTTGCCCTCTATTCGATGACATAGGGAAATGAGTGAATCAAGAAACTGTCAAAGACATGGAAAGTTTCCCAAGCACGGAGATTTACCTAAAGGTATTGGTCTCCATCGATGACGGTGAAGATGATTCTACAAGGAGTGTTGAGGGAATTCAAAGACCGCCCGAACTAAAAATACCATTGAGGAAGAATGTGCTAGTAGGTAAATAAGCAAATCAAGAAACGATCAAAGACATGGAAAGTTGTGCAAGCATAGAGATTTACCTGAAGTTATATGTCCCTAGCTGTGGCAGCTTTGAAGAACCTTGAATTGAATACCTCTTGCCTGCAGCCGAGGGATTCGATTAAAGTATTCTAAAAAAGAGGTGGGAGTGGATGTTTGATTTCATATGAAACCTAGTGCAAAGAAATGCTTAGGAAATTTTCCTACAGGAATCATTCATACAAATCAGAGGAAAATTTCAAATTTCCTATGAAAATCCTTTGAATCAAACATGACCGTAGAGAATTTACTGCATGGCAGTGTCCTAGTATGATCTTACCACTATATGGTGTATGCATAACTATGAATATTTACCGTTGGATCAAGACTTGTGAATTCCAACATTTGAAGCCATTGGATCTTCTTTTCCATTCTAGCATCTAGAAGATTCCACTGATAGTCTTTAGCACAATGAATGCAATATGCACAAACCTCAAAACACACTTCTTCATCATTCTAGAATCTTCTCCGTCGTTTCTCTAGACCATGTTACAAAAAAACGTTGACTCCTACATGATACAAAGTACAAGAACCAAATATACACCCATACTTTATAGATGTCGATCAATTTTTTTGGAGCTTTACCTATTATAATTTTATATAGTTATCGATGATATATTATCTGAGTCTCACGTGTAGGGAACATGCAACTTACTAGTCTTACTACTCTATAGTGTATGGATAACTTTGAATATATTGACCTTTGAATCAAGACTCACGAATCCCAACATTGTCAGTCGTTGGATCTTCTTTTCCATTCTAGCTAGAATCTACTAGAAGATAATATGGATAGTATGTCTTTAGCACAAAGAACGCTAGGCACAAACGTCAAAACACACTCCTCCATCATTCTAGAATAATCTTCTCAGACGTTTCTCTATACCATGTTACCAAAATTTTAAAGTATTAGGTATAGCTAATAAGCATTGACTTCTACATGATACAAAGTACAAGTACCAAATATGCACCATACTTTATAGATGTCGATCAAATTTATAAGTTTGTGATCTAGCTTTACCTATTATATAACATAATATTACCATTATATTATCTTATCTTACCACTATATAGTGTACGAATAACTTTGAATATGGACCGTTTGATCAAGACTCGTGAATCCCAATATTTCTAGCCATTGGATCTTCTTTTCCATTCTAACAGCTAGAAGATTCTATTGATAGTCTTTAGCACAATCAATGTTATGCACAAACCTCAAAACACCATTCTCCATCATTCTAGAATCTTCTCCCTCGTTTCTCTTGACCATGTTACCAAAAATTTCAAGTGTTATATAGGTAATAATCATTAAAATCTACATGATACAAAGTATAAGAACTAAATATACACCCATACTTTATAGATATTGATTAAATTTATAATTTTTTGTGCTTTACCTATTATAATTTTTTATATAGTGATGATATGTCAGACGTCTATTATATGAGTCTCACATGCAGGGCGCGTGCAACTTACTAGTATATTATATATATAGTGTATGAATAACTTTGAACTTTTACCGTTGGACCAAGACTGACAAATCCCCACATTTCTAACTGTTGGATCTTCTATCCATTCTAGCATCTAGAATGTTGTATTGGTAGTCTCTTTAGCACAATGAACGCTAAGCAAAAACCTCAAAACACACTTCTCGATAATTCTAGAATCTTCTTCATCATGTCTCTAGAGAATGTCGAGTACTAGTGCATCTAATAGGTTGATTTCTTCAGGATACAAAGTACAAGAACCAAACACACCCAATACTTTATGAATGTGGCTCAAAAAATGATATGTCATACTTCTCCATCATTTTTGAGCTTCACCTATTATTGTTTTGAGCATAATTCTCACGTGCAAGGCACTTGCAACTTACTAGTATTGATGGTCTCTAGCACAATTAAACACTATGCACAAACCTCAAAACACACTACTTCATCATTCTAGAATCTTCTCCGTCATTTCTCCAGATCATGTTACCAAAAAAATTGAGTTTTCTATAGGTAATAATGGTTTTTTGCGGGGTCTTAGATAATAAAGGTTGATTTATCCACGATATAAAGTACAAGAACCAAATATATATACACCCGATACTTTATGGATGTGGATCAAAATCATAATTATTTTCTGAGCTTTACAATTATGATTTTATATACAGTAATAATGATATGTCATAGTTCTATTATATGAGTCTCATGTGCAACTTACTAATAGTGGTATAGCTAGGACTAAAATGTATCCTGTATATATCCTCTATCTTTCTCTAGACATGCCCAGTCTCTCCTCTGTATTTCTTTTTTACATGATCTCTATTATTGCTCTTGGTATGAACAATTATGTTCAAAAATAGGTACATTAGGCCCTATAAAGCATCTAGAGTGTAATTATTTTCCTATGAACCATTTAGCGTGTCATGGATAAAAAAACTATAACCAAAAAAATGTTTTAAAATGGTGCTACATATAGAGTAGAGACTATTACTTTCAACAGATCATTTAAAAAATTATAAATATTGGACGAATTATTAACCTTTTCTGAATATGTAAGTTTTTACAAATTTGTAAATCAATGGGAGTACTGACAAGGTGGTCCCAACTATTTGTTATGTTGTCAGCAGAGCTAAATAGGTAATTAGATGACCAAGTGGTGGAAATTGCAACGGATCAGACCAATAGCTGGTGAAAATTGCAAAAAACCTGTCCAAGTGGTGATTTGTTTAACACATGGAGCAGGACATGGTGACATCCGTGATGTCCTGTTCCTATATTGTTATGACCTTGGATCGTTAAAGATCCTAAGTCCCTGTGATTAACATACTAGTCCCTGGATCAGTAGCTAGCACTTCACAGTCGATGAATATCATGTAAAACACAAGTTATTATTACACAAATAATCCAGAGCATATTTATTACAACTTGCATAGCTTATAGCTAGCTCAAATAAAATAGTGGAAACTAATAAAACTTGGGTCCATCAATGCCTTAGGCTAGTAATGTGAAGTCCCGCGATCCCTACACATCTTTCAATCTTCGGATTCTGCATATAAAACGTGGAGCCAACAAGTTGGGTCAATACTTTGAATGTATTGACAAATTACACCAATGAAAGAATAAGACTAACTCTACATGCAAGGCTTGGAGTAGGCCTTGGGGTTCATTTGCATTAAGCCAATTTTCTCTAAGTAAGAATAAGAGAGGGGGGTTTTTCCCTACTTCGTAAACATTGTTTATGTAATATAGGGTCGAGTGGAATACGCGGATATTACACACCAAGTGTCCAATCAACCTAACACTTGGATATTATGCACCAAGTCCCAAAAATCCCACCCATTGGCGATATTACGCATGCCCTGGGGTTTTAGAAAAACTTTAAGTTTGGAAAAAGAGAGGAAAATCCTTCATAGGCTCCATCCTTCAGATGCTCAAAGTGTTTTTTCCATGAACTCGGCTGATCGATCAGATTGCAATACTCTTGAGAGGTTGTTCACTTTCCCCACAATCCACGATCAAGTCCTTTTACAGACAAGACCATGATGAGGCTTTCCCTTAGTAGCCCCTCTCCCAGCTGGATCCAACCGTGCCAAGCACCTCCAAATGTTGGTACACCGGTGAGGTTTCCTACTAAGTACTAGGCCAAGACAGAGCCCATATGTATTGTGGTTTCACTTGAAGCTTCTGAATTCTGAAACATGGCAGACTTCTCTGATTCCTGGGCGTCCGTCCTCAACCAAATTCCACTCATTGACCCTACAACCATTCCGCCTAGAAGAAAACTTAGTTTTATTTTGAAGGGGGTTTTGAGAGGAAAAGGTTCCCTCAAGAGAGCTTTATACTTATAAAATTTTCAGACTTTCGAACCCCCCAACGATACTTTATATATATAGCATTGCAAGCAGTACTTAGCAACAAGGGGAACCTATTAGGATGGAAATTCATAAGCATAGAGCTACTCATGGCATACTACAAAACCGCACTTGCAAAATAATACTAAGAAAATCTACCAAAATCCTACACATGCATACTATAGAATTTGAAGATCAAAACATGCATAATCGAAACTGGGACATAAATATGAACAAGTGGTGTAACTTGCCTTGATCCGAGCAGCACTCTATGCAACAGTACTCCTCAGCACACTCCGAACAATATAACAAATCACAAACATAGATCCAATCACAACTTGCACAAAATAATGCCACAAAAGTAATTATGCATGCATGCAGCATGGTAATATGCAAGGATGGGTTGAAACTCGACCAAGAATATTATTCAGGGGTGGTGTTGTGTTGGGGGTGTCATTAGTATCGAGTTCGCATAGATTTTAAGTATTTTGGATTATTACTTAATTAAATACACTCATAAATAGATCTACCCTTCAATTCTACCACGAAACAGATCTGAAAACTCTAAGCAAGTTATAACAATTCTAAATAGTAGATCTCATAGATACAAAGCCAACGCAACAAGAATCAACTAGCACAGAGTTACTGTTATTTTCCTATAATTAAAATACTCAAATCTAGACTTTAAAGTCTACAACAAAAACAGTATAGTAAACTAGCAATATTATTGAAGATCTGTGTTCTACTCAATTTTATGAATCCAACGGTATATTATTTGCTATTTTTGTCCAAGTATTCGATTTACTATGAATTATAGAATATTAAAACAATATCTGACTATTTAAAAATAATTTCTGGAAATAACCTTTCCGATTGCCACTACAGCGGAACTGTAACACCCCAAAACTTATAATTAAGTTTATCAAATCCTAATCACCCAATTTAGGGTTAACAAAAACTTTTATTAAGAAAATGAATATGAATGCATGTTAGTTTGCATTAATGTGTGATTGATCGAAAATGTCATGCTTGATTGTTACAAATGATGTGAAATGGTTTAAAAGTGAATACTACATCATCTAGACCAATTACAAACAAAATGAAAAGAAATAGAAATCAAATATGAATAAATAAAGCATATGATCAGTTTGACAAAAGTCAACCGATAGGCCACTTTGTGTGTTCCTAGAAGAAGAATTCTAAAAGAAACATTTCTATTTCTTTTCACCCCTTGCTAGACCAAGTAAAAGTGTATCAAGGCCCACTTAAACTTACAAAAACATTTTTCAAATCAATTTAATGGACAGTTGAAAATTGAATCTAGTTCATATGTTAAGATCCCACTTTTTCAAAAACCTATCAAATCAATTCCCCTTGACCTCTCCAAGCAAACCTAGACTCTCAAGCTTAACTTAAGATCGCCCAAAAAAATTGAATCAAAATTTCGAAAGCAAGTTTCATGCGGCCATTTCTACAAACTCCTTGCATAGATTAATTTAACCTCTGCCTAACTTCACTGTTTCCATAGTAATTAGTCGACCATTTGGTCCCCTCTTAAACCCCCTATCTCCCCTGAGTCTAACCAAGCCTAGACCAAGTCCCCCTTTGTTGTTTGCATAGTGGAGCGCCACCCGATTGTGGTCATCGCTGTCCGACCACGGCCAGCTCAAAGCAGACACCATTGTAGCCAACCATGATGTCCAGGAACCATGCCACACTCCACCGCCACCCCTTGTCCAAGCTATGGCCCCAGCCGAGCCCTGGACCACCCTAGCTACGTCGCGCACCGTGCCTCTACACCATGTCCAGAGCGCGCCAGCTCACCGCGCCGACCAGCTCGCCTAGACAGCGCCTTGCCTTCACCGTGCATGCTCACGCCCGCCATGATCACAACAATCCAGTAGACAACAACGTTCATCCCCGCGTGACCCACAGTTTCCACACGCCGTCGCAAACACCTCTGCATCCGCGCAGAGCACCGCATGCTCCCGACCGAACCACACCGCCCCACGCCTCGCCATTATGCTCGTGAGAACCGCCAGGGAACCACACACCGCCCACTAGCCACCGTCATGCCGATAGCCGCCTGTAGCCTCGTCACCGACGAGCTCGCGCCCGCACCGTTCGGTCCTCTCGCCGCGGTATAAAAGGAGGCCACCCCTGCCTCATTTCTCCACACCATTCCACTCACCACCTCTCACTAACCCTCCCCCACTTCTTCCCGGAGCAAGGCGAGCTCTAGCTCTCGCCGGAATTTTGCCGGAGCCCTCCGCTGTTGGAGGATAAGGACGCCAACGACTTTAACCACCCCAAGCCCTTCTGTGACCGCGCTTGGCCTCACCGTCATCTACCACGTCGATCACCCCTGTCACCGACCCTAGATGGAGCCTAGGTGAGCCCCGCCAGACCCCCACCGCCGTGCTAGGTTTAGTTCCTCGCCGGAGCAGTTCGTCATCGACGACAACTCCTAGCCGTTGATTTGTCTTCTAATCGCACGTCCCATATGAGTAGATACCTCTTCGCGTAGTTAGTCTCGCTGACGAGTGGACCCCCTGTGTTAGCAGCCCGCTGCGATGTGCAGTGCAGTTGGGCCGAGCCGTTTAATTTACCGCGCTGGCCTGAGAATTCAAATAATTGTTTTTCCATTTTAGTTAATTTAGTTTATGTCCATAGATTCAAAAATCAATTCAGATAGTTTCACTAAACCAAATTGCATGATTCAAATTTTGTTAGAAATATACTTAAAATATCTATCCAAGCCCATTGGATTTAAATCATTTGGAGTTAGAGATAATCTTTAGTAAAAATAACAAGATAGAGACTTTTGCAACTTCAAACATTTTTCCAAAATCAACCATAATAGCTATTGGTTGATTCCAACTCTCAAAAATCAAATTTGACAATATCTATCTGAATATGTAAAAATATCTTGGTTTGCATGCAGTGAAATTGGACTAGTACCAAAAGAATGCTATTAGGGCATTTCTAGTCACTTTTAATTTATTAAATAGTAATCTTAAACTTTATAAAATAAGACCCACACTTTAAATCACATTCCCATGTATTAGAATATGTGGTGATGACATGTGTCCACATGATCCCACATTTTAATTGGAGAATATTAAATCTTAATTAATTTCAATGAGTAGAAATTACTCTTCTCAAATAAACTAAATAAGACTAGTTCTTTATTTCATGTGATGATTGTGATGATGCTAGATCATCAAGTGTGAGCCTTAGTGTGCTAAATAGAATTAGTTAAGTATTGTTTGGTGATTGTGTACCCCGTATTCATTTATAGACGATAGTACCGACCAAGGATACGAGGAGGAGGAGTTCTACCCCGAAAAAGAGGAGGAAAACTTCAATCACTGCACCAATCAAGGCAAGCTATTATTGGCAAGCTAACACTTGCAAGTTTTAACCTAAGCAAGGTGCATTAGGCATGCTTTGGTTATATACCTTTGATTATACCAATCCCAAGTTTTACTTGCAAGCTTTACTCTTTAATTTACCAAAGTTCTTTACTCTTAGTTAGTGCTTTGTGAGTATTGGAAAGTAGAATAGATAGCATAAAGAGTATAAAACTAGGCATATACTAGATGTCATTCTATGGCATGAGATTGAAGATTAGCACCCTCATTAGTGAACACTCTTAACTTAGTGGCTAGTGCTAAGCATAAAACTTGATCACTTTAGAGGGGAATACTTGGTGAAAATGATTATGAAAACCTTGGAAGGATGAGTCATTCTATTGAAATGTTTTGACCTCTGTTGAGTAACACAAATGGATTTGATGATGAAAATGTTGAGGCATGAGCCTCAGCCCTTTTACAAAAACTGATGGTTGGGTTCGGATGCGATACCATTCCAATTTTAACGTACAACCACAATACCTGAATTGGGTAAGGCTTAGCTGGAAGTTTATATGGATTAGTATGGGTTCCCTCGCGGAAGAGGTCTGAGCTGAGGCTACCTCTTGATGTATCGACGTATGCAGTGTCCAGGATGGCAAATGGCCATGGCTAGGAGGCCAAGCTCATAGGGGAGGTGCCTATACTAGACTGTGTAATTGAAAGGTTATGATTGATTATCCGCATACTAAGTTTGATGATTCAGGGTTATCCCTGATGGATGTATCGAATTTTGTGGTGAAAGTGTACCACCTCTGCAGAGTGTCAAACTATTCGAATAGCCACGTCCGCGGACATGGATAGTTGGAGTGTCCATATTGTTCCGTAGTCAGATGTTTTCAAAATGACTTGTGTAGTGAACTATGATTTTGACTTGACCACAACAAGGTTATGAATATGAAAACTAGGTACCCACTTAAGTGATTTAGAACATTTACTTAGTTTTTCTTTACTTTTGAACTCAGTTTAGATAAATCTGGCTTTTTGCAAATAAACCTAGAGCTTAAGATTCCTACTAGAACCACCTTACTTGTTAGTGATAGTTTGCGAGTAATTAAAGAGTACTCAAGGCTTTGTCCCTGGCTATTCCTGTGTCCAGACTATGAGGAGGACTACCAGGATGATGGACAGCAGGATGTCTATGACAACTAGGATCATCTCCCATTGTTAGCATTGCATGTGACCCTGAAGATGGAGCCCACTACTACGTTTATTATTCTGCTGCTTGAGTGTATTAAGACTGGATCATGAGATCCTTTATTTGTGTAAGACCTTATTATGGTTTGTAATGGATGGTGTACTGTGATATCCAATCTGTTATGTCTTGCAAAAATGGTAATCCTGGGATTGTGAGGTATGGCATAACAGGCATCTGGGATTAAAAATCTGGGTGTTGACAAGTTGGTATCAAAGCCATCCTGACCATAGGAGCCCCTAGTTAGAATGGACGTCCGAACAAAAACTTAGTTTCAAAACCAAAGAAGTGAGTATTTATGAAAACCTATTCCCACTCTTATCCTTGATTCTTTCAAAAAATTCATGTTCCTCAAAATTCTTACACATAAAATTTGACACACTGGATCACCTCACTAACTCATCCTAAATTCTTATAGATGGAAGTTCAGTATTGCAAGTTCTACCAGATGGGAAACGGAGGCCAACTGATCTTTGAGAGGGATCTAGATGCACTGTCACAGTATCTTGAGCACCCGCATCCGGAATTCTTTGGGTCTCAACTCAAGGATCACCTAGGAGGAGATCTACAATGGCTGATAGTTGCAGATCTCAGAGGCAGGATGGAAGCACCCCTTTATGAGAAGATTCAATTCACCGTGCGAGACAACAACTGGCTAGATGGATTAGCAAGGGCTATGCATGAAGCTCTTGCCCGTCTGTGTGGGCAAAACATCAACTTGATCCAGGGAAATCGCTTTGCTCACTTCGCAAGGTGTGATTCTATGGGAATGCCATTGGAGATGCCAAGTCACCCAGAGTTGAAGTGCCAGGTCGAAAACCTTGACTTCCTGCTGTATGATAGGCATAAGGAATTGGACAATGCTTGAGCCTACGCCAACCACAACCTTGCCATTGCCGCCAAGAAGGACCAGACTCTCGCCATGCTCGTCAAGGATTGCCAATCACTTCGTCGTCAGCACGAGAAGAAGGATCACACCATCGCTCGTCTTCGCAAGAAGGTGGCCGACCTTGAGAACACCATGCATGAGCAATAAGTCCAACTTGAAGCAAAGGAAGAGGAAGCAGGTGAAGATATCCAGGGAGATCTTCACTCGTTCATCAGTGATGACAACGACTACCTGGTGGATGATGACATGTATTTCTACATCGATGATGATGATTATGACTATATTGATGATGAGTAGATGCACTGGATCACTATCGTAGGAATGAATTGTATTGGTCCCACTATATCGTTGTTTCATAGAATGGTTCTTAAAACCATCTGTTTTCCACTTGTGTGTGGTGTGTGTTTGTATTGTGTGCTTGAATGAATGATTGAATGAGAAGAAGTGTTAGTTTGCAAAACCTGAGTCAAACTAAAAGTTTAAAGCTTTTGAAACAAAACCATGAACCTTAGAAATTTCCCTCTTACCTTATTATCTATCTCAATCTTCAGATGACTCATGGAAACCCCGGAGGAAGCAGCTCATCGCATGACCCAATGTTGCAGATTCTACAAATGCTAGTTTCTGACCGTGAAGCTAGTAGAGCAGAATGCCAAGCCAACCTAGCCACTCTTCAACAGATAGCTCAGATGGCCCACAATAATCAAGGCCATGGAAACCAAGATCACCATGCATCCAAACTTAAGAACTTTCAGAATACCAACCCACCTATATTTAGTAAGTCTGAGGATCCCTTAGATGCTGATGACTTGCTGCAAACCATGGAAAACAACTTGGAGGTCGCAGGAGTTGAAGCCAATGAGAAAGTTCTGTTTGCCACTCACTATCTGGCAGGAGATGCAAGAGCCTGGTGGAATAGCACCCGTACCATGAATGACGGTCAGATGATGACTTGGGAAGCATTCAAGATCAAGTTCAGCCACACCCATGTGCCACAAGGTTTAGTCACCAAAATGAGAGATGAGTTCAGAGAACTGAAGCAAGGAAGGATGATGGTAGTTGAGTACTATGATTTTTTTGTCCCTAGCTAGATATGCCCCTGATGAGATCAACATTGAAGCCAAGAAGAAGGAAAGGTTCCTAAATGGATTGCATGATGAGATGCAGACTGCGTTAGTCAACATCCGTTTTGAAGATCTAGAAGAGCTTGTAGACTCTGCCATTTAGATGGAGGGAAAGCTCAACCAAGCCAATGACAACCGCAAGTGTCAGATGATGCACCATAGTGGATCCAACCATACCCAGAAGTATCGCCCCAACCCATCTGCAGGATATGCCCCAAGGAACAAGAAACCCCCGATGTCTCGTCCAAGCTACCCCAATCGTAGCGGAGGAAACCTGAAGTCTAGAGGAAACAACAACAACCCCGGCAACTCCAACAACTTCAACCATGCACTGCCCAAGTCCAACAACAACAACAATACTGACCCAAGGACTGGAAGCAATGTTGTGCCTGTTGCAGCCAAAGATATGTCCCAAATTACTTGCTTTGAATGTGGAGTCAAGGGTCACTACTCCAATGAGTGTCCCAAGAAGCTTGCAGCAGCCACCAATGTGAATGCCCCCGCTCAGCAGCAGCACCGTGTTCAGCCTGGAAGGATATTCACCCCAGGGAATTCGCTCAACCACAACGGCCGTCTGTTTCACATGAATGCTGAAGAAGCCTAGGAAGCGCTATATGTCGTGCTGGGTATGTTTTCTGTTAACTCAGTACTTGCAAGAGTGTTGTTTGATTCTGGAGCATCGCAGTCGTTTGTTACCGAAGAATTTGCATGCACTAGTAAGATTCAACCAACAAAATTGAAGCATGTTATGATAGTTCAAATACCTGGTTCAACCACCAAAGCTAGAACAATCTGCAAGGCTATACCTATCAGAATCCATGGGATAGATTTTTATGCCGATCTAATAGTACTTGGAACCAAAGGTTTGGAAGTAGTACTAGGAATGGATTGGATGTCGAAACATAAAGGATTGATCGACTATGCTAGGAAAGCCATAACCATGACCAGTAGCTTTGGAGTATCAGTAGAGCATGTATCTGAAACCTTGCCCCGTCAGTTCAAATGCAACAAGAGTCTAGCCCAACCATTGATCAAGTCAGAGTAGTTGATGTGCTCGACTTTCGACGTAGAGCTCGTTGGGAACCCCAAGAGGAAGGTATGATGAGCACAGCAGTAAGTTTTCCCTCAGTTATGAAACCAAGGTTTAATCGAACCAGTAGGAGCAAGGAAACACCTCAAAGGTGTTACTAGCTGAGCTTTGGTAGGGCGCACTACCGGTGGTAGTAGCAACGTGGAGACCTGCACAACACAACCACATAACTTTGTCCCCAACATGCGATGAGGTTGTCAATCTCACCGTGTTTTGCATAAAACAAAGGATTAAACGTATTGAATGGAAAGAAGTAAAAGTTTGCAGAAAGTAAACACAAAACAGTAAATAGTTGTAGATTGTATGTAAAGAAAAAGGACCGGGATCCATAGTTCACTAGAGGTGGCTCTCCTTAGACAGATAACATGCTTGGTGAACAAATTACAGCGGGGAAATTGACAAACACCGAGAAAGCAATACATGCATATACTAATCATCTTGACTCCTCTGAGACTTGATTGGGCAATTAAACATAATACATAGGCCGCCATCCAACTGCATCTATGACTAATAATCCACCTTCAGGTTATCATCCGAACCCCCTCCAGTATTAAGTTGCAAGCAACAGATTATTGCTTTACGAACTACGTGTAAAGTAAACAATATGATTGTTCTATGAACAAAGGATTGTTGTTTTCTCCCTAGTAGCAACAGCACATCTAGTACCTTAGAGATTTCTGTCACTTCCCCTGATTACCAGAGGCATGAACCCACTATCGAGCATAAATACTAACTCTTGGAGTTGCTAGCATCTACTTGGCCAAGATAGCTACTAACAACGGAAAGCATAGAAGATCTCAAATAACAAAGACATGATAGAATCAATAATCAATCTGAAATAGCATCTCCATATCCATCGGATCCCCGCAAACACAACATGTATGAATTACAAATAGATGATCTTGATCATGAACGGAGCTCAAAAGATCTAAACATGAAAGCACAAAGGAGGAGAACCAGCCATCTAGCTACTACATGGATCTGTATTCCAAGGATGAACTACTCACGCATCACACCGGAGGCTTGCATGGTGATGAAGAAGGCCTCCAGGGTGAATTCCCCTCTCCGGTAGGGTACCGGGAAGAGCTTCAGATCCCTCCCGATTTAGGGATGGAGATGACGGCGGCTACCGACTCTTTCGTGGATTTTTGATCGGGCACTTAGGGTTTTCGTCCCGAGGGCAATATATAGGCGGAAGGAGAGGCAGAGGGGGTGCCGGGAGCGGCCACACCACCCCCTGGCGCGGGCCAGGCCTGGCCGCGTGGCCAGGTGGTGTGGTGGCTCCCTTGCCCTTCTCCGTCTCGTATTCTGGAACTTAATCACTTCCGGAAAAATAGGCACTTTGGATTTTGTCCCGTCCAATTTCGTGAATATTCATTTTCTGACTTTCCTGGAACCAAAAACAACAGAAAACAGGCAGCTGGCACTGTGGCTCTTATTAATAGGTTAGTCCAAGTAATCATATGAAAAGTACTCCAAAGTTGGAACCAAACACAAGAAAGTGGATAAAACCAAGCATGGAACATCAAAAATTATAGATACATTTGCAATGTATCAGTAGTTTGTGAATACCCCGACGTATTCCCGGATGAATTGCCCGTTATGCCCATAGATCAGGATATCGAGCATCATTGAACTAATTCCTAGAACTGGACCCATAGCTTAGAGACCTTATAGTATGAACCCATCTTAACTAGTGGAGCTAGAGAAACAACTTGATGCTATGCGAGAGAAAGGTCTAATTCAACCAAGCGCATCGCCATGGAGATCACCTATTTTGTTTGTGGATAAGAAGGATGGAGGTAACTGTTTGTGTACGGATTACCAGAAGCTGAATGATGTCACCATTAAGAACAAGTACCCACTGCCCAAGATCGAGGATCTGTTGGACCAGTTGACTGGTGCCAGAGTGTTTTCTAAGATTAATCTTAGGACTGGTTATCACCAACTCAATATTCGTGCAACGGATATCCCAAAGACCGCCTTTACCACCAGATATGGATTGTATGAGTATACGGTCATGTCTTTTGGATTAACCAATGCCCCCGCTTATTTCATGAATCTCATGAATAAGATTTTTATGAACTTTTTGGATAAGTTTATCGTTGTGTTTATCGATGATATTCTAATCTATTCCAAGTCAGAAGTAGACCATGAGCTACACATGAGAACCATCCTTGAAACCCTTAAAGAACATCAGTTGTATTCCAAGTTTAGCAAATGTGAGTTCTGGTTAAAGGAAGTAGGATTCCTCGGACATATTGTGTTGGCAGGAGGAGTCGCCATAGATCCCACCAAGATCAAAGACATTGAAGAATGGAAATCCCCAACCACTCAAACCCAAGTCCGTGCATTTCTCGGATTAGCGGGATATTACCGCAAGTTTGTTGAGGGATTTTCGAGCATCGCAAGACCAATGACCCAACTGTTGAAGAAAGATAAGAAGTTTGAATGGACCGACAAATGTGAAGCAAGTTTTCAAGAGCTCAAGAAGAGATTGATTTCAGCCCCAATTCTGATTATGCCAGATATCAAGAAGCCTTTTGATATATATTGTGATGCATCCAAGATTGGTCTTGGATGTGTGTTGATGCAAGAAGGCAAAGTCATAGCATATCTATCCCGACCACTGAAGCAGCATGAGCAAAACTACCCTAACCATGACCTTGAACTAGCAGCCGTAGTTTTAGAATTGAAGACATGGCGTCATTACCTTATCGGTAACCGCTGTGACATTTATTCGGATCACAAGAATTTGAAGTATATTTTCACCCAAAAGGAGCTGAATATGAGGCAAAGGAGATGGATAGAGTTAATCAAGGATTATGACCTTGACATTCACTATCACCCCGGCAAAGCCAATGTGGTAGCGGATGCTCTTAACAGATTGCCGTGTAGACTAAACACCATGATCAAAGAAGCCCAACCAAGTTTGCATGAAGAGTTGGAGCAGTTTCAAACAGAGCTAGTTAGCAAAGGATTTTTAGCTAGCATTGAACTTCAACCCACTTTGATCAGTCATATCAAGGAGGCGCAGAAAGGAAATGCAATTATCGACAGAATCAAGCGTCGTGTCGGTACAGGAAAGGTACCTGGATTCACTGAAGATGAGGAAGGAGTTTTGTGGTACAAAGGACGTATCTGTGTGCCAGCAGATTTAGAGCTAAAGCAAGTTATCATGCAGGAAGCTCATGATACTCTTTATTCTATCCATCCCGGAGGAACGAAGATGTATTAGGATTTGAAGGAGCAATTTTGGTGGCAAAAGATGAAGAGGGAAATCAGAAGCTACATCGCCAAGTGTGATATCTGTCAGAGAGTCAAAGCGGAACATCAGCGACCCGCATGACTTTTGCAACCATTGCAGATTCCGGAATGGAAATGGGATTCTGTTGGAATGGACTTTATCACCGGTTTGCCTACCTCTAATAGGGGAAATGACTCTATTTGGGTCATAATTGATAGAATGTCCAAGGTAGCCCATTTTATACCTGTCAAGACCACCTACTAGAGTTCGAAGCTAGTAGAGCTGTACATTGCTAGAATTGTCAGTTTGCATGGAACCCCTAAGACCATCATGTCGGATAGAGGAACCCAATTTACCTCAAGATTTTGGTAGAAAGTCCAAGAAGGAGTAGGAACCAAGCTGAATTTCAGCACAACTTATCACTAGCAGACCGATGGACAAACTGAAGAGTCAACCAAATCTTAGAAGATCTGTTGAGAGCTTGTGTTCTAGAATATGGATCAAAATGGGAAGATTGTCTGCCTTTCCCAGAATTCTCATACAACAACAGTTATCAAGCAAGTTTATAAATGGCCCCATTTGAGTTTATGTATGGAAGAAAGTGTCGTACCCCCTTGAATTGGTCGCAAGTAGGAGAGAGTCAGATTTCGGACCCGACATCCTACAAGAAGCCAAAGAGAAGGTTCACAAAGTCCGGGAGCACCTCAAGACAGCCCAATCCAGACAGAAGTGTTATGCTGACAAAAGACGTCGAGACCTGACCTTCAATGTCGGAGATTTCGTGTATCTCAAAGTGTCGCCCTTGAAGGGAATGCAGCGTTTTCAGCTGAAAGGAAAGTTAGCCCCCAGATATATTGGACCTTTCAAGATTCTGAATCGTCAAGGAGAAGTATCATATCAACTGGAACTGCCAAAGGAGATGTCAGCCATCCATAATGTGTTTCATATCTCGTTACTTCGCAAATGCTTAGAAGTTCCGGAGAAGACCGAAGTATTCAAGAACATCGATCACCAAGCCATAGATATCAACAAGGATCTGACGTATCGTGAAGTGCCCATCCGTATTCTGGAAGAAGCCTTCAGAACCACTAGGACCCGGAGTATCAAGTTTCTCAAGATCCAATGGAGCAACCATACCGAAGAAGAAGCTACCTGGGAGCAAGAAGATTACATTAGGACTGAGTTTCTAGATCTCTTTAGTTCCTAGTTTTCTTAAATCTTGGGACGAGATTTTGTTTAAGGAGGGAAGGTTTGTAACATCCCAAAACTTATAATCAAGTTGATCAAATCTTAATCACCCAATTTAGGGTTAACAAAAACTTTTATTAAGAAAATGAATATGAATGCATGTTAGTTAGCATTAATGTGTGATTGATTGAAAATTCCATGCTTGATTGTTACAAATGATGTGAAATGGTTTAAAAGTGAATACTACATCATCTAGACCAATTACAAACAAAATCAAAAGAAAAAGAAATCAAATATGAATAAATAAAGCATATGGTCATTTTGACAAAAGTCAACCACTAGGCCACTTTGTGTGTTCCTAGAAGAAGAATTCTAACAGAATTTCTATTTGTTTTCACCCCTTGCTAGACCAAGTAAAAGTGTATCAAGGCCCACTTTGCAAACTTACAAACACATTTTTCAAATCAATTTAATGGACATTTGAAAATTGAATCTAGTTCATATGTTAAGATCCCACTTTTTCAAAAACCTATCAAATCAATTCCCCTTTACCTCTCCAAGCAAACCTAGACTCTCAAGCTTAACTTAAGATCACCCAAAAAATTTGAATCAAAATTTCCAAAGCAAGTTTCATGCGGCCATTTCCACAAACACCTGGATTACACTAATTTAACCTCTACCTAACTTCACTGTTTCCACAGTAATTAGTCGACCATTTGGTCCCCTCTTAAACCCCCTGTCTCCCCTGAGTCTAACCAAGCCCCAGACCAAGTCCCTCCTTAGCCGTTTGCACAGTGGAGCGCTGCCCGATTGTGGTCATCACCGGCCGACCACGGCCAGCTCACAACAGACACCGCCGCAGCCAACCATGATGTCCAGGAAGCACGCCGCACTCCACCGCCACCCCTTGTCCAAGCCACGGCCCCAGCCGAGCCCTGGACCACCCTAGCTACACCGCGCACCATGCCTCTACACCATGTCTAGAGCACGCCAGCTCACCACACCCGACCAGCTTGCCTAGACCGCGCCTTGCCTTCACCGCGCACGCTCATGCCTGCCATGATCACAACAATCTAGCAGACAATCCCGTTTGTCGCTGCGCGACCCGTAGCTACCGCACACTGCCGCAAATATCTTTGCATTTGCACAGAGCGCCACACGCTCCCGACCGAACCACACCGCCCCACGCTTCGCCATTATGCCTGTGAGAACCGCCAGGGAACCACACACCACCCACTAGCCAGATAGCCGCCTGTAGCCTCGTCACCGACGAGCTCGCGCCCGCACTGTTCGGTCCCCTCACCGCAGTATAAAAGGAGGCCACCCCTGCCTCATTTTCCCACACCATTCCACTCACCACCTCTCACTGACCCTCCCCCACTTCTTCCTGGAGCAAGGCGAACTCTCTCTCACTGGAATTTGGCCAGAGCCTACCGCTGTTGGAGGAGAAGGACGCCAGCGATTTCGACCACCCCAAGCCCTGCTGTGACCACGCTTGGCCTCGCCGTCATCTACCACGTTGATCACCCCTGTCACCGACCCTAGCTGGATCCCAGGTGAGCCCCGCCAGACCCCCACGGCCGTGCTAGGTTTAGTTCCTCGCCGGAGCAGTTCGTCGTTGATGACGACTCCTAGCCGTTGATTTGTCTTCTAATCGCACGACCTAGATGCGTAGATACCACTTCGTGTAGTTAGTCTCGCTGACGAGTGGACCGCCTCTATCAATAGCCCGCTGCACGGTGCAGTGTAGTTGGGTTGTCCTGTTTAATTTCCCGCGCTGGCATGGGAATTCAAATAATTGTTTTTCCATTTTAGTTTAAACTAGTTTCTGTCCACGGATTCAAAAATCAATTCAGAGAGTTTCACAGAACCAAATTGCATGATTCAAATTTTTCTAGAAAGATATTTAAAATATCTATCCAAGCCCGTTGGATTTAAATCATTTGGAGTTGGATATAATCTTTAGTAAAAATAACAAGACAGAGACTTTTGCAACTTCAAACATTTTTCAAAAATCAACCATAATACCTTTTGAGTTGATTTCAACTCTCAAAAAATAAATTTGACAATATCTATCTGAATATGTAAAAATATCTAGGTTTGCATGAAGTGACATTGGACTAGTACCAAAAGAATGCTATTAGGGCATTTCTAGTCACTTTTAATTTATTAAATAGTAATCTTAAACTTTATAAAATGTGACCCACACTTTAAATCACATTCCCATGTATTAGAATATTTGGTGATGACATGTGTCCACATGATCCCATATTTTAATTGGAGAATATTAAATCTTAATTAATTTCAATGAGTAGAAATCACTCTTCTCAAATAAACTAAATAAGACTAGTTCTTTATTTCATGTGATGATTGTGATGATACTACGTCATCAAGTGTCAGCCTTAGTATGCTAAATAGAATTAGTTAAGTATTGTTTGGTGATTGTGTACCCCGTATTCATTTATAGACGATAGTACCGACCAAGGATACGAGGAGGAGGAGTTCTACCCCAAAGAAGAGGAGGAAAACTTCAATCACTGCACCAATCAAGGCAAGCTATTATTGGCAAGCTAACGCTTGCAAGTTTTAACCTAAGCAAGGTGCATTAGGCATGCTTTGGGTATATACCTTTGATTATACCAATCCCAAGTTTTACTTGCAAGCTTTACTCTTTAATTTACCAAAGTTCTTTACTCTTAGTTAGTGCTTTGTGAGTATTGGAAAGTAGAATAGATAGCATAAAGAGTATAAAACTAGGCATATACTAGATGTCATTCTATGGCATGAGATTGAAGATTAGCACCCTCATTAGTGAACACTCTTAACTTAGTGGCTAGTGCTAAGCATAAAACTTGATCACTTTAGAGGGGAATACTTGGTGAAAATGATTGTGAAAACCTTGGAACGATGAGTCATTCTATTGAAATATTTTGACCTCTGTTGAGAAACACAAATGGATTTGATGATGAAAATGTTGAGGCATGAGCCTCAGCCCTTTTACAAAAACTGATGGTTGGGTTCGGATGCGATACCATTCCAATTTTACCGTACAACCACAATACCTGAATTGGGTAAGGCTTACCCAGAAGTTTATATGCATTAGTATGGGTTCCCTTGCGGAAGAGGTTTGAGCTGAGACTACCTCTTGATGATGTCCACCTATGCAGTGTCCAGGATGGCAGATGGCCATGGCTGGGAGGCCAAGCTCATACGGGAGGGGCCTATACTAGACTCTATAATTGAAAGGTTATGATTGATTATCCGCATACTAAGTATGATGATTCAGGGTTATCCCTGAAGGATTATCGAATTTTGTGGTGAAAGTGTACCACCTTTGCAGAGTGTCAAACTATTCGAGTAGCCGTGTCCGTGGTCATGGACAGTTGGAGTGGCCATACTGTTCCGTCGTCAGATATTTTAAAAATGACATGTGAAGTGAACTATGATTTTGACTTGACCACAAGAGGGTTGTGAATATGAAAACTAGGTGCCCACTTTAGTGATTTAGAACATTTACTTAGTTTTTATTTACTTCTGAACTCAGTTTAGATAAATCTGGCTTTTTGCAAATAAACCTAGAGCTTAAGATTCCTACTAGAACCACCTTACTTGTTAGTGATAGTTTGCGAGTACTTAAAGAGTACTCATGGCTTTGTCCCTAGCTATTCCCGTGGCCAGACTATGAGGAGGACTACCAGGATGATGGAGAGCAGGATGTCTACGACAACTAGGATCATCTCCCATTGTCAGCATTGCCTGTGACCCTGAAGATGGAGCCCACTACTATGTTTATTATTCCACTGCTTGAGTGTATTAAGACTGGATCATGAGATCGTTTATTTGTGTAAGACCTTATTATGGTTTATAATGGATGGTGTACTGTGATATCCAATCTGTTATGTCTCACAAAAATGGTAATCCTGGGATTGCGAGGTATGGCATAACAGGCATCGGGGATTAAAAATCCGGGTGTTGACAGGAACTCCAACAAGATCGGATTCGAGCTCGACGGCGGCAGCCTAGTGGTGATTTGGCGAAATTAGGTTAGGGTTTTGGTGCGGCTCGATGCGGGGATTAAATAGGCAGAGTTTCTGGGCGCGGGGGTTGCGGAGGCAGCTTTGATTTGGCCGGAGATTGTTCGGCACGCGACGGCGCTCACATATCCGTCCCGCTCTCTACGGGAGAGACGACAGAGTGGGCCCCCTAGTCAGCGGCTGCGGCTGGCGGGCTGCGCGGCAGCTCCCTGGTTACCTGGGCCGACCCAACAACGTGGCGACTGCGTGTTGCTTGCTCGGCAGATGCACGTGGTAAGTAAGATGCGGGTTGGCTCGCCCGGCCCGCCTAGGTTAGTTCTTTTTTTGTATTTTTCTTTTATCCTTTCTGTTTCACAAATTCTTTAATAACTTTTGCATTTCAAATGCAAATTAAATGAATTTAGTCTCTAAAAATTTGTAAAAAGGAGGAGGTCATCATAGGACCATAAAATAACACTTTTGCAAGGATTTGGAAGGTTAGGTTTAACATAACCCCTTCTTGTCTTTATATGACTATATGAGAAATCAACATAGGGTTTAGGGAAAAAGGATTTTGATGCAACTTTATTGTGTGATGCCATGATGTAAATGATATGGTGCATCCTTCTAGTAACATCTGGAATATCAAAATTTGGGATGTTACAAACCTACCCCCCTTAATAAGAATCTCGTCCTCGAGATTCAGGTGGCCAGCAAATAGGTGTCAGTGTTCTGCCTTCAGATCATCTTCACGTTCCCACGTGGCCTTATCCTCGGAATGGTGATTCCATTGAACTTTGCAAAACCTAATAGTCTTGGTACGAGTAATCCTCTCGACTGTTTCCAGAACCTTGGTGGGTTTTTCCTCATAGGTGAGATCGTTTTCTAGTTGAACCTCATCCAGGGGAACTGTATCCCTTAGCGGTGTTTCGGCCATTTCCGGGTGACACTTCTTTAGTTATGACACATGGAATACATCATGAACAGTCAGTACTTCAGGCAATTTCAACTGATAGCAAACCTCCCCTCTACGAGCCAAAATCTTATAGGGCCCTATGAATCGAGGTGCCAACCTACCCTTGATTCCAAATATCTTAACTCCTCGTAGTGGTGAAACTCGGAGATATGCACGGACTCCCACTTCATAAGTTACATCCCTACGCTTGGAATCAACATAACTCTTTTGCCTGGATTGGGCTACTTTTAGCCTGTCTTGAATATGCCTTACCTTTTCTTCGGCATCCTTGATCAGCTCAGGTCCAAACAAACTACGTTCTCCAACTCCATTCCATAGCAGCGGAGTTCTACATTTCATGCCATATAGAACTTCAAATGGAGCCATCTTGATACTAGTTTGATAACTGTTATTGTACGAGAACTCCGCATATGGCAAGTTGGCATCCCAACTAGACCCATAGTCTAGGGAACAAGCTCTCAACATGTCCTCCAGGATCTGGTTAACTCTTTCTATTTGGCCATCTGTTTGTGGGTGGAAAGCAGTACTAAACTCCAGTCGTGTCCCTAGAGATTCGTGTAACTGTCGCCAAAACTTCGAGGTGAATTGGGTACCCCTATCAGAGACAATTCCCTTAGGTACACCATGCAGACTTGGCGAGTTTAGCACTCGTATAGGTGGTCTTTACAGGAATAAAGTGGGCCACTTTGGTGAAGTGATGGACCACTGCCCAGATAGAATCATACCCGGAACGAGTCTAGGGTAGTCCTTTGATAAAATCCATGCCTACCTTGTCCCACTTCCAGTGGGGCACAGCTAATGGCTAAAGCGGCCCTGCTAGTTTCTGATGTTCAGCCTTGACTCTGTTGCATACATCACACAAAGAGATGTACTCAAAAATTTCTATTTTCAAATTATTCCACCAGAATCTATCCTTCACATCCATGTACATCTTTGTATTACCAGGATGAATTGAGTAAGGCGAATTGTGAGCCTCCTGAAGAATTAACTTCCTAATATCGGGGTCATCAGGAATGCACAAAGGCTTTTCATACCAAAGTGTTCCTTTCTCATCCATATGAAACCCCTTTGCTTTCCCTTGCTTATATTAACTTTTATTTCTTCCAACTCATGTCCCCCTTCTGGGCCTCTTTGATTCGGTCCAGAAGCATTGGCACTATCTCCATAGTCATTATGTATCCTTCTGGAACTATCTCTAACCTAAGATCCTTGAACTATTCGCACAAATCCTTTGGAAGTTCTCCTGCGGCAAGTACATTTACATAGACCTTGCGGCTCAAGGCATCAGCTACAACATTCGCTTTCCCAGGATGGTACTGTAGGTCCAGGTCATAGTCCTTGATGAGTTCAAGCCATCTCCTTTGCCTCATATTTAACTCGTTTTGGGTGAAGATATATTTCAGACTCTTGTGATCCGTGAACACATCACAATGTTTGCCCATGAGGTAATGTCTCCATACCTTGAGCGCATGCGCAACTGATGCTAGTTCCAAATCGTGTGTGGGGTAGTTATTTTCATGGTTCTTAAGTTGCCAAGAGGCGTACGACACGATCCTCCCATCTTGCATCAGTACACTACCAAGTCCTTATCGAGAAGCATCACAATAGACTTGGAAGTCCTTATGGATATCTGGCAGACACAGAACTAGTGCTGTTACTAGGCGCTTCTTCAATTCTTGAAAACTCGCTTCATATGCATCGGTCCATTGGAACTTCTTTTATTACTTCAACAATTCAGTCATAGGTTTTGCTATCTTGGAAAAGTTTTCAATGAACCTTCAGTAATGTACTACAAGGTCCAAGAAACTCCTAATATCTCCCACATTCTTAGGCGACTCCCATTCTGTCATGGAAGCTACTTTACTTGGGTCCACGGCAACTCCTTTTGCTGACACAATATGAACAAGGAATCGCACTTCATTTAACCAGAACTCGCATTTGCTAAATTTGGCGTACAACTTGTGTTCCCTTAACTTTTCCATAATTAGGTGTAGATGCCTCTCATGTTCCTTCTCATCCTTGGAGTATATGAGTATGCCATCAACGAATACCACAATAAACTTATCCATGTACCATAAACACCTTGTTCATCATAGTCATGAAGTATGACGGGGCATTGGTTAGACCAAAAGGCATCACGGTATACTCATACAACCCATATCTTGTGGTGAAGGCAGTCTCGGGTACATCCTGTTCTAGGATCTTTAACTGGAAGTAACCTGATCGGAGATCAATCTTAGAGAACACACTAGCTCCCTTTAATTGATCAAATAGGTCGTTGATATTGGGTAGATGGTACTTGTTCTTGATTGTCACTTCATTCAATGATCAGTAGTCCACAACTAGCCTCTTGGTTTTATCCTTCTTTTCCACGAATAAGACAGGGGCTCCCCAGGATGATGCACTTGGTTGAATGAAGCCTTTATCCAATTTCTCTAGGCTGTTTCTTAAGTTCCTTCAACTCATCAACATCCATCTTGTATGGTCTTTTGGCTATCGGTCCATTCCCAGGCATCAAGTCAATGAGAAACTCGATATCTCGGTCAGGAGGCATCCCTGGTTATTCTTCCAGAAAGACATATGGATACTCCTTCACAACTGGCACATCCTCCAAGCTAACCCCCTTAAGAGAGTTCACCATACTTCCCTTGAGCGCAAAAGCTGACTTAAAGCAGATTCTTTTCTTATCTGGAGTTGTGAGTGTGAAAGTCCTTTTGGCACAATCTATGACTCCCTCATATTCGGTCATCCAATTCATACCCAAAATTATGTCTAAGCCTTGTGACTCCAGAACGACTAGACTTGTGGGAAAGATGTGTGTCCTAATCCTTAGTTCTAACCCATGGCATCTAGAGTTTGCCACTATTTCTCCTCCAGGAGAACTTACCCTTAGAGGAGTACTAATAGTCTTCGTAGGTATCTTGCCTCTATCCACAAATACCCTTGATATGAATGAATGTGATGCACCAGTATAAAAAAGGACAACTATGGGGATGGAATTAAGCTTGAACTTACCAATCACGGAGTCAGGTGCCTCACGAGCATCCTCCATGGTGACATGATTCATCGTGGCTTTGACGAATGGATTCGGCTTCTTCCCATTCCCATTACCATGGTTGTGTCCGTTGCTGTTCCCATGGAAATTCCCCATTTTCATCTTTTTAGGGTAATTAGTTGCATAATTCCCTGTCTTGTTACACTTGAAGCATGTCACCTCACTCAGATCCTTTCCATTGCCATTTCCATTGCAGTGCTTATAGCCATTGTGGTTATGTCCACCATGACGATAACCATTGTGGTTGTGGCCATTGTGGTTGTGGGGTGGTGGTGACAAAGTGCGTTGCTTCTGTTATGGAGCTGAGTTATGCGTGTGTGAGGTGGACTTTCTCTTGCGGTTCTCTATACTCCTTTGCTTTGATTCAACCACAACTGCCTTGTCTAGAAGTTCATGATAGTTATCAAACTTTAGAGCCACAAGCTGAATGGATATCTCATCATGAAGTCCCCTTAGGAACTCTTCCTGCCTCTTAGCATCAGTGGAAACATCATCAGGTGCATAGCATGCCAGCTTGTTGAAAAGGTTCCCATACTCGGAGACATAGTGGTGTAGTTGCTTCAAGTCATGAAACTCACGTCTCCTTAGTGACATGACACCAGCAACTACATGATGAGTATGAAAGGCCCCCTCAAACTGGTTCTAGGTGATGGCATCAATATCAGGGTGGGTGACTTGGTAGTTATCCCACCATTCAGCAATAGGTCCTTCAAGTTGGTGCGTGGCAAAGTGCACCCTGTTAGCTCCAACAACTTGGACGGTGTCTAACTTCTGGTTGATGGTGCGGAGCCAGTCATCCGCCCCAATTGGCTCAGAGCTACTTGAGAAGGTAGGAGGGTTCAACCTCAAAAACCAAGTCAAGCGATCCTGTTGGGGCGGCGGAGGTGGTGGAGGTGGTGGGTTGTTGTTGTTTTGCATGTTTTGGGTGAGGAGTTGGATCAGCTGATTCTAGGAGTTCAGAAGTTGTGCAATCTCTGGAGGCAGATTATTGTTCCCACGTCTCGCCATCTGTGGGGTTGGGAAACAAGTTAACAAATAGATAGAAAGACTAAGGAATAAACTCCTACCCTTATGTAAACACAAGAAAAACACACGAGAACACAAAAGGCACACATAGCACAAAGTTTAACACAACTCATCCAATTTTAACTAAACCAATATAGTTTTGGTACTTATTACAATCATGAAACATTTAACCATAAAGATAAAGGTGGTCCAACTATCTACCCTACTCATCATCCACTTCCTCATCCTCAATAGAGAAGCCTTCCTTTTCCAGCATTGACTTGTATGGATCCATGTCCTTTGTCGTGGCTTCGAGCTTCTCCTGAAGGTCCTTCACCCCATGCAGCTCCCCTGTAGCAACTTCGAGCTTCCCTTGAAGGTCCTTCACCACATGCAGTTCCTGTGTAGAAGCTTCGAGCTTCTCTTGAAGTTCCTCCTTCTCCTCTTGCAGCTCCTCAACCAGGTTTGACTCCTTAGTCATAGGCACGATTTTCTCCCCCAAGCTCCTCTTGGTGACTCACAACTCCTTCATCATGAGAGAAAAGTTCTTGAACTCCATCTCGTTTCTCGCGAGAAGCTCATTCTGTTCCCTAATTCTCTTGTTCTTATCCCGCACCCTCTTCTCTTGATTAACGAACTTCTTGTCTTGGGTTGTGAGCTTCCCTTCTAGGGACTTGATCATCTCTTCTAGCTCCTGGATATTCTTGTCCTTCTCCTTGACTAGAGTGCATAACTCGTCGTTCTTTATGATCTCAAAGCAGCTGCCCTCCTCAAGATCATTGATGTGGCACTCCAAGTCTTGGTATTGTATCCTTTGACGCTTGGATGTCACCCTTTCCTCCGAGGTAAACTCGATTGGAACTCCTTCTCATCACGCCTTCCTAAGAGATTGATGTAGTGGCCTTCAACCTCTTCATGGTGGCGCCCACATAGGCGTCCAATGAGCTCTTGCATGCTGGTGCTAAGTCCTTTCTCCTTGGAGCCGCTGACGATGTTGAGCACAATGGCCTCCGTCTTGGGTTCTGCTTCATTTTGCCCCGATTGGATGACTTCGATCGCCCAACATTCTTCCTTGTGCATCTTCCTCAACACGCTTCCCTTGATCGATGGCATGGGCAGCTCCAATGTCTTGATGATGTCGAGAAGGCATTCCCCAAAGCGCAGGTACTTGATGTCTTTGGCGGTGTCGTAGTAGAAGCTTGTCATCTTTAAGTTAGGAGAATGAAGATAAGATACAAAGTGATAAGGAAAAGAAATTACTAGAAGAGCATAAATAACTTAGAAGAATATAGAAAGAAAAAGCACACAATGATAAAGGTGGTTTCCAATCCTAGGGGTCATGTCCTACATGCAACTTTGTGCTCTGATACCATCTGTTATGACCTTGGATCGTTAAACATCCTAGGTCCCTGTGATTATCTGTTGGAGATATGCCCAAGAGGCAATAATAAAGTGGTTATTATTATATCTTTATGTTTATGATAAATGTTTACATCCCATGCTATAATTGTATTATTAGGAAACACTAATACATGTGTGTTTTGTAAACATAAAAGAGTCCCTAGTAAACCTCTTGTTAAACTAGCTTGTTGATTAATGGATGATCATGGTTTCCTGATCATGGATATTGGATGTCGTTAATAACAAGGTTATATCGTTAGGAGAATGATGTGATGGACACACACACCCATAGTAAGCGTAGCATAAGATCAAGTCATTAAGTTCGTATTGCTGTAAGCTTTTAAATGCATAGTAACCTAATCCTTCGACCATGAGGTTATGTTAATCACCATCACCGGATGGATACTTTGATGACATCAAACGCCGCTTCGTAACTGGGTGGTTATAAAAGTGTCATTGGGTATTCTGAAAGTATGTGTTGAAGCGCATGAACCAAGATTGGGATTTGTCCATCCATATGACGGATAGATATGCTCTGGGCCCTCTCGGTGGAATGTCATCTAGTTAGCTTGCAAGCATGTGACTAGGTCACAAGGGATGACATATCACGGAACGAGTAAAGAGTACTTATCAGTAACGAGGTAGAACTAGGTATGGAGATACCAACGATCAAACCTTGGATAAGTATAGTATCACGAGACAAAGGGAATTGGTTTCATATGTAAGTGGTTCAATCGATCGCGAAGTCATCGTTGAGTATGTGGGAGCCATTATGGATCGCCAGGTCCCGCTGATGGTTATTGATAGGAGATGTGTCTCTATCATGTCTACATATTCACGAACCGTAGGGTGACACACTTAAGGTTCGAAGTTGTTTTAAGTAGATATGGAATGTGCGTTGGAGACCGAATGTTGTTCGGAGTCTCAGATTGGATTCGGGACATCACGAGGAGATCCGGAATGGTCCGGAGAATAAGATTCATATATAGGAGATCATTTTATGAGTTAGGAAATGTTTCGGAGTGTTTGTATGAGGATTCTAGAAGGTTTCGGAATGTTCCGGAAGGTTCTAGAAGATATCTTGGAGTTTGCTTGAAAATCAAGATAGGGATCAAGGAGTCCTGGTGGGTCAAGACACGGATTCGTGGGGGAGGAGGACTCCTCCCCCTCCCCAAATTCGTTGGCCATAGAGGAGGGGAGTCCTACAAGGACTCCCCCTCCCCAGGCGCGCCTCCTCCCCTTAAATAGAAGGGCAGGGGCGCCCCCTCCACACACGCTCTCATAACGTCTAATCTCTACCGCCTCTCTCCTCCACCATATTCTGCACAGGCATAGGCGAAGCCCTGCAGAATTCTCTACTCCACCACCACCACCGCGCCGTCGTGCTGCTGGGATTCCGTGGAGAAGATCTACTACCTCCGCTGCTCGCTGGAACGGGGAGAGGAAGGTCTGCTTCGACTCCGCACGTGTGACCGACTGCGGAAGTGCTGCCGAATCGTGGCGCCGGAAGGATCGTCTACTTGACCAAGGGCGGAAGCGCTGCTGGAACGCGACGCCGGAAGGATCATCTACTTGATCGAGGGCGGAAGCGCTGCTGGATCGCGACGTCGGAAGGATCGTCCACACGATCTTGAGATCGGCAAGTGATCGACTACATCAACCACGAGATCTAATATCGTTAACGCTTTCGGATCTACGAGGGTTAGTTCCTATCTATCTCGTTGCTCATGTCTCATAGATTAGATCTTGGCTTTTATCTAGATTAGATCTAGGTTTTGTTCGTTCTTGCGGTAGAATTTTTTTGTTTTCCATGCTACGAACCTATAAGTGGTATCAGAGCCGTATTTATGCGTAGATCTGTTGCACGAGTAGAACACAATGATGTTGTGGGCGTTGATGGTTTTGTTGTCGGTGTCTTAGCGTGTACTTTGCATCTTGCGGCATGGTGGGATGAAGCGGCTCGGGCTAACATTACATGTCATCGCACATGAGACTTGCTCCACGCTTGACGTGCAACTTGCTTTGCACAAGTGGCTTTGCGGGTGTCTGTCTCTCCCACCATAGTTAAGATTCAATTTACAATGAGCATCTTGACAACACTTGTATCAACGTTGTGGTCCTTATTCGTAGGTAAGATCGGTCTTATGCGAAAGCCCCAAACCACGTAAAATATGCAAAGAAAATTAGAGGCGTCTAACTTGTTTTTGCAGGGGTTTTATGATGTGATATGGCCATCATGTGATTATGATTGTATTTGATGTATGCAATGATCCTTGTTGTAATATGGCAACCGGCAGGAGCCTAATGGTTGTCTTCAATTCTGTTAAGACCTGCGTGTCTATTCATCTTGTAACAGCTTTGTTCCAAGTAGTTGTAATAGTTGCTTGTGATGATGGACAACCATGAAGCGGCGCCACAGACCTTGACGCCACGCTGGTGATGATGGAGATCTTGTCCATGCTTTGGAGATGGAGATCAAAGGCACAAGAAGAAAGGCCATATCATATCACATATTATGAATTGCCTGTGATGTTAATCCTTTATGCATCTTGTATTGCTTAGATCGCGACGGTAGCATTATAAGATGATCCCTCTCACTAAATATCAAGTAATAAAGTGTTCGTCCTTAGTTGGCACCGTTGCTAAGACTCGTCGTTTCGAAGCATCTCGTGATGATCGGGTGTGATAGACTCTACGTGTGCATACAACGGGTGCAAGCCAGATTTGCACATGCGAAAACTAAGGTTAACCTTGACGAGCCTAGCATGTACAGACATGGTCTCGGAACACGAAATACCGAAAGGTAAAGCATGAGTCATATGGATGATATGATGAACATGTTGATTGTTCGCCTTTAAAGCTACATCATCTCACGTGATGATCGGACTTGGTGTAGTGGATTTGGTTCGTGTAATCACTAAAACAACTCGAGGGATGTTGTTTTGAGTGGGAGTTCATTTGTAATTTGGATTAGTCGAACTCAATTTATCATAAACACAATCAAAGTGAATTTGCATAGTTTGTTGTAGTCATTGGCATCCGTTCACCACCTTACGCTTAGTTATAGTTGAGATAGTGGAACTATAGAAATTCTGGATATTTGCTTTACGAACTGGTATCGTATTGTTTTGAGTGTCAATTAAAATTTATAAGTCCTATTGCAAACTTTCAGCAAAACCAAATTTACTCCATGAAGTTTAATAAATAGTATTAAATCAAGAGTAACAATTCCAGTGTTAGTATCTAATGTATCATGTTAGCCTCCATGATTCTTGATACTCAAAAGATTGTTTTTAATATCAAGTTTATCTAAGAGCTGAAAGCAATGTTTCAAAAACCATCATATGTGAAAGGTATTGCGATATCTAAAACAATGTGTTGGTTACAACATGATAGAGTATACGTCCTCAAATTTGATGAGAATTTGTGAAGGTTGGAGACGCTAGTCGTCCTAATCCTCCAAAAGGTTTTGAAAAAGAAACATTATACTCGCAATTCACCTTTATAAGCTATAGCAACTTGATCATGAAAGTTGTCATGATAAGGATGAATAGAAGATGTAAGTAAAATGTTTATTACACTAAAAGATTACTAAAGAATGGAATTTTGAAAAAATGCCAAACATTTGATGAAGGTGATCCACTTCAAAGTGCAAGTCCAAAGGTATTGGTATTTGACTATACACACTTTGTACTATATGTCATGTGAATGACACCACTATTGATGTTGATAGATTCTTTTAAAAGAAAAGGAATTGCTGAAAGAGAATCTATAAAATATTTGGCAGAAAATAAAAGGTTGGAGATGTCCAACTTAGGCATATAGAAGATATACATGTTATGGTTGTATTCCTTGCTTGTTAAACAATGTGGTTCTGAGGTATTGGATACCGAATTGGTTGGTATGAAGTGTCATACAGGACAACACAATTCATGAACTGCAATGGCCTAAGTAACTAGCAAGAGAATATGTGATGATGTTCATCGAAAACAAACAAAGGGTTGTTGTGTTGCTCGTTAACATCAAAGGCTGCCTTCAAGATTTGTTTCAATAATTGTTATTTTGATCAGGTATTATGACGACAAAAAGGTTGTTCAAATAATTACCGTATTCCATAATAGATGGATGATTTACAAGTCTGGTTGGAGAAATAACGACCATAAAACTAATGCTAAAATGTCGCAAGACAAATGATTGAAAGATCACTTGCGAAGTGACATCGTCGTTTAAATTATATTGAAAGGGATACATGAAGAAACTCCATGTTGATGGATTTTCGGAGTCTTTGATTTAGATCAAATGACGCTTGTAATACTTTCCTAGAGATAATTAAAACTCCGTTCGTAGGCCAAAAGAGGAACGGACGACTAACTGATTGGAATTTGTACATATTGATGTATATAGTCCATTATATGTAGTCATGGGCGATGGATTTCAACTTCATATGCTTTTTCCGAGAATTTGAGTGAATATATGTATACTTACTCAATAAGGAAGAAGTATGAAACATTTGAAAAATGTTCAAAGACTTTCAAGATGAAGTGGAAAATCATTATAACAAGAAAATAAAGAGTTTATGATTCGATCATAAAGGAAGATATTTGAGTTACATGTTTAGCAAAAACACCTAAGACTTGAGGAACTGTTCTGTGATTTGTGTTTCCCGATAAACCATAGGATTATGGCATATTCGAGAGATAAAATCAAACCATGTTTGAGATGGTAAGATCAAGGGTGTCATTTATAAAACTGCCATTATATTTTTAAAGATTAAAGCTTTAGTGACTACCGCTTTTACACTGAAAAGAGCTCCATCGTGATCCGTTGAAATGACACCATATAAGTCATGGTTTGGGATAAAACCCGAATTGTCTTTTCTTAAATTTTGGTATGTAATGCATAAGTAAAATGTTTACAACCAAAGTCGGATAAGCACGTCTTTGTAGGTTATCCCAAAGAATTTGTTGGGAATTTCTCCATAACACTAAGGACAAAAGAGTTTGTTACTTGGAACGTCAAGTTTCTTGAGAAGGAATTTTTCATGAAAAGTTAAGTGGGAGGACAATAGAACTTTGATAAGGTTGTGGAACCTTAGCTATATGTGCTAAGTAGCGCAGCGCCGGAAAGTGTCCCGGTGATGGCCACAATGCTCATGGCTCTCGTGATTACAAAAGGTGTGATCTCGGAGATTAGAGTTCCTATAGAACCATGTGGGTCAGTAAGAATCAAATAGTAAGATTTGATAAGCAAGTCGTTATTGTTTTGACAATGATGAACCGACTACATGCAAAGAAGCGATGATGGGCCCTGACTCCATAAAATGACTAGAAGTCATGGAATCCGTGATAGTATCCATACACGAGAAATCAAGTTTCTGAACTTAGAAGACCCTCCGGAAAGGCGTGAAGCCTATCGGTCGTGTTTGGATCTATAAAGAAATAGACATGGATGTTTTAAATCTATGAAATATTCAACATGTCGGAAAGAGTTTACGACAATGTTCAAAGAATTGACTATGATAAGATTTGATCTTTCATAGCGATATTTAGTCTGGATGGATTAATGTAGCAACCACTACATATATTTAGGTATATGGTAGTTGAACAAACAAAACAAGTTCTTCTAATAGAATAGTTACCTAGGACGTGTACATGACACGATCCAAAGGGTTTTGTTAATTCAAAGGATGCTAAAAGAGTATGCAAAACTTCAATGGTTGAAGTAAGCATAGCGGAGTTGGAATCTTCACCATGATGAAACTGTTAAAAGAGTTTAAATTCATCGGAGATGATGAAGATGCTTGCATTTGCAAGAAATTAAGTGGGAGCGCTGAGACATATTTCTAATACATTATGTAGAGGACATATTGTTGATTGGAAATGATGTATCTTGTATTGACACAGGTTAAGAATTTCATTTCGATGAAAGACTTAGGCATAACCCAAGAATTAGGCATCAATGTCTATATGAATAGATTGAGGTGCTAATATGGTTTTACCAAATGTACATAGATAAGATGTTGAATGAGTTCAATATGGAAACAACAAGAAAGGTTCTTGATGCACGGAAAGGACTGAATCAAGATTCGAGTGTGTTGACACGAGATTCAAGTGTTTTGACACTTGGTGAAATTACAAGAATATTTTGATCAATCATTCTTTAAGATGTACACATCCAGATATGTCCTATGCTCTAAATGTTATGAGCATATACCAGAATGATTCATAAGATGATCATTGGAAAATAGTAAAGATATTCTTATGAGCTTTGGAAGAACTAAGAATATATCATGTATAAGTGACAAATAGTTAAAGGTAGTTCATTGTAAAGTATTACATTGATACTAGTTTTGTCACAGGATACAAATTAAGTTTATCTCAATTTAAACTATGGGTGGCACAATGTAATGAAAGGAAGTTCCATAATGGATTTGGATGAGTTCCAAAGTTGAGATATTGTGACGGATACTACAACAAAAGGCTAAGTATATAACTGCTATAGTAGCAGCAAAGGAGGGCATTTCTGTTAAGTAGTTTATCAAACTAGGTGTGGTTCAAAGTGGGCTAATACTGTGAAGATATATTGTGTGACAATAATATCAACATATTTTGAGCCGAAGGAACTAAAGGTCTCACTAAAGTACCAAATTATACAATGCCATCTCATTGGAGAATGAGTAATGCGTAGAGACGCAAGGACATGCAAATACACACGGACCTGGAAGTGTCAGATCCGAAGATTATGTTTACCACTAGCAATAGTGTCTATACAACACCAGAAAGCCATAGGTGTTGAATGCACAAGTTTTTAACTAGATTATTGACTCTAGTGCAAGTGGGAGACTGTTGGAGATATGCCCAAGAGGCAATAATAAAGTGGTTATTATTATATCTTTATGTTTATGATAAATGTTTACATCCCATGCTATAATTGTATTATTAGGAAACACTAATACATGTGTGTTTTGTAAACATAAAAGAGTCCCTAGTAAACCTCTTGTTAAACTAGCTTGTTGATTAATGGATGATCATGGTTTCCTGATCATGGATATTGGATGTCGTTAATAACAAGGTTATATCATTAGGAGAATGATGTGATGGACACACACACCCATAGTAAGCGTAGCATAAGATCAAGTCATTAAGTTCGTATTGCTGTAAGCTTTTAAATGCATAGTAACCTAATCCTTCGACCATGAGGTTATGTTAATCACCATCACCGGATGGATACTTTGATGACATCAAACGCCGCTTCATAACTGGGTGGTTATAAAAGTGTCATTGGGTATTCTGAAAGTATGTGTTGAAGCGCATGAACCAAGATTGGGATTTGTCCATCCATATGACGGATAGATATGCTCTGGGCCCTCTCGGTGGAATGTCATCTAGTTAGCTTGCAAGCATGTGACTAGGTCACAAGGGATGACATATCACGGAACGAGTAAAGAGTACTTATCAGTAACGAGGTAGAACTAGGTATGGAGATACCAACGATCAAACCTCGGATAAGTATAGTATCGCGAGACAAAGGGAATTGGTTTCATATGTAAGTGGTTCAATCGATCGCGAAGTCATCGTTGAGTATGTGGGAGCCATTATGGATCTCCAGGTCCCGCTGATGGTTATTGATAGGAGATGTGTCTCTATCATGTCTACATATTGACGAACCGTAGGGTGACACACTTAAGGTTCGAAGTTGTTTTAAGTAGATATGGAATGTGCGTTGGAGACCGAATGTTGTTCGGAGTCTCAGATTGGATTCGGGACATCACGAGGAGATCCGGAATGGTCCGGAGAATAAGATTCATATATAGGAGATCATTTTATGAGTTAGGAAATGTTCCGGAGTGTTTGTATGAGGATTCTAGAAGGTTTCGGAATGTTCCGGAAGGTTCTAGAAGATATCTTGGAGTTTGCTTGAAAATCAAGATAGGGATCAAGGAGTCCTGGTGGGTCAAGACACGGATTCGTGGGGAGGAGGACTCCTCCCCCTCCCCAAATTCGTTGGCCATAGAGGAGGGGAGTCCTACAAGGACTCCCCCTCCCCAGGCGCGCCTCCTCCCCTTAAATAGAAGGGCAGGGGCGCCCCCTCCACACACGCTCTCATAACGTCTAATCTCTGCCGCCTCTCTCCTCCACCATATTCTGCACAGGAATAGGCGAAGCCCTGCAGAATTCTCTACTCCACCACCACCACCACGCCGTCGTGCTGCTGGGATTCCGTGGAGAAGATCTACTACCTCCACTGCTCGTTGGAACGGGGAGAGGAAGGTCTGCTTCGACTCCGCACGTGTGTCCGACTGCGGAAGCGCTGCCGAATCGTGGCGCCGAAAGGATCGTCTACTTGACCAAGGGCGGAAGCGCTGCTGGAATGCGACGCCGGAAGGATCGTCTACTTGACCGAGGGCGGAAGCGCTGCTGGATCGCGACGCCGGAAGGATCGTCCACACGATCTTGAGATCGGCAAGTGATCGACTACATCAACCACGAGATCTAATCTCGTTAACGCTTTCGGATCTACGAGGGTTAGTTCCTATCTATCTCGTTGCTCATGTCTCATAGATTAGATCTTGGCTTTTATCTAGATTAGATCTAGGTTTTGCTTGTTCTTGCGGTAGAAATTTTTTGTTTTCCATGCTACGAACCTATCATTATCATGCTAGTCCCTAGATCAATAGCTAGCACTTCACAATCGATGAATATCATGTAAAACACAAGTCATTATTATACGAATAATCTAGAGTATATTTATTACAACTTGCATAGCTTATAGCTAGCTCAAATAAAATAGTGGAAACTAATTAAACTTGAGTCCATTAATGCCTCGGGCTAGTTACGTGAAGACCCGCGATCCCTACGCACCTTTCAATCTACGGATTCTGCATATAAAACGTACAGCCAACAAGTTGGGTCAATACTTTGAATTTATTGGCAAATTACACCAAGGAAAGAAGAAGGCTAACTCTACATGGAAGGCTTGGAGTAGGTTGGGGTTCATTTGCATTAAGCCAATTTTCTCTAAGTAAGTAGAAGAGAGGGAGAGTTTTACCCTACTTCGTAAACATTGTTTAAGTAATATAGGGTTGAGTGGAACACGAGGATATTATTCACCAAGTGTCCAATCAACCTAACACTTGGATATTACGCAGCAAGTCCCCAAAATCCCACCCATTGGCGATATTACGCACGCCCTGGGGTTTTAGAAAAACTTTAAGTTTGGAAAAGGAGAGGAAGATCCTTTAGAGGCTCCATCCTTCAGATGCTCAAAGTGTTCTTTTTCGTGAACTCAGCTGATCGATCAGATTGCAATACTCTTGAGAGGTTGTGCACTTTCCCCACAATCCATGATCAAGTCCTTTTATAGACAAGACCATGGCGAGGCTTTCCCTTAGTAGCCCCTCCCCCAGCTAGATCCAACCGTGCCAAGAACCTCCAAATGTTGGTATCCCGGTGAGGTTTCCTACTAAGTACTAGGCCAAGACAGAGCCCATATGTATTGTGGTTGCACTGGAAGCTTTTGAATTCTTGAACATGGCAGACTTCTTTGATTCCTGGGCGGCCGTCCTCCACAAAATTCTACTCGTTGACTCGACAACCATTCCGCCTAGAAGAAAACTTAGTTTTATTTTTAAGGGGTTTTTGAGAGGAAAAGGTTCACTCGAGAGAGCTTTATACTTAAAAAAAATTCGGACTTTTGAACCCCCCAATGATACTTTATATATATAGCATTGTAAGCAGTACTTAGAAAAAAGAAGAGGAACCTATTAGGATGGAAATTCCTAAGCATAGAGCTACTCATGGCATACTACAAAACCGCACTTGCAAAATAATACTAAGAAAATCTACCAAAATCCTACACATGCATACTAAATAATTTGAAGATCAAAACATGCATAGTCGAAACTGGGACATAAATATGAACAAGTGGTGTAACTTGCATTGATCCGAGCAGCACTCTATGCAACAGTACTCCTCAGCGTACTCCGAACAATCTAACGAATCACAAACATAGATCCAATCACAACTTGTACAAAATAATGCCGCAAAAGTAATTATGCATGCAACATGGTAATATGCAAGGATGGGCTCAAACACGACCAAGAATATTATTCAGGGGTGGTGTTGTGTTGGGGATGTCATTAGTATCGATTTCCCACTGATTTTAAGTATTTTGGATTATTACTTAATTAAACAGGATCATAAATAGATCTACCCTTCAATTCTACCACGAAACAGATCTAAAACCTCTAAGCAAGTTATAACAATTCTAAACAGTAGATCTCGTAGATACAAAGCCAACGCAACAAGAATCAACTAAAACGGAGTTACTGTTATTTTCCTATAATTAAAATACTCAAATCTAGACTTTAAAGTCTACAACAAAAACAGTATAGTAAACTAGCAATATTATTGAAGATCTGTGTTCTACTAAATTTCATGAATCCAACGATATATTATTTGCAATTTTTATCGAAGTATTTGACTTACTATGAATTATGCAATATTAAAACAATATCTGACTTATTAAAAATAATTTCTGGAAATAACCCGACAACCTCGCCACGTGTCGCAATGCTACTGGCTGTGCGGGCGACTAGCGCTGACTAAGCACGCGGACGCGGCGCGTGCCACACGACGCAACCCTACTCGTCGATACCCCTTCGCCGGATCAGTCTAATCTAGGCCGTTAAAACGAGATCGAACGAGCAGCAGCGATCAGACTTACCTAGCGACGGTGGGCGGCGGCAATGATGGTGTTGGCGGCAGCAGAAGGTCAAGTGGTGGTGCTCGGCGGTGTCCTATTGGCTCTCTAAGGCAGTGGTGTAGACGACGGTGTCCATCTCCTCCTCATGGTTTTGTTCCCAAGCTCGATGTTGTCTCTCTCCTCCTCGAGCGGCGTCAGATGGTGGTCGTCCACCATGAACTCCGGTGAGACTCTGGCAACAAATTACGGGCGACGCAGGCTCGGTCACTATGGCGGAACTCCGGTGAGATCAGATTCGAGCTCGACGGAGGCAACCTAGTTGTGATTTGGCGAAATTAGGTTAGGGTTTGGGTGCGGTTCGACGCGGGGATTAAATAGGCAGAGTTTCTTGGCGCGGGGGTTGCGGAGGCAGCTCCGATTCCGCCAGAGGTTGTTCAGCACGCGGCGGCGCTCACGTATCCGTCTTGGTCTCTACAGGAGAGACGACGGGGTGGGCCCCCCGGTCAGCGGTTGCGGCTGGCGGGCAGCGCGGCAGCACCCTGGTTCCCTAGGCTGGCCCAGCTATGCGGCGGTTGCGCGCTACTTGCTCTACAGATGCACGCAGTAAGTAAGACACGGGCTGGCTCGCCCGGCTCGCCTAGGTTAGTTATTTTTTTGTATTTTTCTTTTATCTTTTCTGTTTCACAAATTCTTTAATAACTTTTGCATTTTAACTCCAAATAAAATGAATTTAGTCTCTAAAAATTTGTAAAAATAAGGAGGTCATCATAGGACCATAAAATAACACTTTTGCAAGGATTTAGAAGGTTAGGTTTAACATAACTCCTTCTTGTATTTATATGACTATATGAGAAATCAACATAGGGTTTAGGGAAAAAAGGATTTTGATGCAACTTTATTGTGTGATGTCATGATGTAAATGATATGATGCATGCTTCTAGTAACATCTGCAATATCAAAATTTGGGATGTTACATATATATGCACACCAAGACAACAGACCAACACTCTAGAGACTCTTCTACAAAGACACGCCAGAGAAACACACACATAGCGCTGCCATACCAAGGCACATGTGCGTGGTTCCACGCTGTGGGATGAGGGAGAGATTAGCCGACTGGTGCGCGCGGGGCTCTGCACATGAGGAGAGAGGAAGGATGGATGGTGAGATACAACAAAGGGGAGAGAAAACATATAGTACTTTAGTACTACTAGTAGTATGTACCTATACCTTGTGTCAGAATCCCATCAAACTAGCTTTACTCTAACATCACACCGCTTTTAACTCCTTCTTCGCTGCTCTCGTGATGCCTCCCATTTAATATATTCTTATATAATCTCTTCTTGCTCTTCTTTGTTTCCTTTGTTTTTCCTTTGGTCGTTTTGGGGTTAATTTTCTGGTGCCCCTAGTTCAACATAAGTATGGACTACTCAAGTTTTGCTCAATAGTCCTCTTTGTCTGAAAATTGGTATCTGGCATTTAGATCCAAAATATTCGTGCCTGCTTTATGGAAAAATAATTATGGTCACTAGAAACTTTTTATGTTTCTTTCTAATTTGGAATCTGCCCCGAAGTACTAAGAAGGTACACGTTAAATTTCAAGGGTGGGCATAAAAATTACAGAGCGGTCACATCCGGGACCTACACTTTTACAACACGGACCCTAAAGATACACTCGAAAATTGGAATGTGTTTTTTCTAATACTAGTTCGAAACTCCCACCCCTAGCATTATTATTTACCATGGCAAGACACAACCATCTACCAAATATGGGAACATTATCTTGAACTATGATGTAGATCTGACCATGAGCTAATCAGTTGTTCGGCTTGAAATCCAAGAATGTTCATACTCATTGACAACTAAGCTTTAAAAACCAAAGAATAATTAATAATATTTGTATTATACTTTTTATAATGCGTGTTTCTGGATACACGTAACAGGATGCCACACAAAAAATATTATATTTTTTATTCTTTATTTGAATGTTATCAAAATAGTGACAACTTCGTCTGGTTCTGGATACAAAGCAAGAACATCAATTTTTCAGAACTTTTTGTGGTTTTCGATGTACTGAATTCCTGTTTAGTTTTAAAAGTTTTTTGGAAAATTTTAAGAGCAATCTACCGCGCTTACTTTTAGGTTCGAATTTTACACGGACGGTGGTGGGAGTACATTTTACATCAAGGACCTAAAAAAGGGTAAAATTACATCGAGGTCCATACATATAGCACGAACCACCCTAAAATTAAGCAAGAAAAACAGTCAGGTTCGGATCCTTCTCGAGAGAGTAGCTGATCGAGCCATACTCTTCATACTACTTCCTCTTTGTTTATTTTAAAAATATGGCCAAATTTGGCAACATGCAAATTCTTGGATATGGGATCATCATCAGCATAAAGTATGATGTAGATATGGCCATGACCTTGGTGGTTCGGCTTGAAATCCAAGAATGTTTATACTCGTTGACAACTAAGCATAAATACGTTTAAATATTATTACATAATTTTAGGTTCGAATTTTACACTGACGGTGGAAGTACATTTGACATCAAGAACCTAAAAAGGGCGAAAATTACATCGAGGTCCATACATTTAGCACGAAGCACCATAAATTAAGTAAGGAAAACAGTCGGATTCGGTTCCTTCTCGAGAGAGAAGTTGATCGATCCATACTCTTCATACTACTTCCTCTTCACTTGTTTTGAAAATATGGCCAAATTTGGTGGCATGCAAATTCATAGATATGGGATCATGAATCATCATCATATAGTATGATGTTGATATGCCAATGATCTTGGTCGTTCGGCTTGAAATCCAAGAATTTTCATACTCATTGACAACTAAGTTTAAATATGTTTAAATATTACGACTTACTTTTAGGTTCGAATTTTACATGTATGGTGGGAGTATAGTTTACATCAAGGACCTAAAAAGAGGAAAAATTACATCGATGTCCATACATTTAGCATAAAGTACCTTAAAATTAAGCAAGGAAAACAGTCAGATTGGCTCCTTCTCGAGAGAGCAGTTGACCGATCCATACTCTTCATACTACTTCCTCTTTGTTTGTTTTCAAAATATGACCAAATTTGGTGGCATGCAAATTCTTGGATATGGGATCATTAACATAAAGTATTATCAAAATCAAAGAATAATTAATAATGTTTGTATTATACTTTTTATAACTCGTGTTTCTGGATGCACATAACATGATGCCATACAAAAAATATTATACTTGTTATTCTTTATTTGAAATGTTATCAAAACCGTGTCCACTTTGTCGGAATGCAGATGCATAGAAATAACATGAATTTTTCAGAACTTTTGGTGGTTTTCGATGTACCAAATTCCTGCTTAGCTTCAAAATATTTTTGGAAAATTTTAAGAGCAATCTATCGTGCTTACTTGTTGTTGAAATTTCACATGGTCGGTGGGAGTACAATTTACATCGAAGACCTCAAAAAATAGAAAATTACATGATGGTCCATACATTTAGCACAAACGACCCTAAAATGAAGCAATGAAAAGCTGTCGGGTCCGGCTCCTTCTAAAGCGATCGGCTCATCTATACCCTTTGTACTACTCCTACTGTACTTTTGAAGCATCGTACTTCGAGTGTGCTTAATTGGTGGCTTCCACTTTGCAGGGTGTGAAATGGAAAGAGAATGGAGTACTACTGAGTAGTAGGAAAGCTGGCCAGATCATAATGAAGTACATCGAATGCTATGGGACGTACTGCATATAGTATAAACAATCCCTTGTGCACCACTATCTTTTGAATAACCTTCCCTCCGGATGTTTGGGAAGGAAGTGAAAATTTTGAAACCAAGAAAGTATAAACTTCGACTCTAATATTACCGTTTGTCGACAAGCCCGAAAATGGTGCTACATACAGACTAGAGACTATTACATTCAATAGATCATTTAAAAAATTATAAATATTGGATGAATTATTAACCACTTATGAACACGTAAGTTTTTACAAATTTGTTAATGAATGGGAGTACTGACAAAGAGGGCTCAACTATCTGTTATGTTGTCAGCATAGCTAAATAGGTAATTAGATGACCAAGTGCTGGAAATTGCAATGGATCTGACCATCAACTGGTGAAAACTCCCAAAAAAACTATCCAAGTGGTGGTTTCTTCAACACATGCAGGAGGACATGGTGACATCCGCGATGTCCTCTTCCTATATATGTACACCAAGGCAGCTGACCAACACTCTAGAGACTCTTCTAAAAAACACACCAGAGACACACGCACACATAGCGCGGCCATACCAAGGCACACATGCATGGTGCCACGTTGTGGGACGAGGGAGAGATCAGCTGACCGGTGCACGCAGGGCTCTACACAGGAGGGGAGAGGGAGGATGGATGGTGAGAGACAACGAAGGAGAGAGGAAACATATAGTATTTTAGTACTACTAGTAGTAGGTACCTGTACCTCGTGTCAGTAACCCGTCAAACTAGCTTTACTCTGACATCACACCGCCTTCAGCTCCTTCGCTGTGCTCGCACTGCCTCCCATATAATATATTCTCATATAATCCCTTCCTGCTCTTCGTTTTTCCTCTATTTTTTATTTGACAATTTTGGGGTTAATTTTATGGTGCCCCTGGTTCAGTAAAAGTACGGACTACTCAAGTTTTGCAAAATAGTCTTCTTTGTTTGAAAATTGGGTCCGTGTCATTCACATCCAAAATATTCCGTGCTTGCTTTACAGCAAAATAATTCCGGTCATTGGGGACTTTTTATTTTTCTTTACAACGAGGAATCTGCCACGAAGTACCAAGTGCTGGGGATCGGTGCAGAAAACAAAAAATTTCCTACGATGGAACCACAAAACTTGCCTAGGATCTATCTATGTAGTTATGCGGTAACGGCCGGAGCGTAGATAATACATACCCTTGTAGACCATACGTGGTTAACGTTCCGCGGGAAACGTGGTTGAAGTAGTCGTACTTGTAGCCGACCTCAAGGTCACGAAGCTCCTCGTAGGTCACCCCTTGCTCCTTCCTTATCTTCATCGTGCAACAGCTCCGTCTCACGACATTTAAGCGCCACAACTGTTGCGCCTAGTGTCTTCGTACACATCCGGTGCACGATGAGACCTCCGGCTCCCCGATCCCGCCGGGAGTGAGGAAGTTGATATCCGGCTAGGAATCCCTGCAGCGCAACGGCGTACTGCAGGTGTGCCTTGATCGCACAGCCTAGACTTGGGGCCATGGTCACAAGGCATGGAGAGAGAGACAGGGAAGGAGGAAGTCAACCAAAGGACTTCTCCAAATATTGGTGTTTATCATCCCACCCACGGGCACCCCTTTATATAGGGGAGGGGGTGTGCCCTCCCCTTTGGGTTTCCCATGTGGGACTAAACAAGGGAGAGGGGGAGGTGCATGGGCCTTCATGGGCCGCTGGCCAGGGGTGGGCTCCACCCCGCGCATAGCCCTAGGCTGGCCGGATGGGCCCCTTGTGGCACCTGGGTCTTGGCCCTTCCCTCCTCCGGTTTTCCCTCATGGGCCTTTATTCACTAGGAAGTTTGGCCCATTAGTAGAATAACCCTTCAAATTAGATTTCAATATTATATTTAATATTAATTACACTAATTAATATGTAAATACATATTACAAAATCTGGCTTGACCCGAAACACCTTTCGGTTCCCTTTCGATTTCCTCATAACGACTTCGGATCTTTCCCGGAATGATTCCGGTCCTTTAGTATTTCTCCGAACAACTTCGGATCTCTCTACGGAACGATTCCTACTTTCTCTTTCTCTACTTTGATTCCATCTTACGAATGATCGCTCTCATCGTACCCTTAAGTGTATCCTCTCATGGCTCGGGAATGCTCTAGACATGATCTGTATCAACGATCAACAGAGGGACCAGGGATGTGCATGTGACCCCTATGCATTCCTGATGACAATGTCGTTTGAACCGTCTAAATGTAGCATCCTCTTCCTTTTGTTTCCAGATACAAATTGTCCGAGATCCGATCATTGGTATCCCATACCTTGTTCAATATCATTCACAACAAGTTATGTTTTCTTATTACCGTGATATTACATCCCCATGACCTAGTCACATGTTGCAACATTTATGGATGTAATCTCACCAAGTCGGCCGTATGTATGTTTACTCGTCATGTGGGTGAACAAATCCCGGTCTTGTAGTCACATGTCATCAACTGTTCCTTCAGAATACCCAACGTACACCTTTATAACCACTGTATTACCAAGTGGCGCTTGATACAGTCAAAGCAGCCTCAAGAAATAGTGAGTAATATGAGCCACGTTCTAAGGAGAAGGATTCTAGGTATAGCTATTGCAACAATGAACTATATGACTTGATCGTGTTGCAATCCTTGGAATGTCCAACCACATCATTCTCCAATGACGTGATCTCGTTGTCAGTCGGCATAAATGCCCATGATCTTGAAACCCAGATCATCTTCATGACCAACGAACTAGTATGAATAGATGCTACTAGGGACTTGGTTGTTTCATACCACACCTGTACCAATGTTTCTACTTGGCACAGTTCTAGCATAATATGAAACTATTATAAACTAATTGAGATATGGCAATAAAAACCTATTTATTATTTGCCTCTAGGGCATATCTCCTTCAGTCTCCCACTTGCACTAGAGTACAAATAAACTAGCTCGCATTTTACTCATTTAAACCATATACCATATGTATTTACAGATCATGCATGCTCATGGGAAACGTCATGTCCATGTTCTGTTTTACCAGATCATTATGTCTTTTGCAAATCGTGAATGTCTTCCTAATTTTGACATTCACTCCATTATCTTATAATGGGTCGAAGTATTTGTTTGGCAACAAAGTGAGACTTTGTTTCTAGTGTTTATGATGACGGTTGTTTTCACCATTGTCATCTAAACTTCGAAACACACTTTGTTATCCTTTGTGTATATACTATAGTCATGGGAGCAGAACGAGGCTGGATTCCAGGAGCTTAAAGTGACGTTAGATCAACCTCGAGGGCTTTCTCATGGGCACTGGGCCTTGGGACACATCATTCTACGTTAAAAGCGAACTAGCCCCGCCATAACATTATACATCACATTAGATGGAGCTTTTATACTTCTATATCTATGTAGATCCTAGTGCATGAAAACTATGCCACTTACATTGCTTCTTGCCTTTTATGTACAAACTTAATTCTGGTTCAGTGACCAACTTAGGAATCACTTAAGGGCACATTCTTATAGTTAAGACTTTGTCCTACCAACCAGAACTTCGGGTCACATTACGTCGAGTATACAACATGGTTTTATGGAAGAACCTATGACTGAGGCATAGGAGATGCAACGCATCTCTTTCTTTCAACCATAGTTGCAATACTAACTCAATGCTTCATATAGTAAGAACTTATTTATCACCTTGTTCCATTCTGATCTTCTTCAGAATCTTGTCTTAGGACATTCTGAACATCTTTCAGAATCAAGTCCAGGAAACATTCGACATTCAGTGTTTATTAAACTCACCAATATATCTCGATAGATCTTATTTTTTAATAAATTCAACTTCATCCTTATTTATCTAACTTAAACGTTATTAACACCAATCACATCATTCATATATGTTGTCCACATATCTTAGAATGATTTCACGCTCCCATTCAAATATGACATTCATGTTTGAGATCCAGGGATTTCACTTAGCTCCCACTCAAATATGACATTCATGTTTGAGATCCAGGGATTTCACTTAGCTCCCATTCAAAACTAGGTCCTCTCGATAATCTTGGACATTCCAAAATTATTTGATCATCATCAATTTGAGAATTCCAATTATGAGACTTCAATATCCATATATAATTCTAGTGTAAATCCAAAAGACTTAAGCATCACTACTGTTGTAGTCAACTCCTTGAATTTGTCCAAACTTGTGACAAATCGAGATTTTTGTCATTCATTAAGTTTCATTTCCTTCTCATGACTTTGCAGTCATTCAGAAATATCAAGTAAACGTCTTTACTTTAATAAGATCAAGTAACTTAATATAGGATTTTGTGACTCCTAGTCATTTCTCGCACTCAGGTCCATCACGTTTCTTTGTAATTTGTAGGTATGTCTTGTTCAAAACATGACAAGTGAATCAACAATATAATTCCACAAACTTGTAGAATATATAGTTGAATCCTACCTTCTTCAGTAAAAGTATTCCATGAAATTTATGATCATTATCATTGGTTTCTCCTTTATTTGTAGAGTTTGGTTTCATGAAACAAATTCCGCTGCGCCACTCAACAATTCGGAGGTAAGGTCAAATACCTTGTTTCGATCTTTTACTTTCTTCCATCTGTATCTTCATCAAGACACGTCAACTTTGGAAAACAACAGGTTTGCCCCTTTCGTGGAAGATGCATTCATAGCTTCCTAAGAATGCTCTACAAAGACTTGTTTATTCGCCACGACTTCGACTTATCGAAATCTCCAGAAACTTGAACGTGCCATAACACTTATGGTGTTGTTTCCACGAATCTTTTAGATGTTCCTTTGTATTTCAAATGAGTGTTTGCTTATTTCGATATTTAACTCTAAACAACAACTATAACCCCGATAAGAGATAATATTGTACCATATGTATCTAATACATATTGATTATGATGTTTAGATATTTCAACATAGTTTGAATTCATCCAATTATCATAATTTGTGAAACATATTTCACAAGTTCCTTTTATGCTAAACTTAACTTGAATAATTTAGTCATGTCGATCAAATCGAAGAAACTTGTTAATTCAGTTAATTCAATATCCCATTTAGTTATGAACTCATTTGAACAATTCAAATCATTTCAAACTTCGTGTTTCATTAAGTATATACACTTATTCACTTAAGTCCACAATAAATGATTTCCACTACTTGTTAAAAATATGATACATCACTATGTATAAGATTCAACATTTCTTCGCATATCACAGAATGCGGAGTTTTAGTCATTCTGCCCAAAAGGCATGGTTTTGCAAAGTCTCTAGATTAAGCATCTAGGACCCCGATCTTTCATAAAGAACCCGCAATAACCATAATGACTTGAACTATAGTCTCATTTCATTATTAAACTTTGGATATCTTTTAGCATTCTAATCCTTTATAAATGTTTAAACTATTATCATTAACATAGTGATGAGACTAACTTATTTATAATCATAATGTGACCATAACGGTATTGTTCATAAGAATAGTACAAACTGGCTTGTAACTTGTTCATATGAATAATCGTCTCGCCAAAAGCAAGACACACAAACAAGGATTATAAATTATATTCAAGTCCACTAATCCAAATGACAAACTTTGAGGGAAGAGGTGATGTCGGCCATCAACTGTTTTGCTTGCCGTCATCAAGTCACGTTTCCTCAAAAACATCAATTCTCAAGAAGATCTTCCTGTTTTCACAAAACGGGACAAGTATCAAATACTTTGCAAACTGCAACGAGTTTTGCAAGAACCACATTTATAATTTGTATATCTTACATATACCTTTTCATCCATGACCCCCATTTGCAATCAAGCCCTTCCAAGAGTTCTCAACTCAACTGCAAGATCGCTAAGGGTTTTTCCGAATATCCCTTTTCATCCATGATGGAGGAAAACCCATCCAGCGGCTCATACTCTATGTGCCTTATTCTGTAAAATACAAAATGTAGCCCAACTCTCCATTGAATGGGGAATGGCTTATTGGATGGTTGTGGAGAAAACACAAACATTCCGGAGTCATCAAATTATCTCCTAATGGTTATTGTATCAAAAAGAGAAGATCACCTTTTACGAGGATATCTCTTAGGCGTGGGTATTAATCTATGAAGTTGGACCATTTTGTTAAGTACCAGATTAAGCAATATATTCCCATGGTTGCAAAGGACCTCAATGGGATAGGCCAAGGTCTACTAAGATATTTGCAAATAGACATCTAGACTAAGTTTATAATAAGAGATCAATTTATAATTGGTCTCCACTAAAATTGTCATCTCCTGGACGATTTTAGTGATCACATGATCCCTATCACCTACACCTCCCTCGATCATCACGGCCATCAGTGCAGCCTCAAAGGTAGACATTCAACAATGTCAATCACATCATCCATGTGACTCATGCTCGATCTTTTGATCTCTTGTGTTCCGAGGCCATGTCTGTACATGCTAGACTCGCCAAATCTAACTTGTGTGTATTCGATGTGCAACATGGCTTACACCCACTGTATGCGAACGTAGATATGTCTGACCCCCGATCATCACGGCCGGCCTCATACCGAAGAACTTTCTTGGTGGTGCACACACAAGGGGAACACGGAACATTGGAATTAAATAGGGATTATCTTATTTGCTCCCGTTGAGTATCTAAATACTAGCACACAATAAGATGTAAAATAGGTATCAACATCATATGTATAATGTGATATGATATGGTGCTTCTTGCGCCTTGATCTCCATTGAGCGCTCCGGCATGATCTCCATCTTGCCCTTGGTTTGACGCCAAGTCCACGACGCCTCCACCAGGTCGTCCATCGGAACGATTACTATTACTATACTACTTAGTAATAGAAAAGTAAACTACTTTACCTTTGCAATGACCAATGCCATATCATAATCACATGCCCCCTGCAAAATAAAGTTGGATGCCTCTACTTTATCTATTGCAAGTTTTATGTGGTTGTTAGGGCTTTTGCAATAGAACCATTTCTAATTACGAACTTTCCAACCACAACATGGATCTGACAGTTGTCTATACTACACCCCTTTTGGGGCCCTCCGTTGTAAATGTTATATCAACTATCGAATGAGATTCAGACACCCGCTAGCCACTTATATGGTACAAGCCGTATGTTGAGCATGGAACCAGTCTCACGTACGAATACGCGTAAGGTCGGTCCGGGCCGCTTCATCAAACAATACCGCGATATAAACAAGTACATGTTAAAGGGTAACAACTAAGGCATCAATGCCCACACAATACATGTGCGTACTGGCCGTACAACACTCCTACGCATAGATCGGCTCTGATACCACTGTTGGGGATCAGTGCGGAAAACAAAAAATTCCTACGATGGAACCCCAAAACTTGCCTAGGATCTATCTATGTAGTAATGCGGTAACGGCCGGAGCGTAGAGAATACATACCCTTGTAGACCGTACGCGGTTAACGTTCTGCGGGGAACGTGGTTGAAGTAGTCGTACTCGTAGCCGACCTCAAGGTCGCGAAGCTCCTCGCAGGTCACCCCTTGCTCCTTCTTGATCTTCATCGTGCAACAGCTTCGGCTCACGACATTTAAGCGCCCCAAGTGTTGCGCCTTGTGTCTTCGTACACATATGGTGCACGATGAGACCTCCGGCTCCCCGATCCCGCCGGGAGTGCGGAAGTTGATATCCGGCTAGGAATCCCTGCAGCGCAACGACGTACTGCAAGTGTGCGTTGATCGCACAGCCTAGACTTGGGGCCATGGTCACAAGGCATAGAGAGAGAGGGAAGGAGGAAGTCAACCAAAGGACTTCTCCAAATATTGGTGTGTCTCATCCCACCCATCGGCACCCCTTTATATTGGGGGAGGGGGTGTGCCCTCTCCTTTGGGTTTCCCATGTGGGACTAAACAAGGGAGAGGGGGGAGGCGCATGGGCCTTCATGGGCCGCCGGCCAGGGGTGGGCCCCACCCCGCGCACAACCCTAGGCTGGCCGGGTGGGCGGCCTTGTGGCACCTGGGCCTTGGCCCTTCCCTCCTCCGGTTTTCCCTCATGGGCCTTTATTCACTAGGAAGTTTGGCCCATTAGTAGAATAACCCTTCAAATTAGATTTTAATATTATATTTAATATTAATTACACTAATTAATATGTAAATACATATTACAAAATCTTTCTTGACCCGAAACACCTTTCGGTTCCCTTTCGATTTCCTCCGAGCGACTTCGGATCTTTCCCGGAATGATTCCAGTCCTTTATTCTTTCTCCGAACAACTTTATATCTCTCTACGGAACGATTCCGACTTTCTCTTTCTCTACTGTGATTCCATCTTACGAATGAATCGCTCTCATCAGACCCTTAAGTGTATCCTCTCACGGCTCGGGAATGCTCTAGACATGATCTGTATCAATGATCAACAGAGGGACCAGGGATGTCCATGTGACCCCTATGCATTCCTGATGACAATGTCGTTTGAACCGTCTAAATGTAGCATCCTCTTCCTTTTGTTTCTTGATACAACTTGTCCGAGATCCGATCATTGGTATCCCATACCTTGTTCAATCTCGTTCACAACAAGTTATGTTTTCTTGTTATCGTGATATTACATCCCCGTGACCTAGTCACATGTTGCAACATTTATGGATGTAATCTCACCAAGTCGGCAGTATGTATCTTGACCCGTCATGTGGGTGAACAAATCCCGGTCTTGCAGTCACATGTCATCAACTGTTCCTTCGGAATACCCAACGTACACCTTTATAACCATTGTATTACTAAGTGGCGCTTGATGCAGTCAAAGCAACCTCGGAAAACAGTGAGTAATATGAGCTCACGGTCTAAGGAGAAGGATTCTAGGTACAGATGTTGCAACAATGAACTACATGACTTGATCGTGTTGCAATCCTTCAAGGAATGTCCAACCACATCATTCTCCAATGATATGATCTCGTTGTCAGTCGGCATAAATGCCCATGATCTTGAAACCCAGATCATCTTCGTGACCAACGAACTAGTTTGAATAGAGGCTACTAGGGACTTGGTTGTTTCATACCACACATGTATCAATGTTTCTACTTGGCACAGTTCTAGCACAATATGAAACTATTATAAACTAATTGAGATATGACACTAAAAACCTATTTATTATTTGCCTCTAGGACATATCTCCTTCACCAAGAAGGTGTGTGTTAAAACCCAAGGGTGGGCATAAAAATTATATGGTCTAGAAAGAAAAGAAAAATATATCTGGGACGTATGATTTTGCAACACGGACCCTAAAGATACACTCGGAAATTTGAATATGTTTTTCCTAATACTAGTTTGAAACTCCCACCACCAACATTATTTACCATAGAAAGATACACCCATCTACCAAATATGGGAACATTATCAGGACTTATGATGTAGATATGGCCATAACCTAATCAGTCGTTCATCTTGAGATCTAAGAATGTTCATACTCATTGACAACTAAGCTTATCAAAACAGAAGAATAATTAATAATGTTTGTATTATACTTTTTAACGCGTGTTTCTGGATACATGTAACAGAACGCCACACAAAAAATATTCTACTTCGTGCCATAAACCCTACAAACTAGCTTTACTCCGACATCGAACTGCCTTCCACTTCTTCGCTGCTCTCGCGCTGCCTCTATTTTGTATGGATAACTTTGAATATTGACTGTTGTATCAAGACTCACAAATCCCAATATTTCCAGCTGTTGGATATTCTTTTCCATTCTAGCATCTAAAAGATACTATTTTTTATCTTATCTTAATTATCTTACCACTTTATAGTATATGAATAACTTTGAATATTGACCGTTGGATCAAGACACTCGTGAATCACAACATTGCTAGCCGTTGAATCTCATTTTCCATTCTAGCATCTAGAAGATACTATTGATATTATTTCTTATCTTATCTTACCAATATAGTGCACGAATAACTTTTAATATTGAACGTTGGATCAAGACTCATGAATCCCAACATTGTCAGTCGTTGGATCCTCTTCTTTCCATTCTATCATATAAAAGATAATATTGATATTATTTCCTATATTATCTTACCACTACATAGTGTATGAATTACTTGAATATTGACCGTTGGATGGATCAAGGCTCGTGAATCCCAACATTGCCATCCGTTGAATCTTCTTCTCCATTCTAGCATCGTCTAGAAGATACTACTGTTTATCTTATCTTATCTTAGAACTATATAGTGTACGAATAAATTTGAATATTGACTGTTGGCTCAAGACTCATGAGTCCCAACATTGCGAGCCATCGGATATTATTTTCCATTTTAGCATCTTGAAGATACTATTGATAGTATTTCTTATCTTATCTTATATTATCTTGCCACTATATAGTATATGAATAACTTTGAATATTGACCATTGGATCAAGACTCGCGAATCCCAACATTGCCATCCATTGGATCTTCTTTTCCATTTGAGTAGCATATAGAAGATACTATTGATGGTATTTAGCACAATGAATGCTATGCAAAACCTAGAAACACACTTACCTCCATCATTCTAGAATCTTCTTTGTCGTTTCTCTCTAGACCATGTTACCAAAGTTCTCAAGTACTCGTATTAGGTATAGCTAATAAATGTTGATATATAAAGTACAAAAACCAAATATACACCCATACATTATAGGTGTCGATCAAATTTACAATTTTTTGAGCTTTATCTATTACATAATCTTACCACTATATAGTGTGTACAGATAACTTTAAACTTTGACCGTTGGATCAAGACTGGAAAATCCCAACATTGCAAACCATTGGATCTTGAATCCACTCTATCATATAGAAGATTTATATTGATAGTATTTACCACAATGAAGGCTATGCACAAACCTCAAAACACACTTATTAATAATTCTAGAATCTTCGTAGTCATTTCTCTAGAGTAGTATTAGGTAGCTAATAGGTTGATTTCTACATGATACAAAGTACAAGAACCAAATATACACCTGATACTTTATGGACGTGTCTCACAATTATAATTATTTCACCTATTATAATTTTATATAAAAATGATATGCCATACTTCTATTATCCGATTCTCACGTGTGCAAGGCATGCGCAACTTAGATATACTAGTAAGTTGCACATGCCATGCATGTGAGACTTAGATAATAGACGTGTGAAATATCATCACTATATAAAATTATGATAGGTAAAGTAGAAAAAATACAAATTTGATCAACATCTATAAAGTATGGGTGCATATTTTGTTTGTGTACTTTTTATCATGTAGAAGTCGACGATTATTAGCTATCTAACACTTGAAAATTTTGGTAATATGGTCTAGAGAAACGAAGGAGAAGATTCTAGAATGATGGGGAAGTGTGTTTTGAGGTTTGTGCACAACATTCATTGTGATGAAGACTATCAATAAAATCTTCTAGATGCTAGAATAGAAAAGAAGATCCAACGGCTAGAAATGTTGGGATTCGCTAGTCTTGATCTAACGATCAATATTCAAAGTTATTCATACACTATATAGTGGTGGTAAGAGCTACTCCCTCTGTTCAAAAATATAAGACATTTTAGCTTTGTGAAATAAATGTATATAGATACTTTTAGTGTATAGGTTCACTCCGAACCTCTACGAACTATACTCTAAAAGATTTCTAGATACATTCGATTCACAAAGCTAAAATGTCTTATATTTCTGAACGGAAGGAGTAAGATACAGTGGTAAGACAAGAAAAGAAAGACTATCAATAGTATCTTCTATATGCTAAAGTGGAAAAGAAGATCCAATGACTAACAATGTTGGGGATTCGCGAGTCTTGATCCAACGGTCAATATTGAAAGTTATTCGTATACTATATAGTGGTAAGATAAGATAAGAAAGACTATCAATAGTATATTCATGATGCTAGAATGGAAAAGAAAATCCAATAGCTGGCAATGTTGGGATTTGCGAGTCTTGATCGAACGGTCAATATTCAATGTTATTCGTACACTATATATACTAGTAAGTTGCACGTGCGTTGCACACGTGATGAGAATCGGATAATAGAAGTATGACATATCATTTTTATATAAAATCATAATAGGTAAAGCTCAAAAAATAATTATAATTTTGAGCCACGTCCATAAATTATCAGGTGTATATTTGGTTCTTGTACTTTGTATCATGTACTCATTCTATTTCAGGATATAAGATGTTTTAGCATTGTGAAAGGAGTGTATCTAGACTCTTTTTAGTATGTAGGTTCACTCCAAATCTAGGTGAACCTACCTACACACTAAATGGGGTCTAGATACACTCCTTTCACAAACCTAAAACATCTTATATTTCGAAACAGAGGGAGTACAAATCAACCTATTAGCTACCTAATACTTAACATGTTCTAGAGAAATGACCAAGAAGATTCTAGAATTATTGAGAAGTGTGTTTTGAGGTTTGTGCATAGCATTCATTATGCTAAATACTATCACTAGGATCTTCTTGATGCTAGAATGGATATAGAAGATCCAATGGTTTGCAATGTTAGGCTTTGTCAGTCTTGATCCAACTCTCAGAGTTCAAAGTTATTTGTACACTATATAGTGGTAAGATTATTTTATAATAGGTAAAGCTCAAAAAATTATAAATTTGATCGACATCTATAAAGTATGGGTGTATATTTGGTTCCTGTACTTTATATCACGTAGAATTTAACATTTATTAGATATTCCTAATATTTGAAAATTTTGGTAACATGGTCTAAAGAAACAATGCAGAAGATTCTAGATTGATGGAGAAGTGTGTTTTGACGTTTGTGCATAGCGTTCACACTATGCTAAAGACTATCATTAGTATCTTCTAGATGCTAGAATGGAAAATAAGATCCAATGGCTGGTAATGTTGGGATTCGCGAGTCTCAATACAACGGTCAATATTCAAAGTTATTCGTACACTACATAGTGGTATGATAATACAAGAATATAAAGACTATCAATAGTATCATCTAGATGCTAAAATGGAAAAGAAGATCCAATGACGGGCAATGTTGGGATTCCCGAGACTTGATCCAATGGTCAATATTTAAAGTTATTCGTACACTATATAGTGGTAAGATAAGATAAGAGAAGATAAGAAATAATATCAATAGTATCTTCAAGATGCCAGAAGGGAAAAGAAGATCCAATGGCTGTCCATGTTGGGATTCACGAATCTTGATCAATCCAACAATCAATATTCAAAGTTATTCATAAACTATATAGTGGTAAGATAAGGTAAGAAAGACTAACAACATATGCTAGAATGGAAAAGAAGATCCAACAACTAGGAATGTTGGGATTCACAAGTCTTGATCTAACGGTCAATATTCAAAGTTATTCATACATTATATAGTGGTAAGATATAGTGTACATATAACTTTGAATATTCACCGTTCAAACAAGACTGACAAATCCCAAAATTGCTTTGTGTTGGATCTTCTTTTACATTCTCGAGTCCTGAAGATTAGTGCATGTACACCATTTATCTTGAGTGTAAGAAATATTGTCAAAAGGTGTCATAAAAAGGTTGTCGGGTAGCAGAACTATTTTTTCATAGGACCCACTACTTAGCAAAAGGAACAACCAATCTTGCTTTTTATTTGCATGACATGCCATTATAGAAAGGATCTAGAGACTGACTATGCATCCTTTCATTAATTTATGTTCTTAGACTTGAGTCTTGTACTAGACTTAGGCCATCTGTAATGTGTAAGGTGAAGTTTTGCTATAAGATAGGACCCATATGGCTTATGGAACATGCCACAATGTGTAAGTTCAACATTTGCCACAAGGTAGGACCCACGTAGCTTGTCATATTGTTCCATGCAAGAGAGGGATAGAGAGAAAATCACTTTTCTATTCCTTATGGGTAACCCACAAGCTTGAGGTGCACCTTATTAGGCTTAAAGACATGTTTGTTTTCTCCACAATGTATAAGGTGAACCTTAGGCAATGCCACATCAGCCTTAAGGTGTGATTTTTTGCACATTGCGGATTCCCTTAGCCATGAGATCATCTCCAACATCATTGCTATTTTGGATTGCTAAAAACTAGCTATAGGAAGAAGAGAGAGAAGGTTTAGCAATCCCAAAAAAATCCTGCTTTGCTAGCCTTCCTATAATATATAGCAATCCTAAAGTTTGTTTGTGTGTGTGCTAACGGGCAAGGCGAGTATGTCATACATACAGCATAATAACACATATATACGTATATGTTTGTAGCACAGCTCGCTCTTATACATATACTAAAAGATGTCACCTATATGTAAATGTATATGTACACGCCTATAGATACTTGGCCACACACACGTCACACACACGCGCAAACAACTACAGATATACATGTACATGACCACACACAACACACGCGTACACGGACACGTATAAATGCATGTACACATGAACACACAAACGATATCATGCAGCACACACTAGAACATGTGCACGCACACTAGCACACACGTACACTATGCAACACACACTCGTACACTACGAATGGTCTACAAGGTTGTTCCCACTTGCCAATGGGACAAAGGGGAGGAAGGGGACCACTAAAACCACATTGCTATAGTTTATGAAGTGGCATGTTGGATTGGTAAATACTATTACCAAGTGGGAGGCTAAATATACTCAGCTTCCTATAATTTTTTGGTAGGGCACCACTTTTAGCATGTTGTCGGAGCAGAGTTTTTGAGCCAAATTGCTAAAATAGAAATTGAGGGCAAATATAGGAAGGCTCTTGGAGATGCTTTGAGAATCTTTTTTCTAGACTCATGTTGTGCAGCATTAAGACTCATGTCTAGCTGGCTTCAAAGCAACGCTGCACAATGAAACAGCAGGTGTAATGTTCTTGCACGTGTGTGGGTGTAGTGTTTGACCATTTGCACACTCGTGCAGGTATAACGAAAATATACATGCAAGGTACTGCATGCAAAGATTCAACAGAATGCAGATGTCAGTGGAGTGAATTCTGAACAGAGACTAGACTTGTCATGTTATAGTGCACTCGTACTCAATGCATGCTGTCGGATCTGTGTCAGTTATTGCTCCTAGAGCAGAATATGAATAGGGTTCCACATATTCTCCTATTTCCCACGCTGGTTTGGGTTTCCCATGGTGGAGTCGTATATTAGTAACACATCTTAATTTTGCTCTGACATCACATCGCCTTCAACTCCTCTTTGCTGCTCTCATGTTGCCCCTGATTTATTCTCTAAGATCATCTCTAGTGGAACGTCCAAATCAATGCGTCTATATCTCCATATAGACGATCGTATATAAAGATTCTCTTTTAACCTCTTCAGTTTTTCAGTCTAACGTACACGATGTGTATATTTGTTCTTCTATATTTTAATAGTATCTTATAACTACCATTCAACATATTTTTAATGGCTATATTTTCAATGGCAATAATCGACACCAATACCAACATTTAGTTAGAATTATGAAGTAACAAGAAGCATGTATCAAAACAAGCAATAATATGCATCAATCTTCAAATATCTCTTGATCCTCTCTAGGCAAAGCAGTACAAAATATTCACATAACAATCAAGTATTTGATCATTAAAATTTGCACCTGCTCGAGCAAATTATTTGATCATACATCATCAAAGAGAGCACAAACTAGTTATTTAGATACATCTGAACCTTGTTGATAAAACCTAGGCATTAGTCAGCTAGTCTAAAAACAAAATCTCATACAGAGAGTACTTTGGATCACCGCTAGAACTAATTATGGAGGAGCACCCAGAATACTTGAAATGACTCATTTTACTTAGAACCAAACTAGAGCCAAACTATCGTAGATCCCATGGGACCACACAGGCGCAACTGTGCAACACCGCCGCCGCCCTCTACCACATGCGCCACCTCCTCTCCAACGAGCACCCATGAGTGGCGGTGCAGGTCAGTCCACCCAAGGAATTGACAGATCCGTCTACTTGGCACTCGGCGGTGGCGATAATCGATGAATCCGGCTAATTGGGGCGCAGCGGTGGCCAACATCAGCCAGGGCGAGCTACCGGGAGTTGTGGGTATGGCCTCCTGGGTTCAGGATGGAGGCGGGAGAGGGCATTGGAGCGAGCAGTTGGTCGATTTTGGTGGATAGACGCCGTGGTTGGATCGTCCAAATATGGACTACGCGTAGCAGATTCTGGACGACGTCTAAATTTAGAAGACCTGATAGACAAGACAGTGGGAATATTTTTTAGACCCACGATCGTGTAAAATCATTTAGACGGCCATATAGACGATTCACTAGAGATGCTCTACGCTCAGAGTCTCTTTGATTATTTTCAAAACATGGTCAAATTGCTAGGGATGCATATTCTTTGCAAGAAGTTGAATCTTTCCAAACTCTCACTCGTTCTTGATACATTAACTGCCTGGTAGGTCCATTGAACAGATTTTCGCAAGGAGTGAAGTTAATTTCAAAACACAACCAAAATTTCAAAACATGATGAGCCATAGTCTCTTTGATTGTTTTCAAAGCACGGTAAAATTTCTAGGCATGCATATTCTTAGCAAGAAGTTGAATCTTTCTAAACTCTCACTCATTCTCGATGCATTGACTGCCTGGTGGGTCCATTAAATGAATTATCGGTTGAAGGGGAAGCAAGTCAAGGACGACAACAAGTGGTGGTGATACATTATGTCTTTGAACTAGATTTTAGTTTCTAGTTTATTATGTGTTTGATACATTTAGTTACTTCAATACAAAATTTCGACCAATTTAACTTGTTGATGTATTTCTTGACAATTATAATATAATCGAGCACTAGAAATATTTTGTAGTGTGCATGAGCATGATCAGTAAATATAATTGAACACTAGAAACTTTAAGGCACTCCATATAAAGGAGTATATTAATATAGAAGGTTCACCAAAGACACCACGGATATATTGTCTTACATGCCACACACAGGTAATAATTAACTAGAACAAAATAAAAGAAGGGGCTGCAGCAGGAGGCCGGGACACAGAGACGCCTAGCAGGACAGGAGTTTATCAGCAGGAGGCAGCGACAGCCTAGTCGATGGGATACAAGCAGAGTCCTGACATACTCCCGGAGGAATTTTCCGTAGGCTGCGTGTTACGCCAAGGTAATCAGCCTATGGCTTCTGCCTCCGCCTCTACCAACGCCCTCCGCGTGCTGGATCATGCTGTTGAGGTCAACGTTGATTGCTCGGCCACAGAATGGGCAAAACAGTCTCCCCCTACGGTGGAAACGGATTAACCCACACCGTAACCGCCTCAGCACGTAGCGGCTCTTATTTTCCTTGGATACCTTGCTATCGTCCACTTCATCATCATCCTCCTGTTGATTTTTAAGAACATAACTTAGAACTCATACATATTATTAAATTGTATTACAACTCAAGAATTGACAACATGTATATGTAAGACAATATATCCATGGATATCAAAGATAAAGCATCTCAGCAATAGTTTGATCTATTCATATATCATTTCATCTCAACACAATGACAAATAATTACATCAGAGTGAATGTAGGATAAATCTAGGGGCCTCATAAGTTTCATCTCAACACTCTGACAAAAAATTGCATCAGAGTAGGTGAACCAAGTAACAATTGCACAACCTGTAATGTTGTTGTATATCGCCCCAGGTTCACTAACTCATCCCTGAAAAAATCTGACACCAATGTGTCTGCCTCTCTTTTGGGACAAATTTGAATCATTGGCCATAATAAGAAATTGAAATGTAATCATACAAAACATTATTCAGGGATATACATAGTCAGGTACAAAAACAAGCCTAAATATTGTAATTATAAATAAAAAACCAAACAATTAATCTTCAGGTACATGTTAAAAATACTTATGATCAAAACCATTCATATACATATGCATCATACCAATCATTAAAAGATCAGAAACAATTTAAGGATCATATATGTAGTTCCATATGAGAATAAATCTAGGGCCTCATAATTTGTTTCAGAGATGGAGTTGGCGAACCAAAGTACCAACAACACAACCTATATTGTTTGTGTGCATTGCTGCCTCAGGTTCACCAACCCATCCCTAAAACACGACACCGTCATATGTGTCTCCCCTTGAACTCTTTTGGGGCAAATTTCAATCATCAGCCTCGGTGACAAACTAAAATGTAATTCTTATACACTGAATGCATGGAATAGATTATTCGAATATCATAGTTCTATGAATGTAGAATAAATATTAAGGCCTCATAAGTTTCTACAGGGACGGCGTAAGTGAACCAAGTAACAATTGCACAGCCTATATTGTTCTTGTACATCACCCCAGGTTCACTAACTTATCCCTGAAAAAATCTGACACTAATGTGTCTGCCTCTCTTTTGGGGCAAATTTGAATCATTGCCACAATAAGAAATTGAAATGTAATCGTACAAAACATTATTCAGGGATATACATAGTCAGGTACAAAAACAAGCCTAAATATTGTAATTATAAATAAAAAACCAAACAATTAATCTTCAGGTACATGTTAAAAATACTTATGATCAAAACCATTCATATACATATGCATCATACCAATCATTAAAAGATCAAAAACAATTCAACGATCATATATGTAGTTCCATATGAGAATAAATCAAGGGCCTCATAATTCGTTTCAGAGATGGAGTTTGTAACAACCTCGGACCCTACGCTCTAAGTTCAAGTATGGATGAACCAAAAGTGGTTAAAGAAGTACAACGGGGGCCCAGGGCCACCCACGTGTAGACCCATCGGCCGCCCTAACCACTTCCAAGAACATCGGGACAAGAGCGAGCGGCGTAGGCAACTGGCGAAGAGGTCAAATACATACACAAGTGAGTATGTATGCAAGCTACCTTACAACAGTTCTCAGAGCCATACCATCTAAAAGAAATAGAAATATTGCAACGCCATACGGCAAGATCCAAATATCCTAGATAGAGATAATAGTGTAGGATAACTCCTCATACATCAATCAACAGAGTATCAAGCGGAAGCAGGAAACAAGATCCGAGTACGGACAAGAAGCAAATCGGCATAAGATGCCACATAAATAAGCACATCCCGCCCACAGATCTCACGGATCCTCATCCCCAAAATCTCTACACCGAGTGATCATTGCCAACATCATCTGTCTCCTCCACCCAGTATCCATCTTGCGTATACAGTTGTTCATCTGAATCAAACAATTTATCGTGTGAGACCCTAGGGGTACTCAGCAAGTCTTTATGCCTCTAAAGGGGACATATACCTGGGGTGACGCAATGGCCGCAAAAGATAATAACTAAGAAGCCTATAGATAGTCGCTAACCATCCGCCTAACCAATGATAGGCAGATGTCCGTTAATTAGAAACAATAGTTATAACAATATAATGTTACAGATCCATCCTCCTTCTCTCTTTCCAACGAGAAAGTGGACGAACAACCCATATGTTGGCAGTTTTATTAACCATTCCATGAGTATTGCACTAACTACTATTCAGATGTTTAGTCAAATTAAAAGCGGTACTTTAGTTATGCTTGTCTATGATCAAGAAACTGTGCTCCAAGTCTTTCATAACCACGGACACGGCTTTTAGAAAGATTTACCCTGCAGGGGTGCACAAATAGCAACACACACACGATCGACCTCGGAAGAACCAAATCAAAACCCAACGAGGCTTTCACGACAAAGCGATCACAGGATTCATAAAATATTTCAGGGGGCCACCCCATTAAGCTACCCGCTACAAAGTTGGCCGGCTCCGAGACGGACCCAAGGTTTGCGCCAATGGCTGTAAACGACTGGGAACCCAAAAGTGTGACTGGGCTTGTCGATACCGCAAAAACACTCCGCAATTCTAAATAGTACAGGTGCTCCACGCACAATCTTAAATAATACAGTAAAACATGGCATAAGTACATGATAGTAATAAAGCCCCAAACTACTTTGTGGCCCCAAGAAATACTGTGCGAATCAAGCTCTTGCAAAGGGGGATTCATAGTGTCTCCCGCATGTGGATAGTGCGAATAGTCAAGGAATAGGTATCAAGTACTCGGGGTCCTACGGGACACAAGTGAGCATGGAAAACCAAATAACAGATATTGCTCACCGGTGCCTCTTTCGTTAGTTATCCCATTACTACTCATGTTAAGTTGTTTATGTACCTCGTTATCCATCAGACTCTCACATACCCTACACATGCTGTTCTACGACCCGCATGGCTCAAGCAACTCCTGTAGTAATGGCTCATAGGATGGAGGAACAAGCTTCGGTGGGGTTTAAAAGTAAAGGGTATGCAGTACTTGGGATTTAATTTAATGCAATCGCGACTCAATGATGCAAGAATAAGATAGAAGCAATAGGTACTATATGTATGCAAGCATGTAGCAGTGCTTGCCTGGCAGCTCAGTTGAAGCGAGAGAAGGATCTGGGTAGTACTCCTGGGATTCCTGATAATTCCCCTGCTCGGCGTCTATTCGAAAGAAGAACCAAACAAACAAGGGCCAACATAAATAAAGTGCACAAGCATATGAATAAAATGTGGCAAGCAAACAAGCATGCCATGATGAATGATGCACAATTACATGACAATAATGTAGCATGGCAAGGGTGAGGTGTGGGGACAAGAATAAATCAGTTTATTAAGTTTTTAGTCATGTTTTGCTCCCATATAACTTGCTGTCCACTTAATATTTAGATGATGCATGCTGCAATTCATATCATGGAGTGCATAGTTAGAACAGGCTCGTCGCGCTGATCGATTTAGACATATTATTTTTCAAATTTGGAGTTACAGAAGTAAAGTTATTAATTAATTGAGAAAAGGCATTTTTACAAATTAAAGCAAGTTCGAAAATTTAAATTAGTCAAACATTATTTTGGATGGCATATTTGAAAACCTCACACTTTTTCTGATTCAAAAACATATATCATTTGTATTAATTAGATTTATTAATTAAAAGTTATTAATTCCTGGATTTGAAATCATATTTAACATTTCTGAAAACATTTTTATTAAACAGAAAAAGAACAGGGACTATTTGTACTCAGAGAGATTTAGCCCGATTCACAGACAGGTGGGGTCGTCTGCTGAGCTGGCGGGAAAACGACGCATCGGCTTTTCTCACCGAGCGCTCAGCCAGCCACGGAGGATGACAAGCGGGACCCGCGTCTGTGCGGACCCGCACGCGGGCGCGCGAACAGGGCGCGGCGACGAGGGGAATCCGGGGGAGTTCGGGCGGGAATCAGCGGAAGTCGGGGTACCTTTTCGTAAAAACAGCACGGCGGCTGACCGGTGGGGCTCAGAGGACCGCGGGTGGAGGCGGGAAAAACTACAGGGGCTTCTATGCAAAAAGCTTGAGCATTTGACTGAAACTGAAAACGGCGACAGCGCGCGAGCGGCAACTCCGGCCATCTTCCGGTGACGAAAGCCGGCGAATGGGGAACGAAACACAACGGTGCAAAAACCAAAGATGAAGAGGAAAGCACCCTCTACAAGATTCGTACAGACAACTCTGCCTAAGAAGGGCTGGAACGGCGGGAAACTCAGTGGGAATAGAGGGGGACCAAGCGGCAGCGGTGACGCGAGCGACAAGGCCTGGCGGTGACTGCGCGCATGCAGGCTGTTCGACAGATGGCGCTGGCACTGTGGCGAGCTAGCGAGGGAAGGGTGATGTCGGGGAGCTAGAGGTGCTCACCAGCGACCATCAGCTCCAGACAAGACGGCTCGAGGTGGACGTGATCCTTGGCGAGGCTCACGGCTGGCTTCATCGGCTTCCTCGCGGACATGGTGGAGACGGCGATGATCCAGCGAGGTCCAGGCATGGCTGCAGGTCCAGGGCGACAGTGAGGTAGCAGGGGAAAGTCCTGGTACTGCGGGTTCACCTTGGGGGTCGCCAGGTCGGCGGGGACAGCAGGTAGACAGCTAGGGTTAGAGGTATGGCGCCATGGAAATGGATTGGGAAAGGAGGAAGGAAGAGAGGATGGAGATGGGTCTGGGGCGTTCAGATCTCGATCTGAGGCTGCTCTAGGTGGCTGGTTAGGTGAGGAGAGGGAGGGAGGAAGCACATGGGGGTTGTCCACTTTTCTTTGTTTTCTTGCCCGAGGGGGAAAGTGAGAGAGGAGGGTCGGGTGGTATATTCCTTCTTTCCCTCTATCTGGTTCTTTCTTGCTGTTGCCAACGTGAGAGAGGGCAGGTGGGGATCAGGAAGCTGTGTGGTGGTGGCTGATCAAGGGAGAGAGGGATGGGGAGCACATGGGGTGTGGTGGCTTTTGCACAAGGAAAGAAGGAGAGGGACTCGGTGGGTGGTGGTATTCTCTCCTCTCTCTCTTCTTTGTTGTCCACCGAGGGAGGGGAGGAAAAGGGGACATAGAGGAGTCGATGTGTGGTGGTGGAGTGACCTGATCTACTTGCCAAAGGGGGAAAAGATGGGAGAGGGTTTAGACTAGATGGTTAGTCTATGTAGATAAAAGAGAAAGAGAGACATTAGCTAGACGAGGCTAGGTTGAGAGAAGATGGCATAGGTGTGCACTTGCACCCACATGGGAGGGTGAGAGAGGATGGTGCTTTGGCTCGCTTGGTTATCTTTTCAATCTTCCAAACTTTTCTTGAATTAAAAACCCATAAAAATCACATAAGAACTCAAAAGAGGAAGTAGACGATGAAAGGTCAATTGCATGGCTCATGCATGATCACATAGGGCCACATATATTTGTTCAAACAAATATAATTCAAAAAGGGCACTATGTTTTGATGCATGCATTCAAAATTGAATGAAATCCAAGCTTGAGCAAGATTGTGAAGATCCACATGGTCAAGTATGAAATAAATGGCCTATTTGAATATAATGCAACTTGCTAGTGTGTATTGGCCTCTAGCTATTTAGTTGGTTCCATAACATTCAAATAAGCTCATCCTTCCAAGCTTTTACACATGAGCAGTAAGCACTCCACCTGTAATTCCCCAAATGTGTATATTGTGAAAACAACATAATCTCATATGGGCATGTGGTATAGAATTGAATCCGTCTATATAAATGTGAGCTCAAACAAGAACCAAAGAAGATGAAAAATCCCACAATTATTTTGGATGGTGGAATTATAAGGTGGTGACAAGAAAAGGTGGTGGAGTTGAAAGACATATGCCCCCAACTCAACTTGGGCATTGAACAATATATCAAGAACCAACTACAATGTATCAAGAGGCAAATACAATTAATTAATGCATATGAGATAAGAACCAAATGAAAAGGGTTTTATATGATGATCAAATGCAATGTGGCATGGTGACATGAGCATGATAAAATTATGATGCAAAAATTATATGTAGGAAGGTAGCATTATATAGACTAGGCTAGTAGCATTGCAATTGTTAGACAATTGGGATGCTACAGAGTTGGAGAACCAAAGTACCAACATCACAAGCTATATTGTTTGTGTGCATTGCTGCCTCAGGTTCACCAACCCATCCCTAAAACACGACACCACCATACGTGTATCCCCTTGAACTCTTTTGGGGCAAATTTCAATCATCGGCCTCGGTGACAAACTAAAATGTAATTCTTATACACTATGAATGCATGGAATAGATAATTCGAATATCATCGTTCTATGAATGTAGAATAAAATTGCGGCCTCATAAGTTTATTCAGGGATGGCGTGAGCGAACCAAGTAACAATTGCACAACTTATATTGTTCTTGTACATGGTCCCAGGTTCGCTCACTCATCCCTAAAAAAATCTGACACCAATGTGTCTGCCTCTCTTTGGGGCAAATTTGAATCATTGGCCACAATAAGAAATTGAAATGTAATCGTACAAAACAATATTCAGGGATATACATAGTCAGGTACAAAAACAAGCCTAAATATTGTAATTATAAATAAAAAACCAAACAATTAATCTTCAGGTACATGTTAAAAATACTTATGATCAAAACCATTCATATACATATGCATCATACCAATCATTAAAAGATCAGAAACAATTCAAGGATTATATATGTAGTTCCATATGAGAATAAATCAAGGGCCTCATAATTTGTTTCAGAGATGGAGTTGGAGAACCAATGTACCAACAACACAACCTATATTGTTTGTGTGCATTGCTGCCTCAGGTTCACCAACCCATCCCTAAAACACGACACCATCATACGTGTATCCCCTTGAACTCTTTTGGGGCAAATTTCAATCATCGGCCTCGGTGACAAACTAAAATGTAATTCTTATACACTATGAATGCATGGAATAGATAATTCAAATATCATAGTTCTATGAATGTACAATATAGATTGCAGCCTCATAAGTTTCTACAGAGATGGCGTAAGCGAACCAAGTAACAATTGCATAACTTATATTGATCTTGTACATGGCCCCAGGTTCGCTCACTCATCCCTGAAAAAATCTGACACCAATGTGTCTGCCTCTCTTTGGGGCAAATTTGAATCATTGTCCACAATAAGACATTGAAATGTAATCGTAAAAAACAATATTCAGGGATATACAAAATGCATCATACAATGCATTCATAGATTAGAAACAATACAAAGATTATATATTTAGGTTCCATATGAGATAAAAATTAGGGCCTCATTTTTTTCAGCTATGGACTCGGAGAACCAAAATACCAACAACACAACCTATATTGTTTATGTGCATTGCTGCCTCAGGTTCACTAATAATCCCTAAGAAAACAACACCATCAGATGCCCTTGCACTATTTTGGGGCAAAATTGAATCATTGGGCTCAGTAAGGAATAGAAATGTAATGTTATAGGCCTGCTGTGCATCGAAATCAACACTCAACTAGCAAACTCAACCAGATGGCAGATGAGCAGATTGGGGTTTTGTGACTAGATGGATTGGGGCTTTGTGATTAGATGGCAGATGCATCAATCAACCGATCGAATCATATATGTACTACCCTACTTCAAGAGCAAAAGAATCTGTACACGATTGAGCAAATCCTATGTATGAACAGTGAAAAATGCGGCTGCGACTAGAGAAGCTAGCATTGTAGTACCTCGGACTCCTCATCAGGGACCTCCTCCTCGAACTCATCATTCTCCGCGATTGCATCGAAGATTTCTTGTACGGCGATGGGGTCGTCGATGTAGATCACTGGATTACCTCCGCCTGTCGCCTGCCCCCCATCTAGATGTGCCGCTGGCACCACGACGTTGTCGGCCACCTGCTTCTCGGCGGCGATGGCTACTACCTGCTGCTCGGCGGTGATGGCTACCACCTGCTGCTCGGCGGAGACGGCTACTGGCTGGATGGATGAGCTCGCAACCTCGACGGCATGGCGACAAGCGGCGTTCGTGCCCGGAGAAGACGCCTTCGCCTGCTTGGGGACGACCGAGCCATCTGCTGCTGCGCCTTCAACTGGCTTCACGTCCGGCTCGTCTCCACGCGTAAGCTTCATGGCGCACCAAGGGAAGGAGGTAGTGCAAACGAGGGAGATTCGGCGCGTGTGGCAGGTGTAGATTGGGGTCTTGGGACTAGACAGACTGGGGGGAAATGACACGAGCTCATGGAAGAAGAAGGTTGAGGGGGGTTATAAACACCGGACCGTTCGTAGTCCTCGAGTGGACACGTGTGGTGGGTGGGGGGCTACCACAATCTCCACCCTTTTATTTCGGTTCCCTTTTTTTTGAAACAGCCACGATCTTCACTTTAGAGCTGCATTGAAAACACGCTCATGGTAGACCTCGATTGCACGGCATGCAAGTGGCGCGGAACCAATTTCTAGCAACGTTAGATCTACTCGAGGGGGGGCCTTGACTCATGGAAGTTACTAGTGGTAGGGCCTAGTTGGAAGTGAGATTGAGAGCGCTGCGTAAAAATGGGATATGTCTTCTTAAAATCAAGTGGCAATAAATTGCAGCGTCCCGTCGACAACCGTGCACTCGATGACCCCGTTGCCCTGTGCATGTGTTGTAGTAGCAGTAGTAGGATTTTCAGACTTGATTAAACTTGACATGACCGCTCGACGACTTTTTCCATGGACGGCATCGTGTTCCTTCCTATAGAAGTCTCGCTAAGGGAGACGTCCGTGCTGTCTCACGATGTACTGTGCAGGGCACGACGTGTGCAACGATCATCGTTGGATCGCACAGAATCAACGGTTGGTGCGCACGATCCGCGTGACAACTATGACAACCAATCAGGGAGTAGCATACAGGGTGATCACATGTTTGGGCTTCTACGAAAGATAGAGAGAGCAGGGGCAAAACTAAGTAGTACCATGTAACATCCCAAAACTTTATCCAAGTGATCAATATCAAGTCTACCCAATTTAGGGTTAACAAAAACTTTTCCATTTAAAATAATTAAGCATTCATATGTGTGTGCATTTAAATTAGGAGTTGTTTTGAATTGGCATGTTTGAGTGATCCATTGCTTGTAAAATGATTCTAAGGTGAATTAAACATCATCTAGATCATTCCCAAACAAATTCCAAAGAAAAATAAATCAAAAAGAATAAATTAAGGAAATGGTCATTTGTGCCATTTTAATCAACTAGGTCACTTTGGCTATTCCTAGAACTCAAATCTTAACAGAAACAATTGTGGATCTTTGCACCCCTTGCTAGTACAAGTAGTGAAGTACCAAGGCCCACTTTGTTTTATCCCAAAAACTTGCAAGCACTAAATTTAAATGACAATTGAAAATTGAATGTAGTTCATATGTATAGATCCCACTTTCTCAAAAACCACTCAAATGAATTCCATTTAACAAATCCTAGCAACCATAGTCTACCAAGCATCAGATCAAAGCATCCACCAAAAATCTCCCAAAAATTCCAAACTTTTTCTCATGCGGCCCTTGTGTCGAACAGGTGGCAGGCAGAGATCATCTGGCCTAACTAACACTATTGCTAGTTAAGCCCTTGTCCCCCAATTGAACCTCTCTAATCTCCTCTGCCCCCTCCCCCTGAGTCCAACCAAGCCATCAACCAGCCTCCCCCTTCACCGCAGCACCAGTGCCACGCCGCCCAAATAAGGTCACCGCCGGCCGAACGTGGACAGCTCGCAGTAGACTGTGCCGCGCGAAACCAGCGTGCCCACTAGCTCCGCCCAACCCTACTGCCGGCCACGGTCCACCCCTCGATCAACCCCAGCCCCTGGACCACCCCAGCACCACGCCACCCATTCTCCCTGCGCCGTGCGCAGCGCATGCTAGAGTGCGATCGCCGCCAGCACGCAGCAGACCGCGCCTCAACACCATATCGTGCACGCCGCTCCGCCTCGATACCCACACCTTGCCAGACACAGTCGTGCACCGCCGCACGACCCACAGTCGCCGTGATCGCCGTCGAGCACCTCCTCTGTCTCCCAGAGCACGGGAAGCCCCCGACCAAATACCACCGCCCCTAGCATCGCCATTACACCTAGAGAACCACCAGCAGACCGCCCACCGTCCGCCTACCTTGCCCATGTTGATAGCCCTCTGTATCGTCATCACCGACGAGCTCGCCGTCTCCCCCTCGGTCCCCTCGTTGAGCCTATATAAGCAGGACTCCCCAGCACGAATTCCTCACACTCTCACACTCCCCTCTCACCCCCAGTCCTTCCCCACCTCTCGCCGGAGCAGCTTGAGGAGTAGGCCGCCGGAATTTCACCGGAGGCAGCCGCTGCAGAGGAGGAGAAGCTCATGTCGATTTCATCCACCTCAGCCCCTGCCATGACCTCGCCTGAGTTCACCGTCACCGTCCAGTTGGATCGCCCGCCTCGCCGCACTAGCTGGAGCCCTGGTACGTCCCCAGTAGACCCCCACCGGCCGTTTAGGGTTCGGTCTCGCCGACGACCAGTCCGTCGTCGACGACAACCGTGATCCATTGATCTGTGTTCTAATCGTGCGGCCTAGATCGTCCCGTACCGTTTTGGGTTTTATGTGCCGCTGACATGTGGGACCAGCCTATCAGTCGCCCTCTGCGCTGCTGAGCGCCACTAGGCCGGCCCAACTAATTTTCCGCGCTGACCCAGTAATTCAAATATAGGTTTTTCTATTTAGAACTAGAACCAATTCCATCCCTTAGTTGAAAAATCAATTCAAAGAGTTTTACAAATCCAAATGGAGTGATTCCAATTTTGTTGGAAAGCTACTGAAAATATCTATAAAATCCCGTTGGATTTAAATCATTTAGAGTTAGAGATCTCTCCTAGTAAAAATAACAAGACAAAAGCGTTTGCACATTCAAACATTTTTATAAAATCAACCATAATAGCTTTTGAGTTGATTCGAACTCTCAAAAATCAGATTTAACCACATCTATCTGAATATGTAATGATATTAAGGTTTTCATGCAGTGACTTTGGACTAGTACCAAAATAATGCTATATAGGCATTTCTAGTCACTTTAAATCATTAATTATTAAACCTAAACTTATTAAAATGTGATCCAACATTTAAATCACATTCCCATATGTTAGAATATGTGGTGATGATATGTGTACACATGATCCCATATTTTAATTGGAGAATATTAAATCTTAGTTAATTTCTATGAGTAGAAATTACTTTTCTCAGATAAAAAGAATGAAGCTAGTAAATTCAACCTTGTGATGCTTGTGATGATAATAGATCATCCAATGTGTGCCTTAGTGTGTTAAATAGACTAGTTAAGCTTTGTTTGGTGATTGTGTATCCCGTATGTATTTATAGACGATAGTACCGACCAAGCTTTCGAGGAGGAGGAGTTCTACCAAGAGGAGGAAGAAGTAAACTTCAACCACTGTACTACACAAGGCAAGCCAAGCACTTCAAGTAAACTGAGCAAGATATTGTTAGCAAGCTAGAATTAAGCTAGATAACCTAAGCAAGATGCATTAGGCATGCTTTGGTTATACCACTTTGACTATTACCTACCCCAAGTTTTATTTCCAAGCTTTTACTTTCTTTACTTTATTAAAGTCATTTACTTGTTTGAAGGTAGCATAAAAATTATAAAACTTGACCTATCTAGATAACCTTAGATGTCATTCTATGGCATGAGATTGAGATTAGCATCCGGCCTTAGTGAACACTCTTAACTTAGTAGTTTAGAGCTAAACCAAAACTTGATTCACTTTAGATGGGAATACTTGGTGAAAATGACTTGTGAAAACCTTGGAATGATGAGTCATTCTATTGAGATGTTTTGACATGTGTTGAGAAACACAAATGGTTTATGGTGATGAAAATGTTGAGGCATGAGCCTTAGCCGTCTTACAAAACTGATGGTTGGGTTTGGATGCGATACCATTCCAATTTTATCGTACAAACACAATACCTGAATTGGGTAAGGCTTAGCCGGAAGTATATATGCATTAGTATTAGTTCCCTCGCGGGGGAGGTTTGAGCTGAGGCTACCTCTCAATGTTGTCCACCTATGCAGTGCCCAAGATGACATATGGTCATGGTTGGGAGGCCATACACATAGGAGAGGTGCTTATACTAGGGTGTGTAAAGGAACGGTTATGTTTGATTATCTACATACTAAGTATGATGATTCAGGGTTATCCCTGACAGATGTATCGAATCTTGTGGTGAAAGTGTACCACCTCTGCAGAGTGTCAAACTATTCCAATAGCCGCGTCCATGGTTATGGACAGTTGGAGTGCCCATACTGTTCCGTTGTCAGATGTTTTCAAAACAACTTATAAAATGAATTGTGACTTGACTTGACCACAACAGAGTTGTGACTATGATGATTTAAGTTCCCTCTTAGGTGATTTCAAACTTTATTTTATCTTTCTTTGTTTCTGAGCTCAGCTTAGGTTTCAAACTTAACTTTACAAATAAACCTAGAGTTAGCATTTTCCCACTAGAACTACCTTACTTGTTAGTGATAGTTTGCGAGTACTTAAAGAGTACTCATGGCTTTTGTCCCTGGCTATTCTCATGGCCAGACTATGAAGGAGACTACCAAGATGAAGGACAACATGACGACTAAGATAACTAGGACTATCTTCCATCGTCAGCATTGCCTATGCCTTTGAAGATGGACCCCACCGCTACGCTTATTACTTTATTCCACTGCTTGTTGTATTAAGACTGGATCATGAGATCCTTTATTCGTGTAAGACCTTATTATGGTTTGTAAAGGATGATGTACCGTGATATCTAATCTGTTATGTCTCGCAAAAATGGTAATCCTGGG